>CM034044.1:8428249-8674940 GCA_019804595.1 Bruguiera parviflora
TTTTTTTTTGAGATCAGTTGTTGGGTTTATCGAAGATTGGAATGGGTTATTGGAAATCCAAGGTTCTCCCAAGATTAAGAAGGTTTTCGAAGAGGACAACTATAAGAAGGCCATCTATAATTATTCATATCACACGACTCTCAAATGACATTAATTTATACACAGTTCATCGTCTATGCTGGTAGTGAGCTCCCGAAAAATTATTTATGGAGAGTCCAGTAATACTGGGTTCAAAGAATATGATCCACTAATCCGATTTTAGCTGAACTCATGCCTTGACGGGCTAGTGCGGCTAGGTTTGAAGATATGTTTGGGCTAAGACACATGGGTTAAAGCTCTTTGATATATGTTCTGGATTGGGTCTTTTGGTGGCGTTCACCCCATTTTGCATTTCCAACTGGGCTGATTCTTGACTGAAAGTTTGAATAGCCTCATGTTATTCAAGATGCAATAAAAAAGAAACCAATTTTTGGTCCAAGAAAAAAAAAAAAATCAAGTTCATCTTTTTCAGCTAGCAACCGACAAAAGGAGCGTATGTTCAAATTCTATGAAGAGATATTCATAGAAAAGGAACGTGAATTTTTATGAAAAAGGAAATACGGGCCTATGGGTCTCCCTACGGGTGTTAAACTATATATATATATATATATATAAATAAGGGAAAACAGATGACAACCACCATGATTTTTTATTTTTTTTATTTTTATTTTTTTGTTTTTGAGCATAGACAACAACAATGAATATTTCCACACTCTGCGTTTTTAAATTTTCTTTTTTTAAAAAAAAAATAATTGTGCTTGTAAATCTTCTCGCTACAAAAAAAAAAAAAGATTAACTTGAGAAAATTTATTGGCTTTAAATCTATATTGCTTGTGGTTCTCGATCATTCTAAATGAGCAAACAAGATAATGAAATGGAGAAAAAACAAAACAATAATACCATGTCCAAAAATCCTCATTTGTTGTTCGTAAGTGCATTAATTTGCTGTAAGTTTTTGGAATCTTGAAGTGAGCAAGTATTTGGATTAGAAATAACTTTCCCTTAACCTTTTTTTCTTCCACTCTCTTTCTTGTTTATTTTCATTAGCCTTTTCTTTGTAAATGTAAATCTATTTGTGTGGGATAAGTGACTGTAGAGCAGATCAATTTTCATCTTTTTGTAAGGGTTAGTGCATTAATTTGTTGTTCATTAGTTGGCATATTCATGCATACATATCTACAACACTACCATACTAGAATCTTATATTAATATCAGTACGCATGGGTTAGGTTCTCTGTTATTTCTATTCGATTCTTAAACGTGTATTTCTATTCTATTTGGGTTCTCTGCCCACCATCTATGGCTCGTGTGTCTTCCGGGAAGCTAGTCTATATTACGATCAAAATTCTCTAGAGAAGAAATTAGGTCGGATAGAAAAGAAAGTAATGCTCTACAATGAGGAAACCCACAAATAGGGAGCGACTAAAATATTGTTATTTGGTAGATAAAATGACAGAAAAAAGTGATTAAGAGGAGGGTTATTCCGCTCCACAAGTGAATTAATCTAAGTCCTCGCGAGGAAATCAGGCACCTAGACTTGAGTGAGATCCACCGCGTCGCTACCTTCGAGGAGTCACAGACGTCAGCAGAAGATTCAGGAAGAATAACAATCACTGGCTTGAAAACATCAGAGTGTTAGAAGTCCGAAATGTTGGCAAAGTCGCTCTGTCCAATTGTCCATTTCCAGTCAAGATTAATGGCTTCAAAATGATACAGCGTAAACAAGATGGATAGTTTGAAGGATGAACATATTACAAGTTAAAATATGAATTACTCGAGGGCTTAAGTGGTAGTCCATGTTTAATGTACTCTTTTTAATCGATTCCTTAATTTCCAATGAGTTTTTGCTAGCACGGTTGTGATTTCCTTTCAACCGCTTCATTTCCCCCACCCCCCTCCCCCCAAAAAAAAAGAAGAAGCCAAAGTCATTATCATAGCCTCCTGTTTAAAACACAGAGTGTGTCCCTTGCCCTACGTTGAGCCCATTTCTTCTTTCTTTGTTTCTTAGAGTCTAGTCTCCCTAAACAAGGCAAAAGATTGTCGTACTCGCGACACGTCAGGCTAGATTAAAAGCGGAGTGGACTACTAGTTCCTAATGGCATTTAGGAAAATGTTTGTGGTCTTTAACCAATTTTTAGCTAACAATTAATCTGACTGAAATTCTCTTGGCCCACCATTTGACCCAACCAAAAGAAACTATATAAAGAGGGAGGGAGCACTTGAATATAGCAAAAAGCTATGGGTGACTTTCAAATTTCAGAAGTAATCTTTCTTCCCAGTAAGTTATCTGAATATATTTGCATCTTTTTGCATGTTATCGGACAATACAAACAAGCATCATATCAAATTGACACATTATGACACGACGAGTCTAATGTATCGCGTATGACAGTCGGCGAATAGACAAAACAGGCGTGAGTGGAGCACAATCAATGGAGGTGCTGTTGGCAAGCTTTGTCTGGTATTTATAATGCATACTTGCAAGATTGAAAACTTCCAAATCCATTCACTATAGGTTCCATTCTATATTAATGCCCAGGTAAATAGCTTTCTATATATATATATATATATATATATATATATATAATTATCTTGGCCTCTAGTTCTAGCCTACCATTCGACCCAAAAAAAAAAAAAAAAAGAAACGACGAGAGAGGATGGTAGTAGTGCTGCTTAGTTTGCTTCAAGGGATAACAGTTATTAAATGTAACGACAAATTGATTTCAAAAAATTCAATTACATTCTTCTTGTTCTTTTTTTTTTTTTTTTCTCTTTTTCAAAGACTGCGGGCCGCCTAACTTAAGTTTGAAAAAATAAGTTAGGGGAACAGTTTCCTTTTGCTTTATTTTGTAATTCATATAGTATATTATAAGTATATTTCTAAGCATATAAGTGCATATCAGTGATCTATGAATATAAATAAAATAATAATAATTTTATTCATCGCCCATTTAAATATTTTTATAATTATATTTATTTTTTAAATTTATTTAATATATTAATTTTATTAATTAAATTTAATTTATATTAAAAATTTTGTATTAAATATCATTTCAAAATAATTATGTACATATCATGTAATAAATATAATTTTATATTACTATCACATTATTAAAGTTATTGACATATTATTAATTTAATTTTTTTTTTACAAAAATAAAAATAAAATTTTATAATTATATTTTTTTCTCTTAAATATTTAATAATTTTTTTTCTTAAATATCATTTTAATAAATTAGATATATATACAATAAATTGTAAGTGATTTTTTTTGTCTATTTATATTGATACCCAAAAATTTTTAATTATTTTTATAAATTATTAATCTTTTATTTTTATTATAATTAATAATATCTTTAAAAAATTATATTAAAAAATTTATTAAATATTTTAAAAAATATATAATTATAATATTTTATAATTTTATAATTTTTTTAAAAAATAAATTTAGTATCGCATTAATAATTTTAACGATATAAGTAATAATATAAATTTTTTTTGTTATATGATATATGTGTAATTGTTAAGTGATAATAATTAATAAAAATTTTTAATATTGGTGAAATTTAATTGACAAGAAGAATATATTGAATAAATTTTAAAAAATATTATAAATATAATTATAAAAATATTCATAATAATTAAAATCAATCTGTTTTTCCCGTATAAGTATGGGCTTCGTCTGTGGTGATTCTAAACCATTAGCAACTCTCCGTTTCGGTTCATTGTCCACAAGCAATTTTTCTTGTAATAATGCAGACAGTAACTCTTCCTCCGATTCTCTCTCACCGTCCGTTTCCGTACATCATTTTAAGATGATATAAAGAACTTCGTTAGAAAAACATGAAATTTAGATGCAAATTAACACTAATCATTCATTCACGATCATTAATTATAAATAACACATTTTTTATAATTATAATTAAAAGATATTATAAACGAATATTTAATTTATATCGAAATTTCGTGCCTTGATAAGTCCACCCCAGGCTTTTAATCGGTTTAGAGAGAGAAGCAAATGCTATCTCACGTGTACTTGTTTCCCACCACACAAACGCCACCTACTTTAATGGGGCCCTGAACGTGAAAAGCATCGTCCCGTATCTCTCACCATCATATTCGTTTTTTAATTGGCTTTATTGGTTTATTACTCGCACGCTTCTTTTGCCCCCCCCCTTTTTTTTAAATAAAAAAAAATTGCTATCAAACGCACAAACACAGTCACAGGCACCACGGGGAAGGTAGGGGGGGGGACCACAGGAACATGGGGGGGATGACGAGGTAATTAAGATTTTAATACTTGTATTAGGTTAGATTCCATAGCAGTTTAAGCAGTATTATTGGGTTAAAAAAAAAAAAGTAAACACAGTAAAACAAAAATGAAACCAATTGGGATTGCCTTGTGGCTGTATCAAGTATTAACCCACCTACACACTGCATTCTCGCATTGTTCTCATATATAATTAGGTGCAAGATATGAGACGCAACAATAATGTTTACGCAAATAAAATTAATGATCAAAATAATAGTGCTGGCAATAATATAAAGATATGACTTGATTTTGGTCACAGAGATTCAGTTAACAAAAATATTTGTACTTAAAAAAAAAAAAAACAGAGAATTTCTTCTTATTTGTTACAAAATGTCTTTTATTTTTTTTATTAAAAAGGATTATTTTTGTTCAGGATTTTATGCTTAAATTAGGTGGGAATAAATTGATGTTCTGTTTAGAGATTGAAAAAAAAAATCGTAACATTTTACATTTTTTTTTTTGTGGGGGGGGGGAATCATAACAATGAAAGTAGGATGAAAATGGGGAGGGTGCGGTGGATATTTTAAGTTAATTCGTAGCTGCATAATGCGATGGCAACTTGGTAAATAAGGACAAAAGCCATGGCAGAAAGGGAAGGAAAAGTCGGCGCCGGCGTTTGGAGGCGGCGATGCCTTTCCAAATTTATTTGTCTGTCTATCTATCCAAAGAGGAGAAAATGTGAAAAGGACGGATCCGAACCGGATGCGGCCCATCGCCCATGGAATTGAGTTGATGCATCCGATGCCCACGGTGACGTCAATCAAGCCGTTTCCACTTCCGTCTTAAAAATAAATTTTACTTAAGACTCTGATAAATACAAAAAAAAAAATAATAATTTGTATGTGTATATATATATATATATATAATTAAAAAATTAAAAATTTATTTAAATATTTTTATTCGATTATTATTATATATCAGAATTAATGTATCTGTGCAATGATATGCTTTGTTCTTCGTGACCACCCCCTTCGGTTAGTGTTTGCTCCCCTCGCCTGCCTATCTAATTATGCATAGTGATATATGCCGATGCTATAATAATATAATCATAATTTGTAATTATTATTCATAATTATTTAATATATAGTTATAATTAATAATAAAAATTAAAATATACATCATCAAAATCATAGGTTTATATATCATTTTCATTGAATTAATATAAAAAAAACATCTTCTTTATATATACTAAATTTATTATATATTATTTAAAATATAAAAATTTAATGATAATTTAATATATTTTCATATATTTAATTTAAATTTAAATATTTTCATTTAAAATTATTATTATTCAAATAATATATATTTTAAAAAATTAAATTAAGATGTAAAAAATAATTTTTAATTTAAATTTATTAAAAAAATAATATATATATATATATATATATTTATTATTATTAAAAAAAAAAAAAACTATTCAATAACAATGATATGCCTTGGATGCCTTATCCTGAAGAGTGTACGCAATTTCCAAGATTTGACGCCGTCAACATCATTCGCGTCACGTCCTTCCCAAATTCGAGATAATGACGTTTTTTTTTTTTTTTTTGGGTTTAAATTTTCTATTTTAATCCATCGTCGCTCAAGTTATTTTCCAATTTGTTCTTCATTCCCATAAGTATTTACGATCTTTTTAGTAGTAAGAACACAACTACGTTTGAGGAAGTACCAGCACACTTGCAGTCTTCGGTCGATAGATGACTTTTGCCGTTTTGCGTTGTGTTTGTAATCGATGAGCCTGCCTATTCTTTACATTTGCCTTCGTGCTTATGCCGTCCATTGGTTGGGTTGCCATTTTCAATCCGAGTCATTGAAATGCTATGTAACATACATATCATTAACTCGATGCATTAGATTTTATTTGTTTATAGGGTGATGACGCCAACACTGCAACTACTACTTTGTATTTTGATATTGCATGAATATCGTCTATAACTCAATCTCTACATATAATTAATTATATCATTTAATTTAATGTTAAAATATTACATTAACGTAATTTTTTTTACCCAAATTTTAAAAAATATTATCTTACTATTTTATTATAATAATTAATTATAAATATTATAATTATAACGAGTTAAATATATAGTTTAATAATCATAATTACATGCATATATATATATATATTAAATAATAATAATAATAATAATACTATCTTATTATTGTTTGTTTTCTGTAGAAATTTCTTTAACTAGGCACAACAAGCAAAAAAAAAAAAAAAAAAAAAAAAAAAAACCAACATCCAATGTAAAAGTAGATTTCTTTCAAATCGATTCATAAGTAAAACGCAGCCCTTGAGTTAGGTCGAATAGTCTAAAACCTGATTCCGAGTCACCGTCCATCTCGGTAGATTCCTACATGATGTGGAATATTGCGTCTTTTATATCTTTCGTATACCATTCGTATTGAATCGTAGGATGCGGTTCTCACCTTTTTCTTTCCTCTGTTTTCTGGTGCCCCGAAAAGAGGACGGCAAATTAAAAACACACTGGTTTACTATGAGGCCGCAAGCTGATTAACGCAACACTTCCGAAGAGGGACAAGTCAAGACGTGGACGTCATTTTATCTTTACTTTATGTAATTGATATATATATATATATATAAAGTTAAGATCTATTTGTTATTTATATGATAAATTTATATGGTTAAATTTAATAATTTAATAAATTAACTACTTTTTGCATGATCTAATAACTTATATATGAACTTGAAAAAAGAATTATATGAATTAAATTAATAACAACATAAAGCATGCATTAGACAATAAAATTGAAAGATAATTAACAATATAAATAGTAATTGAGGAAGGGACGAGACTGAAGGATCCTCTCTTCTTAAATTAGAAATTCTTACAAAATTTAATGTTGACCTGTTTATTTAAAATTATATTAAATTATGATTAATTTAATAAGCAAATGAAAAAATTAACTTGACTTGAAAATATAGTTAATCAATCAAGAAAATTTTGTCATTCTATGCAATAATTATCAACCAATTCTACATCTTATTAATCTTTGATTGAATTATTTTATCCATTATATAATTTAGATTAAATGAAATTTAAGCTTTAGGACAAAATGATAGCCAAAGTCAGCATTTCAATATTCAAGCTGCGAGGGAGAAAGCGAGAAAAGATTGTAAACGAGGGAAAACTGTTTTTAGGGTGAAGAGAGTCTATTTTACCGGCTGAGCCTCCGTTTTATTTGTACTTTTAAATGAGCAGGAAGTAGAAAGTGTGGTCTAATTAGAATTTAATAAGCACTATATATATATATATATATATATATATATATATATATATATATATATTTATTTATTTATTTTTTCTCTAATTGATATAGAGATATGAGACTGAGAAAAATTTGGTGACAATGCAATAAAAATAACGTATTGTATTGTGTATACGTTAATGTAATTTAATAAGATGAAAAATTTATTAAATTAAAAAAAAAAAAGACATATACGCCATTAAATGTTTGAATATCCCCCACCGTAATCAAACCTTGAATATGTTTTGAAAGCCTTAAATTCAAATTTTAAGAAAGGAAAAATCAAATTTAAAGCACCATTACACAACAATATTTATTGAAAAACGTAATAAATATAAAATAATAATAAATTAATTTTTATATTTAATTTTATTTATTCATGAAGTTAAATTTAATGTAATTCACTTTTTGTTTTTTTTTTTGTTATCCTTGTGTTGCTCCACCAATAACAACAACAACAACAATAATATTATTATTGTTATTATTATTTTAAAATATATTGGATAACTCACACTCATATATAATACGTGTGCGATGTGGTATGATCTCTGCACTGAATTATTTGCTGACTTTGTTTTAATGATAAATAAATCAACTTTGTGATATTGATGTCAACTGCACTTCTTATTCTTATCCGCGCAAGGTTGCACTCAAGCTCCGGCTGTTCCATTGACAATTTCCTCCCTTAATCCTTACCGAAGAAAATTTTGAAGTTAACAAGGGCGTTTTGGGTCAAGCAAGTAATCAAAAGAAAGAAAGAAAAAAAAAAAGAAAAAAAAAGACACCAACAAGGATGGGGGAGCCTAGCCCAGTTAGATTCCCTTCTGTACTTTTGACATTTGTGTGTGTGTGTGTGTGTGTGTGTGTGTGTGTTTTATTTTTATTTTTTTGTTGGTATACTCTGTACTTTTGACATTGGCTGCATAAATCTTGCAGTTTTGCACCCCAAGAAGAAAATATAAAAATCTTTTCGCCTCCTTTTTCTCTTTCCTTCCCTCCACATCTCTCTGTTTCTCTGCCAGCCATCACCAACACATCGCTTTCTCTCTCCCTCTCTGTCTTTGTGTCTCAAATTCATCCTATGAGCCCAAAAGATCATCTTGGCTTTTGGTGCTTTGAAAAGCAAATCCGAGGCTCTGATTTGTCCCCTACTATGCTTTCACTAAAGCACCTTCCTTTTCAACCTTGAGTCAATCTCTGTATAGTTTAAAAGCTTTGATATTCCATTTATTTACGGTTTGGATGGACAATCCTCTAAGCTGGGCTCTCTGTTTCTCTTTAAGCTATATGTGCTTGTTGACCCTTAAAAGGCCTTGAACCTTTTTTTTTTTTTTTTCTTCTTTCCTTTCCCTTGCCTGGTTGCTTCCTCTTCAAGATCTTATCTTGCTCTGCTTAAAAAATAAGCAGGAAAAGATTTTCTCGAGAAAGTGATGGTAAAATTATTCCTGGAATTTTTTTTTTCCAGGTATATTAAGGTATGTGGAATGGTTCTCTGGTATCAAATCTCTTAACGTAAGCCTACAGTTTTACGGAAGCAACCGAGAGAGGCGGTGTAGAGAACAGAGCCGAAACAGAGATGTTCTTGGCCTATAATCATGGATTCGAGCAGTAATCAAAATTTTCAACACCAAAACGACCAACCCAGTTCTGGTTTATTGCGGTTTCGCTCGGCTCCAACCTCACTTGTCGCAAATTTCAACGATAATGGAGTCAGCATTGATTCTGTTCTGAATTTCCAGGAGTTCGAGAGTAAATCCGCATCAAGAGGTAGAGAAGCAGCAGCTGCTAATTATGTGAATTCACCGCGGAGTTACTCGGCCTTGCGTCCGCATTACCCAACGCAGAATTCAGCTGCGAGCTCGTCAGCCATGGAGGGCTCATTCGGTTTGGTGGGTTCAATGGCGGCGAGCCACCATGAAGATGTGAAAGGGGTGGGCTCAAGTATTGCCAGGCAGAATAGCTCCCATGCTGGACCTTTTGGGAACCTCAACGTTCAAAATGGTATTTTTCTTGCTCTGATCTCTGAATGAATGCCATTGATCAATTTTTGCTCCTCTCTCCGTGTTCTGTTTATACTTGTATGGTTGCAACTTTTGTCGTTTTGTTTAAAAAAAAAAAATGTAATGGGATATACTAGAATTGGCTTCATTTTTCAGATTGTCTTTTTACCAGAACATTTGGCCTAAGGATCCGAGACTCTAGTAGAATGGGTGCAAAAGATAAGGAGAATTTTAAGCTGTTTTTCTATAATTAGCACCAAGGTTGAAATTATGAAAGAATTTTCTATTGCTGCAATGATGGGAGTGGAGTTCAATCATGGGTTGAACATTAGTAACAAATTGTGGTGGTAACGTTGGTAAAGTTTCCAGTTTAAGTGCCTTCCTTTTGGCTTGACTAATGGTTGCAAATGTCTTTTTCTTTGAGAAAAGAAGAAAATTTATTCTGAATTTGGCACGGTTTAGGTAATTCTTACATTTTAGTCTAGTTAATTCTTACATCTTTCACTTTTCGAGATCCATTTGATATGCAACAAATAGGCATGCTTCGAGTTCTTATTCTTTATAACATATAATTTGAGATTTTCTTAAATGGAGAGATCTATTTCAAGGAAAGAAGCTTTATAATGATTAGAAGGTAGAAGAAATCACTGAACATCTCTCAGAAAATTGCAGGCCATGCCACAATGAAAGTTTTGGGAAACTACGCAGCGAGCAATGGTAGTAATGGAGAAGGAAGTCCAAGAATGAAGAGCCAACCAAGCTTCTCACCTAGAGTACCTTATTCCTTAGGCATGCTGTCAAAGATTTCTGAAATTGGGAGTGAAGGCATTGGGGCGAGAAGCCCTGACAGTGGACGGGCTGGAAACAACAAAGGCAATAATCGATTTTATGGTGGCCCCGGATTCCCATATAGTTCTTGGGGTGATTCACGATTTGTAGATAATTTCAGTGGCATGAAAAGGAATCAAAACGGTAGTGGGAAGCCATTTCCTAACTCTCAGGTATTTACTTCGTTTAGTGAGAATAAAGCTCTGCACTTTCATTGTGTGTTTAACAGCTAATCTGTTCAAATTAGACTGGAGACCCTGGCAATCATGTACCATTGCTGTCCCACCACATTAGTTTAGCCAAGACTTCAGCAGAGATGGCTGCTGCAGAAAAATTCCTCAATTTCCAAGATTCTGTTCCTTGTAAAATTAGAGCAAAGCGTGGCTGCGCAACTCATCCTCGAAGTATTGCAGAAAGAGTAAGTTTGATCTAGCTATGTCACACTTCATTTGCTTGCCTAACTTGAAAACTATTATCTATGGATAGAAGAGGCGATCATTCTATGATACCTTAGTGACAAAGTGATGGCAAGCGCTGAGCCAGAGATCTTTCCCCAAAATTAGTTGATCTTTTGAATTCAAGATCATAGGAAGATCATAACGTATTATTAACAATTTCAGATGAGAAGAACACGGATCAGTGAAAGAATGAGGAAACTACAAGAGCTTGTCCCCAACATGGATAAGGTAAAGACCCTCCATAAATATACTGATCTGCAGATTATTTTCCTGAAGAGATCCTCCTGTTTATTCTTCTTCCTTCTTCTTGGCAGCAAACAAACACAGCAGACATGTTAGATTTGGCAGTTGAATACATCAAAGACCTTCAGGAGCAACACAAGGTATTGGTGGAGGAGAGAACTATCCAACTCTTGCAACAATTCCTCATAACCTTTTCATCTTCAATTCACAAGCCTATGCTTTTTTTGGCAGAACCTGAGCGATAAGCGGGCGAACTGCAAGTGTACGAGTTACCAGAAGCCGGCACAAAACCAAATAGCTTGACATATGCTTCTGTACAGGAGATAAAAGAAAAAACATATGCTTTTGTTTCTCTTCTCTATGCAATGATCAACAAGTATCAGGAAGTAGTAATCACTTTCTCTATATTTACGGTAGTAATCAAGTTGGCAGAATTTCTACCAGAAAATTTGAGATCCTGAAGCCAACAAAGGTTTCAGGTTACAGTACAGTACCTTCAATAAAGAGATACGGATGTTTTGTAATGTAGGCGCTCTTGTTCCTGTAATGTAACGTAGTAGTTCCTCATCACATGCAACTTATAATTAATGGTTGAATAGAATCGACCCTGTATTCATTCCCAAATTGTCCAGAGGCAGTAGCTGTGTAAAGATATGCTTTTCTAGTCTGTTAAGTTAAAATACTACGAAATTCCAATTGCAGCCATCTTTCTGTGTGCCGTGCCCTTCGTCATTCTTCCCATTTAATTGAACTTTGTCCACTTGCTATATATGTTCAAATGGCACCATTAAGTTGCAAGAGCAATTTGTAATCTTTCTGTGTGCTGGTTTTTTAAATTCCAATGGAAGCCACATTGGTCCTACCTACCGAGGGATATCTAATATTATTTATTTGTGCGATCCGAATCACATATTGATGTTACAGCTTAAGTTAGGGTCAGTTTAAATGAATTTGATGCCGTGATTGGTAAATTTATAATTCCAAGTTTTTTTTAAAAATTTTTTATTAACAAACCTAATTAATTATTTAGCAGTAAATTTTAGTGTTTGAAAAAACTTAAAAAAAAAAAATCTTATTAAAATAGAAGGAATCACCAAAAAAAAAATAAAAAATAATATATATATATATAATTATAATTATTTTATGTAATAACAAGTATTTTTATTTTAAAAAATATTAAATTATGTATACTTCTTGAATTTCTCTATTATATCAAAATATTCTAATTTGAAAACACATGATTGCCAATTGTAAATTTTATAGTTTATCAAATAATAATAAAATTTTGTTCTACTAATTTTTAAATTATAACCATAATTTTAAATACAATCTTATTTACTTTCCAAAGACTAAGCATCTTGTTGCATCTATATATATATATATATATATCTTTTGAACTCTTGCTCTTGTGAAACTTGTTTTGGTAAAATTCAAAAACAATACAGAATTTAATTGTGACAATAGAACTTTGTATATTTGATTTTTTGGGGTTTCATCAAATCATTAACCATACAACAATACGATAAGCTTCTATTTTATTAACACTTGCTATTGGCTATTTGTTATATCCAGAGCCATTAGTATGGATATACAAAAAATCTTTTAATTCATTTAATTTATCAATCTGATTAAAATTAGATTAAAATTACTTAAAATATAAATATCATATTCAGTCATAATTTATAGTATAAGTAAATCGTATTTAATGATTTAGTTTTAATTTTAAAAATTTTAAAAATAATCAAAATTGAACCGACCGTAAAATAATACTAAAAATTAAAATTATATTTTATAAAAACATAAATCATTATAGAGAATTAATTATTTTCATTAAATCTAAAATTTCAATTCATTTACATTTGTAATTGAATATAGTTGATTTTTTTTAATAATTTATTTATAATAAAATCTTATCATATTGTTTATATCATAACTGGGGTGTATGTCTTAATAATTGAAAGTTATTAATCCAAATAATAATAATAATAATAATAATAATAATAACAAAATAATAATTAAAAAAAAAAAGAAAAAGAGTTTTGACGGACGGGCCAGATCCTCCCACTTACGAGAAGCTTACGGTGGACCGGCGGTGCAGCCAAACAGTTTACCACGACAAACCGTTAATGGGGCCCCGCTGTAGCCGTTGGTCTCTTCCCTCCTTTCTCTCCCATTTTCCATCTCCGAACGCTTCCTGAGCAACTCTGGCAAAAACAAAACCTTGGAAAAAAAAATAAAAATAAAAAAGCAGAAGAGCTCACCGCCATCACCGTGCCCATGAATTTCTCAAACTCTTTCTTCTTGGAATCCAAACCCTAACCCCACTCTCCAATTTTCCCTTTTGTCCCCATTGTTTCCTGTTGATGATGCCAACCCGCGACGTATATTCCAATTTTGGAAATCAAATTCTCTTTCATTTATAAGCCACTCTCATGCAGGACCAATCCAAGATCCGGCGTTTTTAGATCTTGAAGCAATCTCTGCATTTTATATGTTAAGATCTGCGGATTTGAAGGGGGGAATATTTTTGGTGGTGGGATTTCATTCGCAGACAGAATGTCGAATTATGTAGATTTCAGCCAAAAGATTGATTATGTTTTCAAGATTGTTTTGATCGGAGATTCAGCTGTGGGGAAATCTCAGCTGCTGGCACGGTTCGCGAGGAATGAATTCAGTGTTGATTCTAAGGCGACTATTGGGGTCGAATTCCAAACCAAAACTCTCTCTGTTGATCACAAGACGGTTAAAGCGCAGATTTGGGACACTGCTGGCCAGGAAAGGTTTGCACTTTCACTCTCTCTCTTTTTTTTTTTCTCTTGTTCTGTCCTTTTTCTTTTTATATTTGAATTTTTGTAATACGCAGCGCGCTCATGAGCATTAGATTGGGGAATAACGATTTAGCATACAGAATGGCTGGTAATCTGTATTATAACGATTGTTCGTAACGGTTTGATTTTTGATAAATAACATGATGATAGTTTCATGTGGACGCATCTCCTGGGTTATATATATGTGTGTGTGTGTGTGTGCGTGTATAAATGAAAGAGGATGACATGTGATAACATACCGAGGTTGGCTGTGTTTTAGCTTGTTATATCAACTTACACGAAAGGATTCATGCTCAAATGATAAAAGAAATGCTTTCTGAGGTAGGCACAATTTGGCAGAACACGGGATGAATGTTGATATAATGCAGGAAGTTTATTTTATGGGATTTGGAAGAACAGTTATGAATTTGGCTATTATGATGGATCTAACGTGAAGTTCATCAGAAGGCTTTACGTGGATTCAAAGCTGTCATGGTAAAGCATCAGGGCTCGGACCTTTTTCAGGTCTTACATGATGATAAAATAATGTGCTCTAGTTGGGGGCCTACTATCTTAACATTTGTTCCTGTGAATAAACGAAGCAAGTAGTTGCTTAGGATTTCCTCTTGAATTAGTTTGCTCTATCCAGGACAAATGAATCAAAAGGCAGAGTAACAATAACCTTTAAACTAATGCTAATATTTGCAGTATCCCGATAGTCTTAGTTTCTCATATGATCCAATAAGCACACCTGATTTTTATTTTTTTTTTTAATAACATAATTTAGGGATTTTTTCTTTGCATTCTGGATTTCGATGTTGTCCCCAAGAAAGCAGTTCCTTTTGTTTCACTAAGTTGTTCTGGATGTCTCCCAAGTTTAAATCCCCAGTGAGTCCATTTGAAATTCTGCTTAGTGAGGGAAGCTGATCTATTTGCAAGATGGTGGTCTCATCATTCTGATTTCTGTTAAGATCCCTTGCTGTTCTACATGGCACGTATCCTATCATTCGCTTGAATGTCTGGTTAATTTGCACTCGTTTTATGTGATTGAGATGGAAACATATGATTCAGACGTTGTCTGGGAATTACAACTGATGCTTGGTCGCCTGGCTTGTCACAAAGTAAACCATTTTGTGTAATCCAAAGCACAAGTGACAATTTTCTCGAAATGTAAGAATTCGGCCACTTCTTTGATTTATTTCTTAGGATCTCCTTCTGTGTTTGGAACCTTCATGCGCCAAATACCTCCTTATTTTTCTGCTATATGGGCCATTTCTGGCTGACTATCAGAACATCTTGACCAACATTTGCTCTTTATTCTTTCGGTGTCCTACCAGGTATCCTAAAATTGTTCAATTTTCTTGATAAAGTCTGTTACCACGATTGGAAGTAATCATTGAACACTATGTTCATTAAATGTTTGCTCCCTATCATTTTCGCTTAAGCCTCTTATGGAGTTTTCTTCCACAAGAAATGATAATTAGATGCCTCTTTATAAAATCTATTGTTGCTTTGAAAGCTCTTCTTCTTGAACAAAGGATAGGAAAGTGGACTGAGTAGAATGAGATTTCTGCAGTTATTTTTTATCATTTTATCCCCATGTAGTATCGTACTGTGATGATTTTCTTTCAAGGCAGATGTTCACATATCTATTTCTAACATAATGTGAAACTCTCTCTTTGTTAATCTGAATAAAAACTGAAGCCCCATTATCAGAACTTTCTGTGACACAAGGAACTAAGGGGAACATTATCTCTTCACTGTTCTCAATATTACAATTGAAGAAGCAGCAAATGATATTCTTTAAACTTGCGTTTCATTACCAAAACAGCTCAAGGGGATTGATTTCTTGTTGAGACACTAACAACTCTTTATAATAAAATTAGATTTTATATATTCCGGCCATATTTCATTGTTGAGCAACAAAATGAGATCTGCCAAGTGCTAACCCCGGCATCAAGAGGTTGCTAATTATGTGCAACCTCCTGTTACTAATCCTTGGCTGTCTTGTCAAAGTGTTTTTAGTTTTAGTTTCTCCTTCCCCACACTTATTTTCTGTTTTCTTTTCTCAGGTACAGGGCAGTGACAAGTGCATACTACCGGGGAGCGGTAGGCGCAATGTTAGTGTATGACATGACTAAGCGTCAGTCATTTGACCACATGGCAAGGTGGCTAGAGGAACTGAGGGGGCATGCTGATAAAAACATCGTCATCATGCTGATTGGCAACAAATGCGACTTGGGGAGTCTTCGAGCGGTGCCTCAAGAAGACGCCCAGGAGTTTGCTCAGAGAGAGAACCTCTTCTTCATGGAGACATCAGCACTTGAGGCCACCAACGTTGAAACTGCATTCTTGACTGTGCTATCAGAGATATACAGGATAATCAGCAAGAAAACTCTTGCTGCAAATAATGAGATGGAAGCCAGCGGGAGCTCAAGCCTTCTCAAGGGAACTAGCATTGTAATCCCTGGCCAAGAGCAGAATTCGGGAAACAAAGGTGGCTGCTGCATGTCATCCTAATTCCAGCATGGAGTCTGTTACTGTTTTTATGGAATGTTGTTTCTTTAGGCTCCATTCTTAAACAAGTTTACATATAATACTTCCGGAATTGAGTATTGATGTTGTTGGATGATAGGATAAAGGGACTTACCAGTCAAAATGTAGACTTATATGTATTGATCTTGAGATGATTAGAATGAGGATTACCACAGTTTTATTTATGATGTGAGCTCCCAAAATAGACATATGCGCAAGGGGTATTTTCTAGAGCATAGGATTTTCAAGTAGAAATGCCAACACCAAGTTTAAATATATAAACAATTATTTCTCCCACGATACAATTCCCTAGCCAGTGGATTATCATGAAACCTGTTATTTAATTTTTTTTTTTTGAATTTTGATATGAATAATTTATAGAATAATATTGAGATTTTTTTTTGTTTTGGTTGTATCAGACTCCTCTACCTCTAGATAATATAGTGCCGCATGACTTTTTTTATTCAAACAGTCAAACACAATTAAGAACGTTTAACTTATTCGAGCCCTTTGAAGACATTAATATATTTTCTCATTAATTTTCACTATCTTCTTTCCTTTACATCATAGGCTCTCATTATCCAATTTCATGTTTACCGCCAATAGGCCTTTGCTTCAATGGTACTGAGGGTTGTTATCTCTCAAGACATGTGAGCACAAGTTGGATTCCAGATGTAGCCTCAAACAAAATAAATAAATAAATTCATTTTTACGACAAGGGGCGCTGAAGCCATAAGAACAGTTCAGGAACGGTTATCCTGATTGTTTCCTAGCATTCAAATTTCTCGGAAAGCAACAGTCCAAACAAGCAGTCAACTCATGGCCGGCCATTTACTTCTTACCGGAAGCCAAAGTTTGTAGATAAGTTTACCGAATCTCGATCTTTGATGTAAGAATAAGATAGAACATTAGCATGAACTTGAAAACGATGGAAGACAAAGCAAAGCAATAGAGGGGCAAAAATGTTGTTTGCATCTTGATCCTTCTGATGCTGCAATAGCGCTTCACCTTTTTGTTCAAGCATCCTCCTCCTCAATACCGAGTTTGGAAGTAACAGGAGAACGAACGCAGGTCCTTGAACATATAACATGTCCACACTTTGACTAACAAAAACTAATGGATGCCTGTGAATTGGTTATGGGATTCTTGTGATCAACCCAGATTCAAAAATCCAAGTGATTGTGAGTGTTTAACTGCGCATGGCACTTACAAAGGAAGGAAACAGAGAGGAACATCCGAAAGCAAAAGAAATTACGCTGCTGCTACTTTTCTGATGCTTGCTGTCCAAATATGAGATTGTTCATTCGTTCTGTCAGATGCTTGAAGCAAATCGGAGGCTCCACCGTGCCTTGGCCTAGTTGCAGTACTAAAGGAGCTTCTTAACAAGAGAACAAAAGGTGACTTGTGACCAATGCATGGTTTTGCAGGATCAAAGCAGGAATGCCAGTTTTGCTGTGGCTCTTGAAAATGATAAGAACGCAAGAAATCAACCACACAAGGAACAAGAAGAAGTAGTATTGGCTGTGAATAATTGTAGCCATTTTTCTTGCTCAAACACAGAGATTGCCAAAATCTTGTTTCTTTATAACGCGGTGGATATGGAGAAATATGACTCTCGACTCCCCAGTTTCCTGCTCCCTTCTGCCACAGGCAAGCCTCGATATTGCTTATGCACGCAACTAGTAATATATATATATATATATATATATTGTAAAAGGTGGTGAGATCATGCACAAAATCAAGAATGGCCAGCGGAAACCTTCAACCCTACTCGCTTCTTGAACAAATAAAACTATGTTTCACATTCAACTATGAACCGACCATGTACGTAAAATATATGTGAAAAAGATACACGCTCATGAACAAACCACGACAATCGCTAATACCTTAAAATGCTAAAACTTGGATTATCTTAATAACCCCCCCTCCCCAATGTATTGCTGTGATTGGCGTGACTTTTGGGGTAGATAACAAAAGGATCCTGTACCCAGTGACACATTTCTCTGTGTTATTTGACTTGTAATTGGCCGTGACTGCTTCTTGTCTGCATTGGAATGTGGCTTGCTACTTAGAAAAATGGGGGGATTGGCAACTTGAACGGGTCATTGATTGGCTATGCTTGGTAAGTTGGCAACTTTGGCATCTTCGTCTTCCCGTGATTCCGCTGGTATATGACACCTTTTTATTGTTTCTTTTCTTGAATCGAGGCAAATTATTATTATTTTTTTTATAAAAAAAGAAGAAGAAGAAGATGCAGAAGAAGAAGACCTAAGATTGACAAGGGTTAAAGAAACATATCCTTTTTGTCTGTTACTTTTCCTTGTTTTTTTTTTTTTTTTTAATTTGATTTGAATGTTGTTTTGTGAAAAACAAAAAAAAAAAATCCATGGCCGAGGGCAGAGGTGCCAACTAGGCGTTTAGGTTGTGGATTGAAGTCATTTTATATTAGATATCAGGTTATTTAAATTTTAAGTGCATTGAATTTCAAACTCATCAGATCTTGGGTGTGTCACATATTCAGTTTATTGAATTTAAAATTTATTAAATCTTGAATAAATTAAATTTTAATGCACTAAATTTCATATATATTAATTTTTAACAAATGCAGATTAAGTTTCGAGTTAAATAGAATTATTTGCCACATGTAGCTAGGAATAAAAATTCCCTCATAAGCCGGGTCAGATGACTAAGTCCAGCCCAACGTAGAAATGATAGCCCGAAAGGTGCATACGTCAAGAATATTCTTGACGAGAATATATTGGGCCCAAGTCTTTCAATCCAAACCCTTTCTATTTTTTTAGGTAATTCCAATTGAATTGGTATATGAAATTGAGAACGCAAATTTAACTTTTACAACATGCACTGCACATCAAATTGAGTATTAGTGGATTGCCGCAATTTCCAACTTTGCAAGAGTAATTTTAATGATTTTGTTTGATAGCCAATTATAGTGTTTTTTTTTTTATATATATATATATAAATTTTTTTTTATAGCAATTAGTAATATTACCAACAGAAATGCTTTGCAACACCCTCCACCCACCCCGAAAAAGGGTCTGCAAGAGGTGCTTCATCTAACAATCAGGTTCATTAGTTTTAAGCAATTCATTCTTCAGAATAATACCGTCGGGCAGGCGAATAAGAAATGGTCCAAAATAATGAAGAGTAAATTATACGTAGCACTTCCACTAAATGTAGTTCATTCTATAATACAACCAATTTGCATCAAATACTTTTCACTAAGTTTTGCTTGGGCTATATTGGAGAGGCTGAAGCTACCCCTCCTCCTTTTGTAATGCAGTTTAACCTCTTTTTCTAATTTTTTTGTTTTATTTTTAGGTATTATGATCAAATTATATTAAATGTTGATCAAGCGCACCGGGCACCACACGTATCGAGACCATCTATGTAGTCTGGCCGGAGACATTGCTCACGTCAATACTTAAAGATTCATGAGGGATCGTCTCGTATTGTAGTTTGATCCCCCAAAATTGCATTTTAATCAGTAAGGTATAAAAGTACACCAATCTCACTCTCCATTTACCAGCTCGATCTTTTGGACCAAGGTACGTTGATCTATTGGGTTAGGCATCTTCACTCGATCAACTAGCCCATACCGTAACGATGGAATTAAAAGAACCAAAAGACAAATAAATAAATAAATAAATAAACGAGATTTTAAGTTTAGAATCATAAATTGTCACGTTGCTGTTGAGTCAATCGTAGACCTTCCTGCCGCAAAGCCTCTCTATTATGGAATGCGGTGTCTAGTCTTAAGAAGTAGCTTTCTTTTTTGGCGATAATTTTACATTTTAGTAGCATTTGAATTTTCAGTAACAGTGTGGGAAAGAATGAATCATGTATTGACGGTCTTTATTTTGTCAATTTCTTACTCGCGGATATAAAAATTTCGAAATGAGCAAGTGTTCTTCAACGAGTCTCATGTCATTTATTTTTTTGACTTTCCCCGGAAATTGATATACAGACTCTCAGGCAACCCACTCCTATGCTTTGAGCAGTGCATTTATAGTCTCCGGGAAGAGGTCATGGTGGGCCGGTAGACACCACATGGAGACTAGATTAAACTCAATGCAGATGGTACGTCCCTAGGTCATTCTAACTTAGCAAGTGTCAACGGACTTTTGTGAGATCATCAGGGTGTCTGGGTTCAGGGGTTTGTGCTGCATCTCGGCACTTTTTTGCCCTTTGTTGCTGAACTATGAAGGGTTTACCGAAATTTGGAAATAACTTAAACAGCTTGGAATTCTTAAGCTTGGACTAGAAGTGAATTCCCAACTTATTTTAACAGCACTAGAAAAGGATTTACACCCATCTTCATGCAAACCTAGCGGGACTTTGCTGGAATTTGGTTGCTTGTAGCTAGCACATTGGGCTTGCTCATGTGTATAGGGAGGAGAATTAAATTACTGATTGGTTGACTCACTCGGGACTCCAGCTCACTTCAGAGTTCCACGAGCTGTCCTGACCTCTAGATAATCTTCCAATGATTCTCCAACAAAATTTGATCGCCGTGCAATGGTCTTATATGTAACCCTCCTCCTCCTAGTCTTCCCTTTAAAGGAGTTTCTCCTTCAAAAACACAAAAAATCAAAAAAACTATATATATACAGAAAAAAAAAACTGAGGAAATTCTTTCACGGTTAATACTCTCAATACAACAAAATAAATAAAAAAAAAGAATAACATTATGCAGCAAAGTTTATTAAGTAAAATATTGTGAACAATATGACAATAAAATAATTTTTCTACATTTAATTTTATTTTTTTATAAGGCCAAATAAAATATTATTAATTCATATATATATATAAAATTTCATGTTGTTGACTAAATATTGTTATTTAACATTTCTCTACAAATATGTGATCAAATTCTATGTGAAGAATTATATTAAATATCAATCCACTTTTGACGCTCTTTCGTTAATTAATTAATTAATTCTGCCTGAGTATGAAAATTGGGTCTGGATTCTTCCCAGTGTAATTTTCGTTTGTGACGTCTCATTAGCTACTTAGACGCCAAGGGAACCGTGTCAACCCCCGCTTTGCTCTGGCCGGCCAAGAGCAGAAAGGACAAATGCTAATGTTTTGTAAGCTTGAAACAATACGATAAGTGGATCATAAATCCTAATCAATTTTCCAATGAATGTAAATCACGTTAAACCAAAAAAAAAAAAAGAAAAAGAAAAAACAAAAAGACAACCATTAGCAAACAGAACAAGTGAAGACAAGATACAAAATGGAATTCTTTCATTCCTGCTTGCGGAGCAAATAACAAGATTGGGTGACAAAAGAAATTGAGTTAGAACAAAATAAAATATATAGTAGGGATAAAGATAAAAAATAACAATAAAATGACACCAAATTCTAAATTTATATCCGGAGGATTAAGAAAGAAAAAGGCGAGCATTGGTGAATTAAAAACTTTCGTGAACTAAAACTGAACTTTTCTAGCAATATAAGTTCAGGCCATGACTCGGGAGCTTTTAGTCAAATTGGAATAATTTGCCCAAAAAGGGTTAATATTAGTGCAAAATATTATATTCACAATTTAGTTAGTTAATGTAAAATGGGCGAAGACTTCAATGTCATCTGCGACATTGTCCTAAACAAACATCATATAATGGCATATTTCTATCAATTTTAATATGTACAATTTGCATGTATCGTTTTCCCACAGCATCTTTAGAAATAACGTATGCCATTGTTGTTAGATATACCTCCATTGTCCCATCTATTAACAATAAACGGCTTTCTTTACCTAATAGTTCTTTTGATCGAATGCAAAGCTGCAAACATGTCTGATTTCCAAGGTTGCATTTCACTTTTCCTAGTATGGCTGATTTCCATGATTCTGGTCCGCGCAATACTAACCAGAAACAGAAGCAGGGCTCGTCTTCCACCAAGCCCTTTGGCACTACCAATCATCGGACACCTCCATTTGCTGGCCCCAATACCCCACCAAGCTCTGCACAAACTCTCCACCCGTTATGGGCCCTTAATCCACATCTTCCTCGGTTCCGTCCCTTGTGTTGTGGCTTCTTCTCCGGACCTGGCAAGGGAGTTCCTGAAGACCCATGAAAGCTCTTTCTCTGATCGCCCCAAAATGACTGTTGTTGACTGCCTTACCTACGGCTCAGCGAACTTCTCCTTTGCTCCCTATGGACCTTACTGGAAGTTCATGAAGAAGCTTTGCATGTCTGAGCTTCTTGGGGGACGAACACTTGACCAATTGCTTCCTCTCAGGCAACAAGAGATACGGAGGTTCGTGCAGCTGATGTTAAAGAAAGCGGCAGCAAATGAGGCAGTTGATGTTGGAGGTCAGCTTATAAGGCTAACCAATAATGTCATATCAAGTATGGTGATGAGCCAGAGGTGTTCGGGTGAGGAAGACGAGGCTGATGATGTGAGAAAATTGATTCAGGAGGTGGCTGTGCTTACTGGGAAGCTCAACTTGGCAGACTTTATTTGGTTTTGTAAGAACTTGGATTTGCAGGGATACGGAAAAAGGACCAGGGAAGTCCGTGACAAGTTTGATATTTTGATGGAAAGGGCCATCAAGGAGCATCAAGAAGCAAGGAAGATAAGGAAGGAAACTGGTGGGGGTGATCATGACGATTCAGTTAAGGATCTGCTTGATATTTTGCTTGGTATATCAGAAGCTGAGAACTCGGAGGTGAAATTGACCAAAGAAAATATCAAGGCCTTCATTTTGGTGAAGAATTACAGAAAAATGTTTTTCCTTTTTTTTTTTCTTCTTTGTTCTTATTTGACACATAATGCAAAATTTTCTTACTTTTCTTTTATAATTCTTTATGTTTCCTCTGGCATTGCACAGGATATTTTTGCAGCTGGGACTGATACATCGGCCGTTACAATAGAATGGGCACTAGCAGAACTAATCAATCACCCGAATATTATGGAGAAGGCAAAACAAGAAATTGACTCTGTAGTAAGATATAACAGACTAGTTGAAGAATCAGACATGCCTAATCTCCCTTATCTCCAAGCAATAGTAAAAGAAACACTGAGGCTCCACCCAGCAGGGCCATTAAATGTGAGAGAATCAAGTGAAGATTGTATTGTCAATGGATATGAAATTCCAGCGAGGACAAGACTCTTTGTTAATATCTGGGCTATTGGAAGAGATCCAAATTACTGGGAAAATCCCCTTGAATTTTGCCCAGAAAGGTTTGTGAGTGGATCAGTAAGGAAGGTGGAGGTGAGGGGGCAGCATTTTCAGATGCTGCCATTTGGAAGTGGAAGAAGAGGATGTCCCGGTACATCTCTTGCACTACAGGTGGTTCAGACATGCCTAGCTGCCATGATTCAGTGCTTTGAATGGAACGCCAATGGAGGGAATGGTATTGTTGACATGGAAGAAGGATCTGGGCTGACACTTCCGAGGGCTCATCCTTTGATCTGTGTCCCTGTGGCTAGGCTCAGTCCGTTTCCAACATCGTAATCGAATATCACAATGCATACAACATTTATGTGTTAGATAAAAGTTAGTAAACATTGTCTGGAATATGAATGAAGCATATTCTCTTGGGAAGCTTCAAACTTGCCCTCTTCTCGCAGTTCACTTTCTCTCAGTCATTGGGATCTGATTATCTCTGCTCTACTGTGTCTTTCCATGCCTTTCAAAATTGTCTAAAATTTCTGTTTTAAAAAAAATATATATATATATCATACATTATTTTTATCTTCTCTAAATATTGAGAAATCAGATCTTTTGGTCTCTTATGGAAATTTTAGTTTCACCGACACTGGGCTTAAGCGATAGACTCGATAAATAATAACTTGTGGGTTTCTTTTAAATCAATCAATTACAATAGAATCATAATTGTATTTTATTTTATTTTATTTTTCCGTTGTGTGTTGGAAATGGCCAAAGTAAAGTGCCTTTCCTGCACCGAAATATGTTACACCTCAGAAGCTGGCCGGTGTGGTTCAGCTTGCACGACCAAATCTATTGAACGCCTTGAGTTTGTGCGTCCCACATATGAGCTCATGTAAGACAGTAAAATCAATAACTTAGACGCTTTCAGGCATGCCTGAATTCGAACGAAATAGCACTGTTTATAAATAAATCACTTCATGTTTTTCCAATGCTAGTTTTTGATGAAGTAGAGAATCCGAATAGACCATTACACATTTTTTGATGAAGCAGAGAACAGGAGTTAAAAGGATAGTCAAAAATAAACTGATACGTGGAATTCACTTTTTTTTTTTTCGAATTTTTAAACATCCTTAACAAAAAAATATATAATTTTTTTTAAAAAAATAATTTTTTATTTTACAAAACTCATACGTCACCTCTTTATATATATATGTTTTTTCTTTTCTGTTTATCAACCTTTTTCTTATATAAAAAGATAAATTGGAGCTCCCTCCGGCCGTATTAATAGAATAACTATCCTTTTACAACTGAATTTAAAATTCAGTTTTTTTTTTCTTTTTGTTATTTTCTTATAAAATTGTAATAGGGAGGAGCTGCTGAATAACCGGAATTTAAGAAACTCCAATCTCGCAGCATCGAAAATTATTTTTTATCCGTAATGGTACTAGAAGAAGCAATTTAATAAGGTACATTAACTCTCGGTGCCTTTTGGTCGGGCGCCCCGTACATCATTTCTGGCGAATTATTTAGCAAGTCCATGCGCTGGCTGGATGACGCCTCTCCAGCTAGCTAGGCTACTGCTTAATTCACTTGCAGCTACCAAGTGGGGCACCACACAAGCATCGATTGTGGAGGTATGTTGAGGTATCGAAGCTCTGCAGCTTACCCCCGACCGGAATCTTCCCACAGAGCCTGTTGTAACTCACATTCAAAAACTGCAAGTCTATCTGAGCCATCTGGACAGGAATGCTTCCGTAGATCTTGTTGTGATTGAGATCCAATGATATTAAGCTGCTCGGAAACACCACCTTTGACAAATCGAATTCCAACAAATTTCTCGAAAGATCCACGGTTTGGGTCGTTTTCTTTGGTCCAAACAACATGGAAGCATCGCCTTCGAGCTTGTTCCGCGACAGGTCAATCCTGGTGAAGTCCATCTTGCCTAACGAGGCAGGGATTTTACCAGAAAGTTGGTTGTGAGACAGGATGAGATCTGGCACTTGGCCTCGGAAAGTGCCGAATGATTCTGGGATCGGACCACTGAGACTGTTCCTGTCCAAGTGAATAGCATCCAGATTCTGCAACGAAGCAAGCGAGCCTGGAATTGAGCCAGAGAGTTTATTAAAGGATAGGTCCAAAAATGTGAGGTTCTTGAGCTGGCTAAGAAAGCTGGGTACTGAGCCAGTGAGGTTTAACCAGTTAAGCCTGAGAGACTTGAGGTGTTTGAGCTTGGCAATGGCAGGCTGCACGGGGCCTGTAATGTTACTCAGTTTGTGATACTCAAGAAATTGGAGAAATGGCAAGTCACCCACCAAGGCAGGGATTTCACCGGGGAGTTCGCCGCTGATGATGGAAAGGGAGGTTATACGGTTGGTGGTGGGGTCACACTTGACCTGGTACCAGCCGGTACAGCAGTCGGCCTCTGGCCTCCACGAGGCTAGCAGGTAAGGATTGCCATAGTACTCTTTTATTTTTAGCAGGACCTTTTTATCTTGGGGATTGCAGAGCTCTGAGTTGGAAAGGGCAAGAAGAGTGGAAATCAGGATTATCAGCAAAAGGGTTTTCATTTCTGGTGCTCGTTTCTTGTGATACGCCTCTTGGATCTTGTTCTTGATGGCTTGCAATGTATTGTATTTATAGGGATGTGTTGATTTTTCTTTTTCTTTTTTTTTTTGTTTTTTGGGTTTGATGTAAGACCCGACTTGATCTGAGCAGTATGATTACTTAGTTCAAAGCATGACATTTGGCAAGTTTGAAAGAGAGGAAGTCAAAGAAAATACAAGTGACAAACATGTACAGATTTGTTATCATTTGTGCAGGGACGATGCTTTTAGGTTACACAATTGCAAATTGATCTCGCAGTCAACAAGCAGCCTTTTACTTTCTACAGCTGTCAGTCCGTGTCCCGCTGGATTATCGGTCCATAGGATTGAGCACTTTCCGTGACAAGATTTTTCTCTTGCTTTTGTTGTGTTTTGACAAGTTTTGATTGGTGAATTAGGTGTCGAGAAAATCAAAGTCATCTAGTTTGGCCTTTATCCTTTTGGGGATAGCCGAGAGTGTAGCTTGTTTCTTAGGGCCACAAGTAGCTATCTGAACTACACAATTAAGAGGAATGGGTTCAATGAATGGCTGATTAAGTTAAGTTAACCGTAGAATTAAAGAAGATGAAATATAAATCATTCAATTAAAATCAATAGTTGATATATATTGAATAATATGATCCATTATGTCATCGGCCAACATGAGAGGAACTCAATCTATCTTAGAACAATTATTGTTGTGCGAGATTATTGTACAAACTCATCCGGCGAGTTAATGGCTTAATAGAAAATCAGGTTTTAAACCTAAAATAAGAGGGTAAACTCTAAACTCTACGGGGAAAGGTTGTCAACTAATCGGCCTAAGCTTAAAAAAAAAAAAAACTATAAACCAAATTTAAATCTCAAGTTTTACTTTTTATTATCTCTATTAATAATTAAATCCAACCGATACAATAATTATACTTTAAAACTTTAAGTACGTTGCATGATCAATAACATTATGTTATTGTTATTATTCCTTCTTTTTTTTTTTTTTCTTATATAGCAATATTGGGCAAAGGAATTAAGAAGGGAATAACTTGGGAATGGGAAACCATTATCAAAATTGTAGGCTCGCCGCTTTATACGACGACCAAGCAAAACTTGACCTGGTCAATATCGCAGGCTGGAGGCCTTCTTTTCTTTTCTTTTCTTTTCTTTTTTCTTTCTCTTTTTTGGGTTAATGGAGTGCGCGTAAAGCACACTTGTGAGTGATTATACAATTTCATTTAAGATCATATTAAGTCTCCTTATGGGATGACCGTCTTAGATAAGACTCCACCATAAAGAACAAAACCCAGCGGCAAGTGCTCCCTGCGCCTTTGGTGTCGGATACATGTAGGAACAATGTCAACCAAAATGACTTTGTCAAAATTTGAAAATACGATTTTTGATGAGTTTCCCACGGCGAGTCATATGCTTCTGTAAAATGAACCTAATTATATACTAAATATATAAAACTATCCGCCTGACATAATTTTTGAGCCACAACTATCAGCAATGGTTTGAGGGGCTTTGCAATACATCGATAATTTATGCATTGTTAAAGTAAGAGAGGGCCACTACTTAGCAATATTTAAAGGGTTATAAATTAGACACAAAACAGATAAAAAAAAAAAAGAGTAATAAAATATTTTTTCTATTTTTTAATTTACAATATTTTTTTTGATCACATTTTGTCCCGTTACATATATCTACTATGTTTTTTAATATGTGTTACTAACTAATATTTCTCTTTATTCTTTCTATTTTGTATATCATAACTGTCATTCCTATAAATAAAGCAAAGTCACAAAATTTCTTTTTTTTATTTTTTTATTTTTTTGGGTCGAAGAAATTCTTCTTCTCTGTTGTCAGAGAAAGCACTATAAATAATGCAAGAGCGTCTTGAGATCGAACGAGGACACGAAGGTGATTCCAAATTCCAAAATCGAAAAAAGAATACAAAGAACATCCGATGTAGATGGAGGAAAAAAAAATAAAAAATTTAAATCAGGAAAACAGGAACATAATTCTTTAACAAGAAGCAATTTAAGAGAGCGTTGAGAAGAGATGATTTGCTAGAGAAGAAAAAAAAATTAAAATAAAAATAAACAAATAAAAGCGGAAGGAATGCTAAAACAAACAAGTGGAGGAAGAAGGTGACATACCAATGCATCGCGGAAAAATTGGAGCCTGTATTTATAATGTTACGCCCAGTTGTCCATCGACATTAGCACTGAGCTTACAAATTACGTTACGCCCAATTATTTTTTGACCCAGAGATCAAAAATCCGAACCCAAATGATATGAGGATTATAAGTATCCATTTTAAATTTGGACCAACTTACAGTCCAATTGCTCCATGGGTCCAGCTTAACCCTTTACGAATCCACCTTTTCGCTTGGGTAGGTAACCTATATTCCGTTATCTTAAAGTTTATCACAGAATATTGTAATTTTGTGGTAATGTTAAAAATAATGAGTTCAATTTTTTATCAAGATATTTAATGAGTTTAATTATATGTTTACAAAATTTGTTCATTCGATAGATAGATATAATTTTTTTTCTGATAAAATTATAATTTACAATCTTACTCTTTGTCTCTCAATTTATTAAAAAAAAAAAAAAAGCACCTTTTGAAAATGTGGTAAACTATCAACAATGAAGGGGTCTTGCTATCCTAATGCATCGTAAGTCAACCAAAAAAAGGAATCAAATTTGAAGAGGCAAAGAGGGGGGAAAAGGCTGTTTCACAATAGAAGAAGAATTAGACCGCTAGTGCCGAAAAGAGCTTCTAATCTTAAAGTTCTGTAAGGTTAATCAGCCATAAAACATGTACCTTTCTCAAGAAAAAAAATTACGTATAAAATTTATTTTATCTCCCCACATGGCAGAAACATCTAATTTGGGCAATTTCGTTATAATTATGAAAGTTCACGATGCAACTGAACAAATGTAATATTTCAGGATAAAATTGGACTTTTGTGTAAAGTTCATAGGGCGAAGTTGTGCTTTGTGTGGAAAATTAATGATGATAAATTCTCTGCCGGTTTACCCTTTGGGAATATGAAATTAGGATTTTCTTATGTTCATTTTTGAAGCAGATTAAAACGCTAAATCATTCGAAGAAGCGCATGCAGTGAATTTTCAACAACTACCATATGCATCCATTTGATAAGAAGATGAGAAGATGAATCGTTTCTAAAATCCATTTTATATCGATTGGGGGGGGGGAGGCGATTCTCTAAAAAAAAACATCGGTAAGGTGAAATTCATCAAAATCGTCATAACTTCATATCTTGTAATGCAAATCCTTCGGATAAATGCGTGTGTCTGGTGTTCACAGGTGCAAAAAAAAATATGAAAAAAAAAAAAAAACAAGGATATATCATTTGGTTTTGCATTCTATTTAGTAACGTCTGCAACTCTCATTTGTCGTGTACGCACATTTTTTTTTTCTTTTTCTTCTATTAAGAGACCGTTTAGGGGATGAGTCTCATAACGAGAATTATTCTCTCATTTCTCATAAATTTCAGCTCCCTAAAATTGAAAATTGAAAGTTCTAACATTGAATTGTGAAGCTTTTAGCCATGGAAGCATTTTCCCTGGCAACCTCACACATTTGTTTTAGTCAATTCCAATTTCAATTTCAGTTTGAATTATCTATAAGGGAATCAACCACTCTAATCTCATCCTCATATTTCCTATTTACAAAACAAACGCCCCATATATAGAAACGTCACACTACAGCTACAGAGAAGAGGTTGGGGACATTAACCCTCTTGTTTCCCCCAAAACGCTTCGAAGAGACTTGAACCGACAATTTAGGAAAAAGCTTGGAGATTAACTCCAGCAAGTATTAGTCCCACAGCGATAAGCCTCAAATCACAGCAGGCTTTCTTTAATCAAAAGCTATGTTTAAGCACAAAATTGTCTTTTACAAGTAGAAACAATTATTTTACTACTTCTAAGATAAAGTATTAGCCAAATATATCAACATTCCCTTTGGACTCTAGGTTTATCGGCTTGAACCGTGGTACTTGTAATATGTGCAGCATCTTAACCCTAAAAATATTTAAGAAAATGAAATTATACCCCAATTAATAACTTAAAATTTTAATATAATAAGCAGTTGATCATATCAATTGGTATTATAGATTGATATTATAGCGAAATAATTGGTTTTAAGTTTTCCAAATAACCTTGAGAGAGAGATTCTCAATCAAATATCTAAGCGTTTTCTTAAAACATTAAATTTAGCAATATGATTCATAGTGTTATTAATAATTTAGTTTTTTAAAATTAAATATGATTTCATAACAACATATAATTAATTTTAACACTAAAAATAAATTCACCAAACAAATTTAAATTAAAAACACATAGGCTAGATATCTATCACTCTAAATATTATTTTAATTAAAGAGAGGTCTAAATTCTCATGACCAAATAAAAATTTGCAGAAGCCCAAATGGTAAAGGCTTAAAGCTACTTTCGCAGTTACCCCATACACAGGCCAAGTGGACGTTTAGGTTTCAACATCAGGAGCTTCTTTTCCTTTAAAACCAAATAATTATTGCCCTACACTCACGGCACCAACCAAAATGAAAAAAAAAAACAAAAAAAACAAAAAAAAAGGTAGATCAAGGAAACCTTCTTGACTTCTTGAGATCTCGCTCTAGTTTCAACGCCTTGTTTGATCTTCTTTTTTCTCTTCTTCTGTTTCTCGTCAAAAATGGCAGACCAATCATTAGTGATTTGAATCTCTCTATATAAAAAGAAATCTGTGTCTGAATGTGTGTGTGACCGAGAAAAGGGTAGCGGGGTGGAGATAATTCCACTGCTTGAAATTTAATATTATATGTTCACCTATACATCTCTGTGTGTTATAATAACTAAGGGAATATCAAAGAGGGGCACATAGTTTTCTTGATAATCAAGGTATAAGAGATACTAGTTAAAGATATAAAAAGTGGCTAATTTAGTTATTCCTGGCGGGGACGAGCCAACCAAATGGAACTCAGGGATCGGAGACGATGGAAGTACTCGGCAATGGCCAGCAAACATCTTGCAGCCTGACGGATTGTGAGTATTTGTTGAAGCCGGTGAATGGTTTGGTGCCTCAAGTTATCTGCCTGTAAGTTCGATATTACCTTTCAGAGAACACATATACAAATTATTCCATAAATGACGAATCACAAATGTCATTTTTCGATACCAAATATAAACCATGGACATGATTTAAGGCTACCTGACTTTAGTTGAGAGTGCTGTCATTGGTAAAACACATTTTTCTTAATTGTTTAATAATGATTTTTAATTGTTTAACAAGAATGGCGGACTATGCACTCGTGACTTTGTGGCCCTTGAGAGTTAGTTGTGATTGCCGAATGGTTTCAAGAAAAATCTACGGGGAAGTTATAAAGAAACATGATCTCGAAAAGAAATGGGGGTTGTTTTATCCTCTACGAACGATTATTTGTATCATTTACAGCTTGATCATAAACCAATAACAGTTGAACTTGTGAAATTTGTCTCACATTTAGATGAAAATTTATGACAATTTCATGAGAAAATTAAAAGAAGCTTGACGAGACAAGCGTTTAATCATGTTAACTAGAAACTAAAACCTCACATGGAGCTTTCTAATGAAAGGAATATCTGCAAGTGATAATTGTCATGATCACTTGTAGAATACTAATGATGTCTAGAACAAGAAAGAAATTCACAGCTCAAATGGAAGGCATAAAAAATTGGTGAACTAAACAACCCTAATTTCCACAGGTGGCTCTAGTGATAATTAATTTGAGTATCTATAGCATGACCGATCGTGAAATTCTATGAGACTCCAACTGACATCAGCTTCTGTTTTTCTGTATTGGAATCGTAATTTTCACGGGTTAAGCCTAGTATTCCATCTCTGGTTCCGCTCATCCCTTAACTTCAAAAAGTAGCTTTGACATATGTAAATACTCGAGCCCTTCATTTTCATTCAATTGCTATTAATTCCACTCATTAAATTCTTATTTTACTACATCAATCCCCTTTTTTTTATATATAAAAAAAAGAAATAATAATAATAAGAAGAAACTTATTGTCCGAATTTAAATGAGAATTTTTGGTTTCCAAACACATTTTATCAAAACCAAGCTTTAGATACAAACTAGTGCTTTAGAAGACAGAACAAATCATTGCTTGAGTTGTTGGCTTGTGTGATATTTATATGAAATGACCTTACAACTGACCAAGGTTTTTCTTTTAGCTCAATTCATATGTTCCAGAAAATACCATAATGAATGAGGTGCTTTTGTTTTTCCTATGAATGAATAAAATTCACTGATTTATCCAAAAAAACAAAAAGAAAAAGAAAAGGGGTTTATTCATTACTTGTAAAAAAAAGGATAATTTTAAGGTGATTTGTATTTACTGGAAGATTTTTTGTTTTGTTTCTTGATCAGCAGCGGTACAAGAAAAAATTAATCAGGCCGTAAAATCTAAGAACCTCTCTTCTTCCATGATAATTAGATCACCTAATAAAAGATTGCTAGATTTTATTTATTTATTTTGACTGTGTGTTGCTACGAACACAGGTTTTCAACCTGGTGAGTTAACTCGACAAAATGTGGAAATGTCCTTGATGGTTAATGAGTCAACTCACAGGAGATCCAGGGGCTCTCACTAGCAGGGCTGGGGTCTTTGAACCGTCAAAAAGAAAGAATTAGGGACAAATGGACAATCTTGTGTTTAAGTCAAACGGTTACGGCCATGACATCGGACGAACGCGGGCGCCTCATCAGATCTCCTTAGATGTGATATGTGTTAGTGGGGACCAAAATTCTCACAGAGTTCCACGTGTACAGATTTGGTGATGGTAACCATAATCCTGTGACCTAAATCGCAAGTGGGTGGAGTGTAGACCGGGTCTTAAGGTCCGGAACAATGGTGAAGGTGTCACCTCTAGGCTTTTAGTTTCTTGAACGTACAATGTAACCAAATGCAACGACAAACAAACCCCGTTACAATTCCATAGGCGTGTGATTAGAAAAATAGAGACCCAGAGAGAGAGAGAGAGAGAGAGAGAGACGCGGTAATCAGTGCAATGAGTTTCCTCTAGGATCTCTATGGCAGGCATAGCCTCTAGTTTCAACGGAAGCCTATATGACAAAAACCTGCCGATCTACGGCCGTTTACAAAATCTTAAGTAAAATTCAAATAAAAAAAAAGGTGTTATTTAGATACGAAATCAGATATTAATTGTAATTAATAATTAAAATTAATGATATAAGTTTATGTTTAATTCTGTGACTAACCAAAATTTCATGACTTGTATGTACGGAAAGACAGTCTATAATATAACCACTAACCACCCCATTGAGGTGAGACAAGTAGTTACTATGTTGGGGTAGGTTTTCCAACCACAACAGGATCCTGTTCCTGGGGACTAATTGAATTTATGAACCCTACAAGCAGACTAAACAAAGATAAATCCCCCCACAACTTCCTAGCAGAAATTGCATGCCAAATATTGATTGAGCAAAGCACATCGAGAGAAAAGTACGTACCTGTCTAACAAAACCTTCGAGAGTAGAGAGCTTGTTCATGGCTACAGCCATCTGTCCCATATAGTTAGCCATGTTTGGAGGTGAGCTCAAAGAGTCAGAAGCTATCGTGTCCGATAGAGATTGATTGAGAGCCTCGAGCCCTTGGGACAGAGCCTCCTCCGCTTCCTGCGTCGATTGTTGCAATCCACATATACCCAAGATTTGTTGCTCCGTTAGTGGCTCCATCTGGTTCAATATTATCTGCATTTTCATAAAATTAACCAATATTATAACCCAGATTAAATGCAAAGTAATCTAATGGTAAAACTATCTGGACTCTTTGTCTCGTTCTAAGGTTCAAACTCTACTCCGTCCATACAATACAATACAAAAAAAAAAAAAAAAAAAAAGCAACCTCTATCAAATGTAAGGTTAATCGTGAATGATGATAATTATATTCTTGTTAGTGTTGACCTTCTTCTTTTTTTAAAAAAAAAAAATTTAATGAAGTGAGATATTTATGTGGGTTCCTTTTCCTTGTAAACTTGTAATTAGCTCTAATTCCAGAAGGGTTCTTGTTTAGTTATTCTCTACGGACCAAAGGTAGAGAGGAGCTGAAAACAAGACTATTGTACCCAATTAATGAGAAAGAGGGAGAAAATAAAGAGCAGAGAACCGTGCAATTCTTGCCCACTGTCTTTCATTGTTTATGTAACCATAAGCCGTAATAACAGACATTGGCTTTACTGGATAGAAACCTAACTCTACCTTTTATGGGAAACCTTCACGATGCCTCCTATCGTCATTCAATGGTGGCATTGATCTTTTTTTTATTATTATTTTATTTTTTTTGAGTGTTATGTGCAACCTTCTCCGCCTTCGTCACCAAACAAGTTGTACCAGGCAATTATAATGTCCTATATACCTCTTGCATTCTCTAATGATTGTATCTACACATCATTTATGCACACCTGGACAACACGTGTACATCATTCACATGCGCTCGTACATGTCTCGAGGAAAACTCGATATTATATATATAGTTCTTGAGCTAATTTTGTTTAATAGTTAATAATAACTAAAACCTAACATCGGGAAAGTATTACTAAGTTCTTGACCTAATCAAAGTTTGATACATATGCTTTTCGTGTCATGGATTTTTTGTCATTTTCTTGTCAAATAATATGTTTCGTGCACATATAACCAAAAAAAAAAAAAAAACATTGAAAAAAAAATGAAAATGCAGTTGAAAATGATAGGTTAATTAGTTAGTTCACCTTGATTAGCTCGGATGGGCGGAAACCTCCCATCCACAAGAAGCACCTCTCCGCCGGAGTCTTCCACACGCCGGAGACAATATGAAACACGTCGGTCTTGGCAAGCATGCTTTTCAGGTTCATCACGACATCATAGTGTGCCAAGCAGTTGTCCACAAAGAGCTTGAGCTCGTTTTCGGGTAGATGCTCCTGCACTGCGGCCCGGAGTTCGCATGTGAGGCGGTGGTGCTCCTCCAGCCATCTTGCATACTCCATGTCAAAGACAGCAGCATCTTCCGAAAGAAATGGGAAATTTGTTTAATTATTTGGCTCCCCAAGGCCCAACAATATGGAAATTAATGAAATGGGGCAAAAAATTAAATGTACCAGCTGAGCTGAAATTGCTGATACCAACAGGGAGGCCTTGATCACCACCTAGAATACCTCCTCCTCCTCCTCCGGTGAATAGACCCTATATAATTTACACACACACACACACACACACACAAAAACTCAAATCTGCGTTATGTTGTTTGGTGATACGAAATTGGTTAAAGTCAAACGAATGAAAGGGGTTAAATGAGAACTGGGGGATACATAATTACGAGTTTGACCTAATTATAGGAACTCACTTGGGCTCTAGCTCTTTGTAGTTCTTGTTCCAGTTGGGTGAGCCTAATTCTACTTGACTCTAGCTGCTGAACATAAGCCTGAAACAATGAAAATGTAGGAATGGGACAAAGCATCATGATTTTATGCGTTGAATTTCCATTGGTAGGTAGTGGAAGACTGGAAGAACGATAATTTCTTGTAGTACAAAAGAAAAAGAATTAGGTGGACTAATTAACCTTTTTTCTTAGCCTGCTTTTCCTTGCTGCCTCTCTATTCTGAGCAAGTCTCCTTAATGTCTGGGTACACATGTTTATGGCAAAACATTCAACGATCTGGTAAAGAAAGTAATGAAGTAGAAAATAATGTAATTGATACCACAAAGAGTGAACACAAACAAGTGACCTTAGGGTCTGGTGTCTTGGGTCCTTCCTGCTCTGAACTTGATCTTGTTGGGCCTTTACGGTTGCCTTCACGCTTCCATATACATAAAAATCAAAGTTCAGAATTCTTAAATAGAAATTGCAGTGGATGGAATCTCAGTTTCGAATAAGATGCATATATGTGTGTAGAGAGAGAGAGAGAGAGAGAGAGAGAGAGAGAGCAGACTTTTGGCTCTTGTCTTCTTGATTAAAATATTAATGAATTCCATGACTTTTTATATTAATGAGCCGGTAGTACTCCTACTGGTCCTTCCAATCTTAATTCCTACCTTGACAGCTTTGGCCGGTTCAGGCACAGAAGCAGTAGCGTCATTTCTTGTGTTGGCCAACTCCATTGACGACTCTGATGGTCTCTTCGAACCACTACTTTCTGGAGAAACTAATCCTGTACTATTCGCCTACCAAATCCAAACAAACCCATAAAGGATTATTGCTATATTATTATTATTATTATTATTATTATTACAGACATTATAACCAAAGTATTTTAGTTCTGCGATGTTAGTATATATAATGGCTTAATAAAGGTTTGATGATCAAGTACCTTCGTTGATGATGGCTCTACGTGCATAGGCTGAGAAGGGAAAATGTTCAAAGTTGGAGGTACCATCCCAGAACCCTCTGCACAAATTCCCGCAAGCCTTGTTAATTTTTCTTATATATGTGTGTGTGTGTGTGTGTGTGAAAATTTAAAGAGACATGGACAGAGAGAAGAGAGGCAAAGCAAGAGAGGCATGAGTGGAAGTATGAGAGTTGTCATGCAATTGTAGCTCAGTGGCATCAAAACAGAAGAAAAGGAAGAACCGAGGAAGTAAAGGCAAAAGAAAAGGGCTGAGAAAACCCATCCCACACCCCTTTTTGGTACCCTTTTCGGCACATGTAAAAATAGGCGAGGAGTTAACGATATGTTTTGATTTGTTAGATGTCATGGTCCAGGCCACAAACAACAAGAAACAAAATTGAATTCAAAAGAAAGAAAGAAAAAAAAAAAAAAAGAAGAATCTTTTGTTTTGGTCTCTTAAAATTTGAGGAAAATATATCCCCTATCTTTCGTCCAGCTGCAAGGATCTGGTCAAAGAAAGTACTGGCAGATATAATCTGGTTCAGCACGCTTTCCCTGTGACCCATACAAAGAACCCTTTCCAAAGAGAATCTCCCCGGAAGGAAAAAGAGAGAGAGAGAGAGAGAGGGAGAGAGAGAGACAGGGCTAACGTACGTCTTTGGTCTTGAATAGTGGAGGGGTCTTGTCCATCAAAATAGAGAAAAAGGGCTTGATCAAATTCTCCCAAGTCATAAGCTCCGGCATCTTTGCTTCTGCTGACACCAAAAAAAAGTAAGCGAAATTACACATAGAGCACAAAATGATCTGACTTCGAGTATCAAAAACGCGTTGTGTAAGGCCTTGCAATCGAACAAGATATGAATAGATGAGCAAATCCAAACGCGTTTTTGATGCTTTGCTTGAACTACAGAAATTACATGAAGTTCCCTTGGATTGACGATGATGAAGATGATGATTGCATCATTCCATAAGGTATCCTATGATGGTGGTTTTGACTCTCTTGTATTTGATGATGCTGTTGTTGTTGTTGTTGTTGACTATGATGATGATGATAATGATGATGGTGATGTTGCTGCTGCTGTTCCATTTGAGCCGAGTGATTGATGACCTTATTAGTACTCATGAAGGAACCCTCAAGAAGCTTTGCTTCCAGTTGCTCTTCTTCTGGAATTCCTCCAACTCCCAGAGCACTTGAAAACCCCATTAATGACATAACCTCCTTCTTTTTCCTCCTTTCAAGGTCATCTTTTTATTTCACATAAGCACAAGTTTGTGTTTGTGTGTGTGTGTGTGTGTGTGTGTGTGTGTGTGTGTGTGTGTGTGTGCGCGAGAGAGAGAGAGAGAGGGGGGGAAGAAAGAATATGAGAGAGAATTAAACGGAGGAAAGGAATTCAATGCGAGGAAATAAAAGACAAAGTTTTATAGAAACTTTCTCTCAGTTTCTCTCTCTATCCATCTATCTATAATGTGGTCTGACCTTTTTGTAACCCCGATATAATTCAGATAAAATTGGTCTCGGGATACATATCACCTTCAGTTTTCTCTCTTTCTCTGTTTAGAAAGGAAAACCGGAGAAGACTCGAAGAAAAACCGCTTTTTGTTTTTTTGTTTTTTTTTTAACTCTTTCTGTAAGAAAGTCTGTTAAAGAACCACTAATGGCTTTCTTGTCCGAGTTTCTTAGTATTATTTGGGAGTGTAATGACTGAAAAGCCCTTGGCTGTTTTGTGAGTTTAGTAGTATTGACATTTTCATGCAAACTTACACGTAGATAATAGCTGAGGCGGCCGTCTTCAAAGCCTTGGCCATTGCCATTCATCATCCGTTCAGTTTGCATTCGCAGGTACAGCTAAGTCTTTTCATTGCAAGAAAGGTCAATTTAAATAATAAAAAAAAGGAGGATATGATACAAACAAGGTGAAATTACCTTTATTCAACGCCAGTAGCCCAACACTCGCACTTACCTTTACCGTAGGTCAGTGAGACGGTGACTTTTTTGGGGGAAAAAAAAACAAGTTGCATGTTAATGGTTCAAAAAATTATATGTTTTCCGTTTGAAAAATAAACGTAGTAATCACCAAATATTATTTTTTTTTTTTCGACTGTGATGAAGGTCAAATATGAATGTATTGAACGAGCTTAGGACTAAGAGGTACTTAATCAATAAAGTGTCCTTAATATTGCTCTAAAAGCTGAGAAACATTGTGCATAAGCTTTATCACTCGATACACAGGAGCAATTTAGCTAGCGACTTAATAATTAAGTGGCGTGGACCTCATCTTCAAGATAGGAGATTGATCGTAAAGCCAATATGTGTGGACTCGGTGAAGGCCTCAAAATATCTTAATGGCTCTGTGGACTGAAATAATGGAGTATGGAATCTATATGCTACAGGCTCAATAATGAAGATGATATATATGTATACACACACACACACACACACACTTGCTATTAAGCTAAAGATTTCCATAGTTGTAATGGGATCTTTCATCTCCTTCAACTGCCCTCTTTTTTAATCTTTCTTCGTGTCTTTCACTTTTCATTTTTATTTGTGACTATAAAAGTAAGGTTACATGACAATTATTTTTCCATATTCATACATGCACAAGTACAAGGGAAAGGAAGGTGAGAGTCTGATCCCACACAATAGTCTTACAACAAAAGTCATAAGTAACTACAATTAAGTCTGCCCCATAGAATAAAGATGTTCATTATTATTTACCAACAAAAAATAAATAAAAAGGATTCATAATTTCAATCAAAAAAATTTCAAAATGGGTCATTGCATGTCACATCTTGACCACTTGTCATGAACATTTTAACTTGATCACGCGGTTTGATTGAATTATGCATCAGCATTATTAAATAGGAAAAATGAAAGATTTTCGTTTCACTTACCAATCGACCGCCAAAAGCCACAGACTTTTTGAAAAATTACAACCTAGAATGAGCAAATCTAGTATTTTAGTTGCCTTTTTTTTTTTTTTTTGGTCCGTTAATTCTTCGATGAAGTTCTGCATCGGCAAGAAGATGCAATCTTCATTGGGAAATGGCAAGTCTCTCTGGTTTTTTTTTTTTTTTTGGGTGCAAGGAAAGTTTTCCCACTTGAGCAGCCGTTACAAGAACGAGGGGTAGAATTGTCAAATTACACTCGTTTTCCACTCACAGAGCTAATAGTAGGTGACTGGAGGGCAGCCAGGACCGTCGACCACGAACACGTGTCGCGTTATTATTATGATTGCTAACAACGGAAGTGGGACCGATAGGATCATTCAACCGACAGATTGGAATCGGATGGCTCGAATTTTGAGAAGGAAGAAGAAAACTGGGGTCTTTGTCAGAAGGGGCAAGTGGGACCCACCGGAACCGACCCCCTCTTTCCCGCGAATTTTTTAACTTCCCTGTTTTCTAACCACTCCCAAAATAAGGACGGTCTGCTAACTGCAAAGGAAAGGATCCAAAAAGGGCACATTTTTTTATTATAGTACAAAAATCTTATTCTGTGCGGGCACCCTCTCACCTTGTACTCGTGGATGGGCATGAGTTTAGGAAGCTAAAAAAAAATAAAAAAAAATTGAGGTGAAATATTTTAAAATAGTTAAGGATAAGTGCCAATTGAGTAATTGGAATCAAGCTAATGCTAACAAAGTTAGTGATTGAGTAAAAATGAAATGCTCGACAATTTAAAACAATTTGAAAAAAAAAAAAAATCAATGGCTGTCCAAAGCAGCATCTTTGTACCGTTGATGCACAACCTCCACGTAAGTTATCAGGCAACTACTGTTTTTTATCTTTTTTTTTTCTTTTATTTATAACCTTTTAACATTAGTCCGAGTCCTTGTTCGACTGGTAATTTGGTATGATAAAGGGGGTTATATTTGACCCTTGAATCAAATATTGGGACAGTGATTCAAAATTGATTTGTGTATTTGTTCGGATAATAGGATGGGCATATACATCATTATTTTATTAGTCAGTACCAAGATTTAGATAATGGTTGCTGAGACTGAATCAATTTGATCGTACATGAAAATAATTTAATATTAAAGCAACGAAATTATATTACATTTGTAAAAACATAACAATTTCCCTTTAAAAATAAAACTATATATATATATATATATAGTTTACCCATATAACATATTAGTTAATTACTGAAGTTGAAGGAAGGGAAAAACCAGAACAATGTGAATGTGGGGCGTGCTACCTAAGATTATTTTCGTAAGAGAGAGGGATGGAGACAAAAGACAAGGCACTGCTTCTTTCTCGACGTGCCGCTTGGAAAAAGGGCCTGCCTGCTTAGAACAACTCAAAAAATGTTAAGGTCTCGGTCGTCCTCTCGGATGGAACATACATTACATGGTGAGAAAGTCGAATTTGTGGAACTTCTGGTCATCTCAGATGGGACATATGAAAGCACATGCAATCAAACTTTCTGGCTTTGGATCAAGGGATCTGCCATATATATTCTGATTTGTTGGAAAGAAGCTGAGCATCACAGTCCGTGGTTATTAAAGGTGTTTTTTACTGAAAATTCTTGAGCTAGCAATTTGCCACTTTCTTGCGCTAGCAGATAGCATATGAATAAAATTGTATTAATGTTCCAAAAAAAGAAGCAATTGAACACTTTCCCTCTCGGCCCCCTAAAAGAAATCTCCACTACATATTCTTGAAATTTTTACTGAAAATTTGTGCACAAACCTACCGTCCATTATTTCAATATTCTTGAAATATGGCAGGTAAAAGTTTCCATAGTCCTAGTCACGTGATAATTTACTTACTTATCACCTTAATGAAGCAAAAAACATAATTAAAATGGCTGCTAACCCCATTGCAAATCTATACGTTAATCAAATCCAGATTGTTGTTAAGAGTTTTAATTTTATGTTGCTTGATTAAGAGTTTTATTTGCAACTTTCTTGTCACGAGGTTTCTTCTTCATTAGCTCCATTTTCCATAACTTTCTTTCATTATTAATTTAATTACATCACCTGATTCATCTAGAGAAAAAAAAAATAAATGGAAAAATCAGCTAGTTTTAAAATGTAATTAAATGAATTACAATAGCCTCCAACTTGATGCTCGACTGCAATCATGAACCACTGCAATACTCTTATATAAGAACTCCTACAACCAGACGGTAAGAAATTATTGCCCCATAAATAATTATCTGTGTCGTCGTGCTGTGTTGGTTGCATGCCATGAATGTACTGCCAGCTGCGGTTGGTCCAGGATAGACAAAAATGATTTAATCATCAGGGTAAAAAAACTATGTAAACTGCATGCGGCTCCACTCCGTCAAGAGATTTTTTGATCAAATATTCTTCGGTATAATTCTTTCTCTCTCTCTCTCTCTCTTTTTTTTTTTTCAATTCATTAAAAATTTTATTAAATCATAAAATATATAATAATAATAATAATTTTTTTAATTTTTATAAATTTTATACTCCTCTTTTCAAGATCAGAATCTAATATCTCAAAAATAGAATTCTAAATATTTAGTTTCAGAGTCTGCATGACATTTATCTTTAGAAATACAAATTTGAAATGCATGTATCAAACCAATTACCTAAAATCAAGTAGTTTTTCTCCTACAGCATAAAAAGGGATAAAAGAACTGACAAATTATAACTTATTGGTACTAGATTTATTTTTGAAATTGACAGTTTTTAATTTAAATTCCAGTGAAATTAATTAAAAATAAGTAAATAAATAAAAAGGGATAAAAGAAAAGTGAAAACTTGTTTTGACTTTATGATTATTAACTTTCTAACTGAAACATTATTTACTTGTGCGAATATTTTATCTTTGGAAACACAAGCTCGAAATACATGGAGAAATCCGGGCCTCACCTTTTGAACTAAAGTAAGACTTTTATTTAGCATGCTTATATATTGTCACTTTCAGGTTGGAAATGTCAATTCAGCCACTGATAGGAGTTGGTAAAGCCCCAGCTACTTGAATAGCTTTAACAGAGGACATCGTGGATGTCTGTATATAGATATATATATATATATATATATCACCAGCTTGGATGTGTCCAGATATACCTAACCCAAATGATATGTCTATATCATAGATCTACTGTTTTCGCAAGGGGCATTTTCGAATTAAGTGGGAACCGGAAGCTAGAAAATATAAACGGTTTTTTTTTTTTTTTATCCCTTCTCTTCTCCACAATATATTAATTTAAAGAGAATAACTCGTTTGACTATGACAGAAGATTTAAGAAACGCATGCTACTAACAACTAATGTTTACATATGGCCGAACGTATCCTGCAAAGTAATTTCATCGCTGTTCATCAAGCAAACTCAAGTCTAGCCAGCGGCATAAAGAAAAAGGTTTCAGACCCGACATCCAAGCACCACATATGGCATCTTGAATGGATTGTTTGGTTAACTAATTATGTAGCATTGTCTCAAAATATCAAATCATCAACAAAAGAATAACCACGATAAGGAGGATGCTCATAATAACTAATAATAATAATTATTATTATTATTATTATATACAAATAATAAATAATAATAACAACAAGAGCCGAAACAACCAAAAGACAGTAAATGTATAGTTTAGCTTACATGTCAACTTCTCACCAATAAATCAATGTAACAGTTTTAGCCCGCTCATGTCAGAGATAATGCATAAATTCGTTTGATATTTGTGCCAAAAAAAGGTAAGCATGTATGGAAAATCAGCATTTTTGTCTCAGCAAAGGAAATGGCTTGTATCGATTACCGTAAAATCAATATTGTCTTTTACATAAGTTTTTTTATTTTTTCCCTTTTTTTTTTTTAATTATTGAAAGAAGGGGCAGCCATTTTTGCTCCGGAGAGATACTAAAATGAAGATGACTTATATCATGATTAAGCTTAACCATTCCGTAGGTGTGTGTGTGTGTGTGTGTGAGAGAGAGAGAGAGAGAGAGAGAGAGAATGATACTCTTTCTCTTTCTAATTAATATATGAAGATTCTAAGCATGGTTTACTTCTTTAGTTATTGCAACAAATGATTTCTGTTAATATTGACAATGATCGAATAAAAACATAATCAGATTCAATGAAACAAGCTTGTCGGCACCAATGGTTTTTATAATCATTTGTTTCAGCTGTCCTGCATATCGAAGCAACCTATCGCCACTTTTTTTTATGGTTGACTTTTGAAACAGAGAATTCGGTCAACTAAGCTCGCATTTTGATCTCAAGATTACAGGCAATAGAATATAATATTCATGGGCAACATAGGTTGTTTATTTGGAAATGTACTTGGTGTTCTTGGGCATGCAAATTGCTTTGGTATGAGACAGAGACATATTCTATTAAAGAAGAGGCCGCTATTGTAATTAAGCAATCAAAATGGAAGTCAATAAAGGTAAAGATGCCAAAGTTATGCTTTGATTCGTTCAATTTCTTTATAGGCGTTCCTTCAATACTCTTATTGATAAATTGAGGTTTCTAACTTAGCGTTAAATTATCCTTAATGATTAGGTTGTTTAACAATATTCTGACTAATGATATATTGTGCGTCTAATACTTCTTGTCACAATTTCAGAATGTATTTTTATTGGGATCTATATATATATATATATATATATATATCTTAATAATTTATCACCAAGCTAATTAAAATTAGCAAATCATATACATTGGTGACATTGTTACTATACGCATATGTAAACCTACTTTCTTAATTTCTTCACCTAATTTACATAAACCTACTTTCTTAATTTCTTCACCTAATTTTTGGCACGTGAAATCTTTGTTGCTCTGCAAGTGTGTAAAAATATTCGTACATTTGGTAAGTCAGAGGGTGGGATTGCCCCTTGTACATATATATATATATATATATATATATATATATATATGTGTGTGTCACTTCAGTACATGAAGACATCTGCACATGCATGTATAATATGAGAGGCAGTGCTAACCGTAGAATCTTCCAATGCAACATCTACGAGTCTTAGTTCAGGCCCAACAACGAAAGAGGCGGTCCTCACCACCGGGCCGGGCCCGCGGGGCGTTTTTCCCCCCAGATGGCCTGGCCATCTCCAATATGTACCATAAAAACAATAATAATAATAATAATAATAATTATTATTATTATTATTATTATTATAACTCAAAGTTGAGGTGGAAATATAATTAAAGAAAAGATAAACCCAACAAGTCAAATTCGGCATAATTAACCAGCCCGCTAGCCCAGACTGGCCCTCCAAACCAAGGAGGCAGAAAGCCTTGCCCAGGGAGGATCGAACCTCAAACACGCCATCCCTCGCAATAAGACTACTCGTGAGACAAGCCGAACATATCAGAGTTTTCTAACAGCACCTATAGCATGCATTGGCCCAACAGAACAGGGCTTACCGAATTTTTCTTGCATCAAACTTATCGTCATTTTTTTATTATTTTATTTTTATTTTCGACCATATAAATCAGTTCTGGCTGCTGCCCCTATAAATATCGAGTCCCGTATCCCTAGAAGGGATTGCGGGTCAGATTTCTACCTGAGAAAACGAATAGAGTATTGGCCCATGCAACCCCTCCTCGAATTTCAATACCAACATTGTCTAGTGACTAATTTACGGAGGGCATCTACTTTGCTTTGATTGAAGGGACGAGGATCCACCATCCAGTTAGCCATTTGTGTTTTTGTACGGATTGCAGGCCCTTGCTAGCCAAAAATGGTAAACCATTTTGGCAGGGAATCTTTTTTCCCACCCACGAAATCTCATGGGACCTCGTTAATAAAGTTCGTACTTTTCATGAATATTTTGGACGAGAAGGCCGAGGGGAAGGAGGCTGCTATGATGGGCCGCACAGTAACACATGCTAATAGTCCAAAGTTTTCATGCGGGGTCCTTAATTGAGGCCCCTTTCCAGTTTCTACATCAAGCATGTCTAGAACCAGTGGGTGGGGCAAGTCCTGGCAGAGTAGAATTCAGCTGTCAATCACCGCCTCCGGCCTCCGAAAATATAAATAAATACAAAGTAATTAATTCAGCGTGTATTGCATTAAGTATCATTATGTATTTTATATAGTATATATTTAAACCGCCCAGGCTTTGCCTGTTATTAAGTAATGGCTTTGCTACTCTCTATACACACTGTCGAGATCGTGTCATTACAATTAATCTCACTTGTCCTCCTTCAATCCTTAAATCAACGTCGAGGTCGAAAGGCCTCCAACTAATGTATCGAGGACTAAAAATATAAAATAGAGAACCAGAAAGGCGACTTAATTAAAATTCAGTGAAGTTTACTGCATCCCAACAATGGATACCCTTTGACAAGAATTAATGTTATTTTTAATAATGGACACAGGCTGAAAGTCTGAAGCGACCCCCTTTCGATTTTTCGGATGAAGAATAAGCATTGCTTCTCTATTTTTTGAACTTCATCTAATATTGTTCTGCACGCTTTTAAAGCAGACTAAAATCCAAACAACCCACTGCTGGACAACAGCAATCTAATTAATTTCAGAACATAATCTTCTTTATCTGTTTATTCATTTATTTTATATGAGCTAAATATTAAATATTAAACTTAAAATTAATAGCAGTGGCATAATCTTCTTTGCATTTCAGAGCCAGTGATTCTTTTAGAAAATACTAACTCCTCATGACTGGCACGCAGGCCACGAAAGCGTTAGCCCAGATGCAGCCGGTGGGTTCTTGAAAAATATAAACTCAAAACAATTTAGTCACATAAACATGAAAAGTGATTTCTTAATTTTCTTTTTATTCGTGCGAGATTTCATTAGACTCTGTAATAATTTATTTATTTTTAATAAAAAGAATCCGATTTGTGGTTTTGAGTTCTCCGTTTATATATCGGAAAATCTTTTAATAAGAAAAGTTCTTTCTTTCTTTCCTTTTTTTCCCTTTGAATTAAAAGTTTAACCCCTCGTATCTTTTATTTTTGTCGTGGATTCCCTTTATCAGTACCTTTCAACTCGGAACCACCAGATTTTGTCCTGTAGTTCCACCTTGGGGAACTAAGTTCAATTGTTGGTGGAACTAAAAGTCCACAATTAGAAGTCAGTCAGAAGGGTTCATGAAAGGGACTGCGCGACGATAAATCAAGAGTTTGTTGCAGCCCCAGACGAATCAAAAATATAAAAAAATAAAATAAAATAATAGAGAGAGAGAGAGAGAGAGAGAGAGAGAGAGGTGGACATTGCTTATTGAACCGACCAAAACAGCCCCATAACCTCCTCTCACAAACTTCCGGTTGTCGGCCTCCCCAAACATCAATTAGATTTTCATGTGCCTTGTTAGGGCATTAAAGTTTGCGTGAATGAGTCATTAAAAGCTTCGAGCAGGACCGCCGCCGCCGCCTTCTTTCTACCACTCTTGTTTCGAAGGTAGCATTACCATAACGCACGCAGTGGTTGGTTGCACTCTCTCTTAGCTTGGGGTTCCAACGTTGAAGTTCCTCGCGCTGTACGAAACAGCGGCACTCGCGTATATGTAAAATTAGTAAAAAAAAAAATTATTTAAATTAAAAAGAAAATCGTTGAATAACTCCCGCGCTCTCTGCGATAATAAATAATCAAATAACTTTTTTTGTGATGCATTATTGAGACCAAAATTAATATCTCTATAGCTGACCGATTTAGTCTAACCCAAAATCCGAACCGAGGCAAAGAATTATACAGAGCACTGAAGTGGGTGGGTTGGTTGGAAGCCACCCTTAGGCAAAAGACCGGCGGCCGGGGGGCTGCGTATCTTTGAAGGTGAAATTGGAACACGCGTCCATGGAAAAGACAAAGTGCGAATGTAACGCCTCGTGCGACGCCAAAATCGCGAACAAATGTCAGGTCTAACTCGGCAGTTGGCACAGTCCGAAATTACCCATTCTGACTACCGGACACGGGTCCAAAGTAAAGCGTGCGCTGACCGGAAGCTCACGCTTCCCTAAGTTATTTTTAAATATTAAAATACAAATTTTATGTTAATTAAAAATAATAAATTTAAATAGCTATAATTATTTTTATATTATATATTTATTATTTTACATTATATTAATATTATTTATTTAATATAAAAATATTTTATAAAAATTTATTAATTATATTTATTTAAATTCGTCACTTTTAAATTCAATTCATACTAGATTACAACGATAATTTTTATTTCAAAAAAATATATATTAAGTGTTTAGTATAATTTTGATTATATATTACAAAAAAAAAAACTGACAATGGAGATGCCCACGTTCACAAATTTAATCAATTTGAATTATTAGATTTATCACTATATTTTATTTTAACCAAACTTTAAAAAAATAAAATACATTTTTAAGTAAAGTATATCTTACAGTTTTATTTAAATATATATAGATATAATTTTTTAATATTTTACTATTAAATGGGCATCTCACATTTCTAAACAAAATTCAAATTTAATACTTTACTTAGAACGAAAGAATTCCCCTACCATCATCACACGTGGCAACAAGGCCACTTCCAAGAACCAAACAAAAACCATTTGGGTAAGACTGATCGACGGGGGAGAAATGAAAGCCGAAAAGGCCATTTCCTAAGACAACGGCAGCCGCACGTGCCGGCCCAGACAATACTAGTCCTTCACACGCTCGAAGGTGGACCCCACCAAAGCGCACAATCTCTGTGGCGGCCTTTTTTCTCTCTCTAGCCTGCGAGACAACCATCATGGGAAACAGAAAACCAAAAAGAAAAGAAGAAAAAAAGAAAAAAAGAAAAAGGTTTTTAGAGAGAATGGTGAGAATGTACACTTGTGGGATTCATCGGGATACACTAAAAAGTGAAGGAAGAATAAAGAAATTAAACCAAAGGCACAAAAGTAGAATTTCTCTCTCTTCTCTTTTCTATGTGCGTTTCTCTTCTCTCTCTCTCTCTCTCTCGCTGTGCAACTTTTCGACTCCTCCTAGCCACTTTCGTTTTTCTTGTTCGTTTCTCTAATTTCAATGCAAGTGAAGCCTATGTAAAACCCATTTTCAAGAACTTCACTGATCTTCTTGAGGGTAAGTATATTTACCTATATTTTGGGGGGGCTTTTCTCTTGCTTTTTATTTTTTATTTTTGGTTTTTTTTGGTCTTTCGTCTTTTTATTTACTTTAATTTTGAGGTCCTGTGGTCTTATATTCCTAGTTTTGCTTTCAACTAAGTCGGTGTGTTTGTTGATGTTCTTTGTGTAGTTTGGAATGCGTTAAGCTCTGTGTTCTGTCTGGTTCGCGGGAAAACACCCAAGGTCATATCTGTTGGGGTTTTCGAGGAAGTTGAGGGAAGAAATGATTATACTTGTTGTGACCTCGTCGTTGTTAAGGAAAAAGAAAAGGTTGGGCGAGAAGGAAAATAACCAATCCGAGATTATGTTCTAACGAAATCTGCATTTCTCAGATTTTCCTGCATTTTTCTCTGCACCCAAACAAGAGATATCAGCTCATACTACCTTTTGGTTTGAATTCTTAAGTTCTTTTGGATCTAAGCCTGGTACTGAAGTGCCGCTTTCCCGACTTGGGGTATTATATTTCTGCTTTTGCGCTCACAGGATTCGAGCATTCAGATCTGAAGATTTGAAAGATTTCTCTCTTTGCTGCTTTTGAAAGTTCATTACTTTCTGTAAGTGCTCATTTATATAGAGATCTACGAGATATTCAAAGACATATTTGCTCTCCCCCCCCCCCAAAAAAAAAAAAGCTATTTAAAGACTTCAGTTTGCAGGTTTTTCTTTTCATCGGTGTCGTTTTGGGTTCTTTGTTTTTTTCCCTTATTTTAACGATCCCTTTCTCTCTTGTAATTATCCGTTAAGGTTAGTTTCCATTCTTTCAATGTTTTGAATATTTTTCAGTTTCGCGAGCACTTAGGCTGCTTAGTCTACCCTTCAGTAACGGCTACTCGGAATTTTCTGTTATTGTCTTTCAGGGTTTGTTTTATTATATTTATTAAGACCTTTGAATCAGAGTTCTGTTTCTGGCTCCTTGAAGGCTAAACTTTTCAACTTCAACCTGAAACAAAGTTTGGGATTCGGGGTATCTTCTCATTCGATCCCAAAAGATGCAGAGGCTTCCGCCAGAGGAATATCTGTTGAAGGAGACCAATCCCCACCTTGGGGGTGGAAAGGTCACTGGTGACAAGCCCACAAGCACCTATGATCTCGTTGAACAGATGCTGTATCTTTATGTCCGGGTAGTTAAGGCCAGGGACCTGCCTGGGAAAGATGTCACGGGTAGTCTTGACCCTTATGTTGAAGTTAGGCTTGGAAATTATAAGGGTACTACTCGGTATTTTGAGAAGAAGTCCAATCCTGAGTGGAACCAAGTGTTTGCATTCTCAAAGGATCGGATTCAGGCCTCATTTCTTGAGGTTACTGTCAAGGATAAGGATTTTGTCAAGGATGATTTTGTTGGTCGGGTTTTCTTTGATTTGACTGAGATACCAAAACGGGTTCCACCGGATAGTCCTTTGGCACCACAGTGGTATAGGTTGGAGGACAAGAAAGGAGAAAAAATTAAGGCAGAATTGATGTTAGCCGTATGGATGGGAACCCAGGCGGATGAAGCTTTTCCAGAAGCTTGGCATTCAGATGCTGCTGCCGTCAGTGGAATGGATGGTCTTTCTAACATTCGGTCCAAGGTTTATCTTTCCCCAAAACTGTGGTATTTGAGGGTCAATATTATTGAAGCTCAGGACCTGCAAGCCAATCTTCGAGGCAGGTTTCCAGAAGTGTTTGTGAAGGCTATCCTGGGTAATCAAGCCTTGAGAACAAGAATTTCTCTGAGCAGGAGTATTAATCCCATGTGGAACGAGGACCTTATGTTTGTGGCAGCGGAACCATTTGAGGAGCCCTTAATTTTGAGTTTGGAAGATAGAGTAGCACCTAATCAGGATGAAGTACTTGGGGGGTGTTCAATTCCTTTACAGATTGTGGACAGAAGGTTAGACCATAAACCTGTAAATACCAGATGGTTTAATATGGAGAAACATGTTGTTGTGGAGGGCGAGAAGAAGAAGGAAACTAAGTTTGCCAGCAGGATTCACACGAGGATCTGTTTAGAGGGTGGTTATCACGTTCTTGATGAATCAACGCACTATAGTAGTGATCTTCGGCCCACAGCAAAACAGCTATGGAAGTCAAGCATTGGGGTACTGGAATTGGGCATTCTCAATGCTCAAGGATTGGTGCCCATGAAGGCAAAGGAGGGTCGAGGGACAACAGATGCATATTGCGTGGCCAAGTATGGGCAGAAGTGGGTTCGTACAAGAACTATTATCGATAGTTTCACGCCCAAGTGGAATGAGCAATATACTTGGGAAGTTTATGATCCCTGCACCGTCATAACAATCGGTGTTTTTGATAACTGCCATTTGCACGGAGGAGACAAGGGTGGAGGGGCAAAGGACTCAAGAATTGGGAAGGTGCGCATCCGTCTTTCCACACTCGAAACTGATCGAGTATACACACACTCATATCCGCTGTTGGTTCTGCATCATAGTGGTGTCAAGAAGATGGGAGAAATACACTTAGCAGTCCGTTTCACTTGCTCATCTCTCCTCAATATGATGCACATGTACTCGCAACCTTTGCTACCAAAGATGCATTATCTGCATCCACTCACTGCTAGCCAGCTTGATAGTTTGAGGTACCAGGCCACTCAGATTGTGTCAATGAGGCTAGGCCGAGCAGAGCCACCATTAAGAAAAGAGGTTGTTGAATACATGCTAGATGTTGGGTCGCATATGTGGAGCATGAGAAGAAGCAAAGCAAACTTTTTTAGGATCATGGGGGTTTTGAGTGGGTTAATAGCTGTGGGAAAATGGTTTGATCAGATCTGCAATTGGAAAACCCCGATTACCACAGTGCTGGTTCACATACTGTTTATAATTCTAGTTCTTTACCCGGAGCTTATCTTACCCACAATCTTCCTGTATCTTTTCCTGATTGGCGTTTGGTATTATAGATGGAGGCCAAAGCATCCTCCTCACATGGATACTCGTCTTTCTCATGCAGAATCTGCACATCCTGATGAACTAGACGAAGAATTTGATACATTCCCAACTTCACGTCCTTCTGATATTGTAAGGATGAGATATGATCGGTTGAGGAGTATTGCCGGGAGGATACAGACAGTGGTTGGTGATTTGGCTACGCAAGGGGAGAGGCTTCAATCTCTGCTGAGCTGGCGGGACCCGAGAGCCACGGCCCTATTTGTAATTTTCTGTTTGGTGGCTGCTATTGTCCTATATGTCACTCCTTTCCAAGTTGTGGCGCTTCTTACTGGATTCTATGTGTTGAGACATCCGAGGTTCCGTCACAAGCTTCCTTCTGTGCCGCTCAATTTCTTCCGACGGCTGCCAGCAAGAACTGATAGCATGTTGTGAGCGAAGCCAGAGGCATCTGAAATTACGGTTGGTCTTTTTAATTTTTCTTATTTCTTGCTAAGTAAGTAAGTATGTGAAGAATGCAGAGAGGAATGAATAGAGCCCTGCTTGCTTTTCATTTTGCGGAGGTTGTTGGTGCTGGTACGATGTGTAGACCATCCCCTGAAGGTCTTTTTGGTAGATTCTGTGGATTTTCTGGTCATTCCAATCCAATAGTATATTTATATAGAACCGCTAAAATTCTCCTCTTCAAACGCCTGAGTTGGAATGTTTCCCGATGTTTAAAGCTTTTTTCTTAATGTCGCCATTTTTATTTCTCTATGCATCTTTCCTTCCTAATCACAACGCTTTGCCTGTTATTTATTTATTTTGATTTACAAGGGGAGACCGAAAGACAACAAGCCGTTATTTTATTCTGTTTGCGTCGAGTTTTTCTTCTCGATGGATTCGCTTCTCGCTTTTAAGATTTTCAATCATTAAACATGATTAGCTGTCCTTTTTCCGCCTTTCTAATTAAAAGCGACCAGTGAATCCATTGGGGGGAAAAAGAAAAAAAAAACAAAAGAAAAGTCCTCGGGTCATTGTTAGCGATGTACGTACTTGTTGCATGTAGCTTCTGATTCCTCACTGGAGGCGTGGTGCCTGCACAATAGCAAAAAGAGTGGAAAATTACAATATCCTCGCTTTTTTTTTTTTTTTTGGTTGTAATCAAATTTAAGTTACATGGTAACTGCAGTGAGGGTGTAAAAATGGTGAATGATGCGGTAAAACTAAGTTTTAGAGGAATCGACAGAAGTGCCCTTCTTCCTTCAATTGGCGGAGGCTGTCTATAATTTTCAAGAGCCGTTTTTTTACTGCTAGTGGTTCTGGGTCATATTTTAAAGTGCCTGAAATTTTTTGTCATTGATTCTTGGAATCGTGTGGGCGGTCTCTGTGTATTCTGTGTTGACGGTGGTGGGGGGCATTATTTCTGCCAAGTTTTCTTTTCTTCTTCTTCTCTCTCTCTCTCTCTCTCTCTCTGTTTTTTTCTCTCTTTTGGGGTCTCTTTACAGCCTGTAATCAAAGCTGTCTCTGTCCTCGAGCCCTTCGGTCTTTTGTGTTTTGTCGTCGTCCTCGCTTCTTTCCTTCCCTAGCTCAGCCCTCTTCCCCCAACACAAGTATGCTTGTGATGGGCCTGATGGCCATCTGTCTTCTTTGGATTTCTGGGGCAAATTCCATCGTAGCGCTGCTTGTGCTCGTAGCCCATCTAAGCTTCCCAGCACAAATTTAAGTAGCACAATTTTTTCCCCCCTTGCTAGGTTTAATTCACCAGTGGTTGTCACATTGGTCAATCTACCGAGTAGTTGGTGACCTAAGTTACTCGATATTTTTATTTATTGGCTTTGAGTCGTAAATTTTTGTTTGTTATTTCAGTGTTTAGCCATCATATGCCTTTTTTCTTTATTATTATTATTATTATTTTAAAAGGGGGTTCGGTCTACAACATGTGATATAGATTTGCCGGCTAACAATCAGTATAGGCAGCAGCCAGCCATTATGAGGGAAAAATATGACGAGTGGCAGGCGGGGGTACACAATTAAAAAAAGGAAGCTTTTGAGTAGGCCCTAAGAAGACGACCAGTTGCCGTCGCAACATATAAATGAAGCTACGGATCGGCTTTGGTAGGTTTACGTTCAAAAGGGACGTCCTAATAAATAAAGTACTTGGGAAAAATCTCCTCCTTTTATTCCTTTTTTAAATATAAAACAAGAGTTTGTATTATTGACGTGGCCCTATTTGTTTTTGTTTTTGTTTTTTTTTTTTTTACTTCAAATTCAAATTTGTTTTGTGCCTTTCAATGAGGTGCTTGAGAAAATTTGATCTGGTCTCGTAAGTCCTAATAGCTTTTGCACATAATTTTTGATGAGAGAAGATGAGCACAACTAGAAATCCGAGGAAACTTACTGATTGGACAGTCGAAATACTAATTTTAACACATTTTAGAATACAATAGCAATTCATCTCTTTCTTCTGTGAGCTTTCGTTCTTCTACCTTACCATATGGTTTTCTTTTCTTCTTCTTCTTCTTTTTTACATTATAGGGATTAAAAGTCAAAATATAACCCTAAAATTAAAAATTTAAGTGATTATACTATTAAATTTTGTGTCTAATAACACCGTAACGGATGGTTCAAGACATTGTACTGTGGAAATCTAACCAGGGCTTGGATGACTGGCCTTCTGTCTATGTCCAAGTATCCAGCGCAATTGGGAGTAAATGGGCTTGGGCTTGAGTTTGGATACGGTATTACTGGATGTTTGTTGGTTGTTAAGTTAAAAATGTCGGTTCAATTTTTTTGACGAAGTGTCTAATGAATTATTATTATTATTATTATTATTATTATTATTATTATTTGATAATGTGCAATTTTCTCTCGTGGGTTAACACTTCTATTTTTCTATTTTTTTCTAAAAGGAAAAAAAAATAAATAAAGATTTTTGATAATGTCAATTTGGTATGGCTCACGCTAATCCCATAAAAGTCCGTCATTATTTTTCAAATTGGAGATCTATAATTTGCAAATTTGTTGTGAGTTCCCTTTGATTAATTACAAGGATAGCTCACATGATATACTTGAAAAGGTTGCAATCCACGTGCACCCAAACTAACATCAAACACGGCGCTGCCGGATTGCCAATTCCCTTGCATCATCCAATGAAATTCTCCAACGTTGTAAAATTCTGTGTAGCTGCCCGCGCCTAATCACACCCCACACTCTCACACACGCACACAGATATGTATAAAGAAAAAACAGAGAGAGAGAGAGAGAGAGCCATTCTCTGGAAAAGTTTATATTTTTATCTCTAATTTTGAATTATTTTTTCTTCTCTCTAGACCCATGGCGGACTCCACCGTATCGCCGTCGACGTCGACGGGGGACCCGAATCCGATATCCAACCCGAATGCAAGCTCCCTAATCCACCCGAGGCGCGAGGCTTTCGAGCACGGGCTCCTCCCGATCCCAAAGCTCATCTTCCCGGATCCGACCCTGACCCTGACCCAACTCAGGCAGAAATTGGCGTCGCGGCCCCGGGTCGACTCGCCCGCCCTTGCCGATTCGCTCCAGATCTCCGCCGATCACGCCAAGCTGATCCTGGACACGCTCTCTTCGGTGCTTCACTCCGATTCCGACCCGCTCGTCAAGGCCCGGCCGGGGGAAATTGACTCTGTCGGGGCCGATTTGCGTGATCTGATTCTGTTTTTGTACATACAGTCGTATAAGAAGCTGTTGCCGAGGTCGCATAGGGACTCTGCTGCCGTGGCCGATGTCTGGCCGTCCACTTCAGCTTTCGATGGATACTTGTCGGCTTTATCGCCGCTTCAGGTGGTACTTTCATCTATATGTCGATTGTAAAATGTTAGCTTTTTTTCTCTCTGTTTTTTTTTTTTTTTTTGATAATCATGTGAATTTGAGCATTAAATCCTTCATTTTCATGTTCTTATTCATCAGAATGAACTGGACTTTTCTTTTTTCTCCTGGAAATGCAAGAATGACTGAAATGCACCTTTGTTGCCAATCCGAATTGGATTGTGATTATTGAGATGCCTAAAGATTTCATTTTTGGGAATTAGCGCAATGTTCGTACAATGTAATTTAAATGTTGTGTGGTCTCTTCTCGTTTCTGTTAGCTGTTTATGTTTGTGGCATTTTGAACTTGGGCGTTGAGTAAAAACTGGGTAGGCATGCTTTTCTAAAGAAAAAATTTCCAGCGATTGATTAAATAATACTGCTAATTTTGGGTTAGCTTTGTGAGAACTGAAAACATTTTGAATTATTTATTTGATTTAGGTAATTTACGAGCTTGTTGGAACTTGAGTTTAAACATTATTATGCTGTATGATATTTGGGTACTTAAATAATAAATTTTGTTTATTTTTTGTGAGAAAAGATGCATTTTTATTAAATATTTTTCTGGTTATTCGGCAAGCAAAAATGTTTAACCAGCATTTCTTCTTCAAAATGGCTAATGGGTTTCAATTAAGCCCAGATGTAGAGGAGCTGTGGAACACTGATTGTGTATAACTTGATTCCAATTGAAGTTTATATCCTGTGAATCTTTGTAATCCTCAGCTATGGGAAGAATTTTAGAGGTTATCTGGCTACAATATGAAATATGTTGTTGTACTTCTTCACCTTAGCGTAGCTAAGGTTCAATGGCTTTTTCTTGAGATTGTCAAACCCCTTAAGTTGAGCAGGTGCTGAAGTTGCTTATAAGAATTACTGTGGCTTGAAATACATGATTGTATTGCAATTTTCTTAAGTCTTCCTGCCTCTCAGGTTTGGGGTGTGGGAAAATATCTAATTATGCAGCCAATGTTGAGCTGCTACAATGTGTTTTTTTTTTTAATTAAATCTATCTCCAAAATGTTTGTCACATGGTGTACATCAACAGGATTTTGAAACTTGAATTTGGCTGTTGTATTGCAGCTTGTACGTAGCAACAGCCGTCGTTTCATGCCGTCACTGGCTGATGAAGAGGCTCATCAGTTATCTTATCTACAAAAGCACATTGCCAATATTTTATCTCTTTTAGCAGAACCAGTGGAAGGAGAGGGTGAAGAGTCTCTGGTATGTAAAATCGGCAGAAGTAAAGGATGATATTGTTGAGCTATGCTACCTAAATTTCATCTTAACTCTTTTTTCTATTCTTTTATCAAGCAAATTTTTTTTTCCTTCCTTCATAGTTTTCTAGGAAAAACTACCATTAGCAATAGCTGAATAGCTTCTGTTTTCTAGTTACTCATTTAGTTGTAAGGGTCCTTTGAGTTTATTTTCATAAGCCTGGAACAGAATAGTTAAATAATTACTCTTTTTTTTCCAAGATTGTTGCAAGTAATTGTTCTGTCTTTTTTCTTCTCCACAATTTTTTGCTCATCTAATCTGAAATATTTGTGCTTTGGGTTATTTGCATTAAATTGGCTATAAATATTGAAAAAAAAAAGTGAGCTTGAGCATTTGGAAGACTCATAGATGACTTCTGGGCTTAATTTATCAACTTTTTTAAATTTCTTAAGAGAAGGAAAATTGTGTTTCCTTTTAACCATTCAAACTGAAGTCTGTTTTCAGAACTTGGTTAAGTTGAAAATGTTGAGCTGGCATGCAATTCCCTGATTACCTTGTTGGAATCTTCTTCGGCTTAGTTTTAAATTGCTAGTTAACCTTATCATCTTAGGTGCTGACCATGGAGGGATTTGAGCACCTTGGATTTCTGATTCAAATTGGTGATAAGGGAGCTGAAGGTGTTCCTCTAAGCCAAGCTGCTCCCTTTTTTGCCAATTCAGACCCTGATATGCCTGCTACTCCCGTTCCTGCTGTACAAGTCCATGATTGGATTTTGCAGAATATTGCTTCTGCCTTGGAACATATAACTGAAAGAATCTCTGCAAAAGAAAATGGGCCACCAAGTGCATCTGATCAGGATGTTGCCATGACTGATGCCTGTACAAATTCTATCAAGTCATCACCAAGTGCTCGAGTTTCAAGTCTTATTGAGGGGATCTCGAAATCATCATTAGTGAAGCAAGCATCAGATCTTAGAGGTTCTTCAGTAAAGGTTAGATTTAATATTTTGATACATGTTTTATTTTGATTGTCCTTAAAAATGGTTTGGTGCTCATAAAGTTTGAAGGAGCCTTTGGTTCTTGAATTGGAAAATAGTATCGTTAGTATCTGACTATCTGTGGCTGACTTTTTTATGCTATCTGCTCTTCATAGCTGGACACTGCAGCCCAAATAGTATTTTTGTACTCAAGCTTTAACTGTAGTTGTGAGATTTAAAACTAAACTTGTATTGGAAGTCTGAATACAAGGTTCCTTCTAACATGTAGGAAGCTTAGGTGTTAGACATGATGGAGTGAGGAGAGGGAGAGGTAGACCTAAGTTGACTTGGGGATTTTTATTTAGGAAGGATTTAGAACAATTAAGTCTCACAGCTAACCTAGCACCCAATGGAACGGGATGATGAGAAATGATTTATATATCTGACCTCAATTATATTTGGGAGTGAGGCTTTGTTGTTGTTGTTGTGGTACCCACTGCTAGTGACAAACTTTGGCGCCTTGCATGCCACCTTCTACATTCAATATGATGATTTGAGCCAAGTTAGCTATGTCACTTACTACCATTTACTCTGCATAAGAGGCAAAAGTGACTCACTTTGTAGCTTATGTTTCAGCTAACATCTTTATTGATAGTTTTGTATGATTGCAGGTTCTCAACTGCCATGATTCTGCCATTTACATATTAGCACCTTTGAGATATGCAACTGTCTATGGATGCTCTGATGCAACTATAGTTCTTGGGGCTGTTGGCAAGGTTGTGCTAAAATTCCCAATACTTCTGGTTATTGAGTGTTTCAATAACTTGTTGATGTAGAAATGATTAATCCTTTGTCTTCTAGTTTGAAAATTATATGCAATATCACTTTAGAGCCTTCCTTTCATATGTTGGGATTGGAATTGCCAAAATAAATTATTGTGCCATTTCTGGCTGGCTGAGAATTGGTGCGATAAGGAACAAAATGGTGATAGAGCACAGGCAAGGCCAAATATTAGCATATATCTATTGGCTTTTTACTTTAAAGAACAGTTATTCCTGTTTACAAGTTTTTGATGAGCCCTTGGACCTTTTAGTCGCCAAATGTGCTCATGGGATAAGCAAGGAGTTGGACAATGTAACAATCTTCTAAATTAATCCTCCATTATGACATGGAGAGCGTATCATTGGACATTTCTTAGATTTCCCATTTATAAGATTATGTAAGTACATGCTGGATGCCTTTATTTTGAACTGTTGCCCCTTAAGCACATTACTCAAGGATATCATATACATGTTCTTTCAAGGAGCTGCCAAGAAATGGGTATAAAAATGATGGAAATCTGTGTTTGATTGGTCCTGTTGCAAGGGAAACGCCTTCTCTTTACAGCAGGGTCTATCTTCAAAAGCCAATTTGATATGTAGCTCTGATGTTCCTTCTATGGTGTTTGATTTTCAGAAGGATTGTGTTTGATAATGATCTGATCATCTATGCTTACTGGAAATTTTGGTGTATTATCAGTGGGAGTCCTATGTCATTCTTCAATTAGGTGTCCAAGTATTTCCTGTCTACAATTTGAGATTTCATCTAGTGATTATGTGCCCGCTGTTCTTCTTTGTTGATGTATTCTGTATTTAGATTTCGCCGTTTCCAGTTTTATGTTCTTATGACCATAGATTCTAAACTGGACATCTTTTTTGCAATGGCCATGCTCTTGAGTTTCACATGTGAACACAATTTCATGTTGTTGCCTAATAAGTACAATTTTAATTTTGTTAGATAAAAAACTTTCTATGCTCTTTATATGAAGTCACATACCTACAAAAAAGATTTTAGCTTTCCCTAGTGGATATTTTTTTGTTCTAGTTTGTAGATTAAATGCCCCATTTGCTTTTTGATATCTTTACAGGCTCTAAGAATTGAACATTGTGAGCGAGTTCATGTGATTACAGCTGCAAAACGAGTTTGCATTGCCAGTTGCCGTGAATGTGTTTTCTTTCTTGGGGTAAACCAGCAACCACTCATTGTTGGTGATAACCATAAGCTGCAGGTACATTCTTGCCCATTTGATGAAAAAATATCTGCATTTGGCAGCAATAGCTGCTATTATTGTTTGATACCAAAAGGCACAGTTAAGAAAAGCTTTTAAAGGGCACATACCTAAGATCTGGTTTTGAACATACAGCATACACCCTTTCAAGTTTCAACCTGAATGGTTATGTCGTTTAGTGATTACATCTTTTCAGTGTCAGATACTTTTGGTGATAGTTTATTTTAGGTTTAATTTTAAGGACATTGGTTATCCATAAATTTGTATTGAAAGATTGGTATTATATAAATTCTTCACCTAGTTTGACTGCTTGGTGTGGTGGTATGCACTTAAAATGCTGGCTGGGGACTAAAGATGGCAGCAAGTTATACCTGTGATTCCTCCTCTGTCAACAATCTGGTTGAGATTTCAGACTTCTCGGCAGTTCACTGTAGTTTGTTGTTCCATCAATTTGATGGTTGCAGAGTCACACTAATCCAACAAGGATTTAATGTTGCTACTCTGTTGATGAATGAGTTTAAACTCACATTCTGATGATGCACTTTACTGTTAAATACCATACAAAATGTTTACGGGGACAGCCAAATGCATAGTTTAGTTGAAAAAGTTAACACTGGATACCCAAAGGTAATCTGTCTTACTGTGGAGCTTCTCTGCTGCATCTGAATATCCTCTAGGAGATTTTTGACACTTTTAAATTGAGATTCCTGGTTATTATTTTATGTTCTAAATCAGGTAGCTCCGTACAACACTTATTACTCAGAGTTGGAGGAGCACATGGCTGAAGTAGGCATTGAGGCAACAATCAATAGATGGGATGAACCCTTGACGTTGGGGATGGTTGATCCGCATGATTCATTATCTCACCCCGCAGGCGTGTCTGATGTTCAAGCAGAGTCAGCCACACATCTGGACCCTGACCACTTCACAAATTTTTTGGTATGATTTACTATTATTTTCAATTTTCAGTCAAGTGTTGTCCTGGAACTGTCAATTTTGTGTTGAATGTTTTTGCTCATATGTTACCTTTTGTAAATTGGAAATTTAAACATACTCAAATCTAAGGACCCGAAAGTGTGACTGTTCTCATCTAATTGATCCCTTCACTGCTTTTTGGTTTTCCTTCTGTGTTTTCTTGTGTGTCCAATAACATGCCTTTATGTGTTTATTTCTGTCCTCATCTTCAGATACCCAACTGGTTTGGAAGTGAATCCCAGGGATCAACCAGGGATAATCCTTTTTTATTGCCAGACGTCTATCTGGAGTCTCAGAAAAGAAATGTATGTGCTCAAATGCCAGTTACAACAAGATGATTGAAGAGATGTGTACTTGTTTTTGGGCTATATTGAATCTAGTAATAGAGTGTAGATTTTCTTTCTGATGTTTGATTTGGTGAAATGTTCCTTTTATTTTTCCAGCTAAAGAGTTTGGGCGAGATAAAGCAATTATTGAGGGAAGCTCCTGTTGAAGAAAATCGGAAGCGTGAATTATCATGTGCATTGCATCTATTATTCAAAGACTGGTTATATGGTAATTAACATATTTTGGTTGTTTCATTACTTTTGTGTTTATATGCTAGAAGTGAAAACATCTTTGTGCAACAATGCTTATTCTTAGCTAACCACAGGATATTATTTCCTATTACTCTTAAGAAGTTTGAGCCGTCCCACCTTCCCATCTTCCTTCTCCAAATGAAGTGAAACATGGCTTGCTTGTGTTTGTTATTCAATTTTACAGTTATAGATACCATTTGCTGTGGTTCAGCTATGATGTGTCAATGCCAACATGTTACAAGGTTACTTGTTTTTGACTGCAAATTGTGCCCGGCAGTTTGGATGGCATTTAAGTAAATTGTAAGGATTGTTGAAGAAAGTATACATTGCATCCATAAAAAGTTGAAATTATTCCTAGCTCATGATTGCGCCTATTGAATCATTTGTTCTGTTTAATTTGTTGAGTTGCCATTTTGCTTGGTTGTGGGAAACTCGGTCATTGAAATAAATTGTGTAGTTGGAGTCGACATATGCTTCCATGCTTGAGTAGATCTCTGCTTTCGTGTACTGGGCATTTGTTGGTATGCCATTTAATTTCTGCTGTTGGGATGTAGTGTGAATGAGGAAAATTGACTTGTTTTCTGCATGTATCTCGATAATCATGGCCCTCTGAATTTTCTGCCTCTCTTGTTTGGAATAGTTTTGTATGATGTTTTAGACTTATTTTGAAGCTTGCTTATGGATGTACTGAGAATTAACCATGTTTCCCAGTAACATTTTCCTACACTAGATTACTTAAAACCACTCACTCTATTGAAATGGGCTCGTGTTTACTGCTAGGTGTTGTGTTCCACCAAATTTTGCATCTTTCCAAATCTAAATGCATCTTGATTAAGAGCTCTTTCTGGCAAAAGCTAATAAAACGGCCCTTAAATGTAAGAAGTTGATGAGTTTTCATTGGCTTTCTTTGTTGATGATCTGATTGCAGCATCAGGAAATATCCGTCAGCTTTACTGCCTACAAGGTGATTGATGTGGTATTATTGCCCATCGCGTGGTTGGATTGCGTTTGCTGTTCCAACACGATCCCTTTTTGGTAGTAGAGGCAACCTTGTGCACTGTTGGCGAGTGGTACACATCTATCCGATGACACTGGTTCACAGAAGAACCAAGGCTGCTCTAAATCTCACTGTAATTTTTTTTTTTTTGGGGGGGGGAAATTAGGGAACATCTCACTGTAATATTTGCTAAAATACTGTGATTTGTATTCATTTATTTCTTTTATTCTCGCATTGTTATTGTGTCAACTGCAAAAATTCATTTCTTGCCCTTGTTAACTACGAAGTGGAATTTGCAGCACGGTATTAGATAACAATACACGTGAAAATGTTTTGTTTGGGCATCGGAGAGAGAGATACAGAGAGAGAGAGAGAGAGAGAGAGAGGGTGAGTGACAGTTACGAAGGACAGAAAAAAGTGAAAAAAGTGAGTGATGGTTATGATTCTCTTTTCTAGTTTTTGAAGCCAAAAGTCCGGCTGTAGCTATGGTTCCGTAAGCACCATTTTTTACGATGAAGATGTGTCTGAATCCAGAGCGAGGGTGCGTCGTTATATTCCCCACAGAAACTGATGAATTAATAGAAAATGGGTTCTTAAATTCGCTACACACTATGGTGTATGTTAATGATACTGCAAGATAATTGTCGAAACAAATTACAGTCGAAAAGGGTTATCTTTAATTTCTTCTCTCTTTTCTTTCTCTCCCTCTTCTCTTTAACTCCCATCCTCGATATCCAATTGGCGTACATGGTCAATCGGCACACCAAAAACAACTATCTCGGGGCGCCTTTCTATTTTTCTCTGCCTAAAAGGGGTCTCCAAACGCGCAATTAGCAGACAGATAAAAATTTTAGAACCTTAGAAACAGGCACCGAACCTCCCGTGTTGGCGAAATGAAAACCTCAGTATGTCTAAATTATCTCTAAATGTAAAAACAGAATCTTGAAGCTAATGAAGTTAATGCACGCATACACACTCACGGAATTCGATTATTTTGACTCCCAGAGCAGCTCAGTCAGCTCATGTGACGATTATTGTAATCTCCATAAAATTTATTTTGGCTGCCCAAGAAGTACTTCAAACGGTACAAAAAGTTAAGAGGCATTTTTATTTTAATTCCATGCATTCAAGCACAAAAAGGAGAAGAGCAAGAAATATATGTCCAAGAGTATGATCAAATCTCCCAACAACATGCAGGTATTTTAGGAAACAGCGGTAAATTCTCTGCCACGAATTTGACAACATCTTCTTTTTGAACCATAATTCTGATAATTAACCCTCGACGGTGGATCTTTTTTTGGTAGTGTAGGGGTAATACTCCTTGCCATTGTCTACCCTTGTAGTCTGACCTCCCGCATCAATGACTGCAGAAGTGACAGCCAATACTGTTCCTGCAGAAATGGCCGTCTTAATGCTCCTTCCTGCACAATGGACCACTTCAATCTAAACTTAAAGCAGTTGATGATAACAGATGAACACAACTGAAATAAGGTAAAGAGGATGTAGAGAACAAAGCACTATGACACCAATATTGATGATGTACAATTCATCTGTGTCCTGTTTTGTAAGCACACCCTATGCCAAAGTCGTCTTTCACAAGAGAGTTTTATCATCTAAAAGCCTTTTCGGTTTGGAGTAAATCAATACAATAGACACCTCAGACTAATACATGCTTAAAAGGGTGCCATCTCTGTGCACATGCAATTTAATACCACAATCATCAACCAAAAACACATACTACCAGGATACAGGATTAGGCAAACAATTTGAACTTTAAGAAACATTTGAAAACTGAGATACAGGATTAGGCAAGTAACAAGCAAAAAGGGGAATGAGTCCATCTGGCTTGACATTGCAAATTGCTTTAAATTTTCAAAGAGTTGCCAACAGGAACCCTATTATTTCGATTTCTTCCTGCCAAGGGATCCTTCAAAACTAGAGGGTTGCATTGACCTATTTCTGTAGTTATATACGAAAGGCTAAATAGATTCCACTCTGATGTAAGTGTCTCTCTTCATCTGCATAGCAGTTTGACTACAATTTTCTGTGAAGCTTAATGAGAATGGAAAAATGAGTACCAAGGGCAACATAATAATAAAGTAACTATTTATCTAGACAAGTGAGTCCATCATTTTCCATCATATAAAAGCATAAAGATAGGAACCAAAAGATAGGTGAAAGAACATGGTTAGTTTGTTTGTATAAATGTAATAGATAAGTCCCTAAACCACATTCACATTCTTGATAATTTTTAACAAAGAATGAAAACTCTGACAGAAGAGTGTGGGAAAATACTGTAAAGAACCCTTACCCTTGAAGCCAAAAATAGAAGCCCCAGCAACAAAACCACCGACAGCTCCATTAATGAAATCTCTCTTCATCCTATAATGCTGAATCAGCTGCTCAACACCAATGTAAACCCCTCCAACGGCAGCAAAAGTTGCCCCGTGATTACCCATCATCTTGAGAGCCCTTATTAGCCCTGGAAGACCAACATGTTTCTCAACACGGGGCACATCATACCAGGCGGCAACAACAGTCCCCCAGATAGTTCCAGCAACTAAACCCATAGTTGCTCCCTTGACCGTCTTCATAGTTGGAGTATCATCATCCTCCAAATACCTTAGTTCTGATGGATCCATCAACCTTTCTAATAGGGTACTGAAAACAATGCAAGCAGATCGAAGTGTTAACATTAGCATCAACCTTTTGCTCAGAAACAATAACAGCTTTTGCCTAGATAAGCTCCAAAGTAGAATAACAGTAACAGAGCATCGAACTGAATTGATTATGACAAACCTATCCGTGTCTTTCACACAGAATTTAAAACAATAACAAAAAAAGATAACCCATTCGGAGATCCCAGTGTTCATACACATAGAGACACGAATTTGGCACAGTAATCCCAGAATGCATACGGAAACCAAACGACAATGCCAACCAAACAATGCCCATGTATCCTTGGACCAATAGATTAACACCTAGACATCAAGACTCTATACCTCCTCTCTACCTGTCTTATTATTATTATTATTATTATTATTATTAATCAAGATCGATAAGATTAAAGGCCTCATTAGGGATACATATACATGCTCAGAGAATAATCATCGATCAACACTGCACTGATAGATATATATATATATATATATAGAGAGAGAGAGAGAGAGAGAGAGAGACAGAGAGAGAGAGGACCGGCACACGTATTAAATTATTTAAGTAAAATTACCTTTTCAATTTTCTGGGCGACGCAAGACCGATAAGCTCTCTCACTCTCAGTTGTTGAAACAACGCAAATTCGGATGCCCACTCCCAATTCCCGATCGCAGTCCGCTTTCCTCCCTAATTTCTATTTGGCCCCTCCTATATTGATCTTAATGACGATTTTACCCTTATTGTTTTATGCAATTCTTTTCCACTGCCCATTTTCAGTTTTTTCTTTTTTAAATTAAACAATTATATATATATATATATATATCTATATATAAGAAAAGGAAAAAGTGCGTTGAGTGATGCTTGAATTTGTGAATTTAAAAAATGACTGATTATTGTGCTATTGCGAAGAAAAAGCACCAACAGAAATTTTTTTAAAAAAAGAGAAAGAAAAAAACAACAAAAAACCACGATTTTGTTGCAATAACTAGTAAACGATCTTACGGGCTCGCTCACGTTACTGGGCCATTCGGGATCTTAAAAGAACCGAAGGTCATGGTGGTGGTTCCCGTCTGGCTGCGTCTTTGTGCTAGCAACTCCAAAGTTGGACTTTTAACAAAAGTAAATGAGCTCCAACAAAATGTTTGCAAAGTCGAGTGTCATTTTGTAGGCCGGTTGGTTACGCATGCCGACATTGATTTCCCACATATACCCAATGCATAGAGCCTTGAATTATAGAAGGGAAATTGAAATGCAGCGGCTTTCCCCGAGGGTTTTTTTTTTTTTTATTTTTATATGGTTTTTCCTACCTGAATTGCCAGTTTCCTAGCGTTTGTTCATTTTGTAATTAAGGGCGATACAGCAATAGGGACTACGGTAGTTTTTGTACAAAGCAGCCGCCTAAAATTAGGAAAACTATTCTTGTGGTGTGGGAAGAAGAAAAAAAAAAAAAAAACAAGAAGAAGGAGAAGGAGAAGAATTGCAGTGAATTCGGTTCCTCTTCCAAACCTACAACCTGGGAGATTAGAAGGAGCCATAGCTCAGCGTGGGTGAGCCAATGAAGCGTGTGCGGGTTGAAGAGAAGGACGTGTCCAAGGGATCAACTTCAGCACCCTCTATTGCCGTGCTTCTCGCAATGGTGAATTTTCTCAGCAGACGTGTTAGGGATTCCACGATTTCAGACATCGGTGGTCGGAATAACCTCTCAGTCTGTTGGAATTCGTGTCACAGGGAACAGAGGTCACCTTTAACATCAATAAACACAAAGACCCCAAATCCACAAATGAATTTTGCCAATACCTGAACACAGAGGGAGACAATGTCTGCAAATTGGGAGAGACTTCTGGGAGAGAGGGTTCTTTTGATGCATGGATCAACCATCTGTGCTAAAGATGCGTTGTCATGAAGCCGAGATGAAGCCCATTTTACCAAAGATTGCTCTTCTCTAGGCCTCGAGCTATGTCAGAATGAGGGGAAAAAAAAAAGAAAAAGACCTCCAAAAAAGGATCAGTGGAGAAACAGTGAAACATGCCAGGGTTCACGGAATTATGAAAAAAAAAAAGAAAAGAAAAGACCCCCACCTATCAAACGGTTTCCTTCCTGTTAATAGCTCCAAAAGAAGCACTCCAAAGGCGTATATGTCACTCTTTGTGTTATGGCCTCCAGGTTCTTCATGATCAGGTGCTATATACTCGCTGTTGCCAACGGCAATTTCAGATGCCTATACCAGTGTTTAACAACAACAAATTACATTTCTTTATCCCGTTTACTCTCATATTTTTCAAAGAGTCTAACCAACATTTCTCACCCGCGATGTCTATCTTAACTAGTCATAAGATTAGCGGTTACCTTCATTTTGACACTGTTGCTCGTCAGTGGTCTTAAAATGGCAAGTCCACAGTCACAGAGACGGGGCATAAGTTCTTCATCAAGTATGATATTTGCAGCCTTTAGATTGCCGTGAACAACAGGGGGCGAAAATGTGGAGTGCAAGTAGCTGAAATCATATTTCAAAATGGCAAAAATAAGAAAAGTGAAAGAAACAAATAATGAATAGCCTTGTCTTCAATCCCCCGCCTGGTAGGCAAAGCTGTAAAATCCTCCTCCCCCCCCCCCGGGTCCCTCAGACTCTTGAGGAACAACATGGCTTATCCAATAAAGGAAAAGTGCAGGAAACAACATTATACTCTAAACAATGATCTGCGTGACCATCCTGATAGTACAGTCTTAAGACCAGCAAATCATATGTCTACTTACTTTAAAGCCCGAGCAACACCAAGTGCAATATTGAGACGGATACTCCATGATACTGGTTTGTAGCCCTCAGTATGTAGAACAATGTCAAGTGACAAGCTTCTGATATAATCGTACACAAGGAGATGCTGCCCATGTTCTACACAGTAGCCAACAAGCATTACTAGGTTGGGGTGCCTCAGTCGGGATAGAGTCCAAATCACATCCAGAAATTTCTCTTCTTCTTGGAAAGACAATGATGCGGTATTGATGTTTTTCACAGCCAATGTCTGCCCAGGAAAGTCAGATAGAGATAAAGAGAGAACAGATTGAGACCACCATTCAAGAACTTAACACTGCAAAAAGTTCAGAAGTTCGAATAAAGTACAATCGACCTGCAAGGTATACTGTGTACCTGGCCATCGGAGAATTCCGCTTTGTAAACAGAACCAAGAGATCCTTCTCCAAGAAGATTCTCTTCACTGAAGCAATTTGTTGCCGATTGAAGCTCTGCAACAGTATATACTTTTGCGGTCACTGGGGCTTTGTAATTCTTCGCATAACTCCTTCCAGCGGGCTTTTTCTCGGTTCTGCTATGGCAAACAGAAGCTACATCCCTTTGGCCCAGCATGGGAGGAGATCTGATGGGCAAAAGTCGTGGGCTGACTTCAGATGCTGTTAAAAAAATGTAGTCTATTACCATGGGAAGAGAAGATACAAAAGAAAATACATGACAAATAAATCGGCAATTCAAGAATGCTTGATCCTGCAGATATAAGCTGTGAACCATGATTAGTGCCAAGCTGTACCTATGTGATCAGAGAATACAGTAGAGAAATGTGAAAGGCAAGAAAAAAAAGTAGACAGTTTAAGATGCCAATTGGTAGCTATAATGAATTACAAAAACGACAAGCAGGTCAAAATTTTCTGAAAAGGTGAATTAAACAAGTTGACAGACAAATTCAGCTACATCTTACTGAAAGAAATTAATAATGCGTTGTACTCTTAGGTTAACAATAGGTATGAGCTCGTTTGGATGTTGGATGAGAACAACGTAAAGCATAACAAAGAACTTCAAAGGAATAAGGTGTTGTCAGGAACTCATGCATATAGCAAATTATTGAATTAGTCTACTTGCCAAAAGTACTGAGAGGGGATTGCAAAGAAGTAAGCACAAAGATTTGTCATTGACCTATCTGTTTTGTAAGACTCAGATGTATTCTGCAATCAACATAAGAGCATACAATTGCTTTTTCTCAGTATATTTGTTTAAAATACAAATTTTAGTTTGAGTTACTGTACAGGATAACGTGATTAAATATGAGTCTCACCTGTCGCTCTACCGACTGGCAAACCATGGGATCGTCTGTTCTTAATTGCATAGTAAATTGCTGCACAGGTCACTATCAAAGTTGTCCCACCCACGACGCAGGCAATACCTCCAGGTCCCAGCCTTTTCTTCTTGTGCTTAGCTACCTTGACAGAGGGAGAGCCCTCAACGGCACTTGCCTCATTTGTTGGAGGGAAATTTCGCCCATTGGGCACTTTATCCAGTGGAAAACTCCAAGCTGGATAGTTGTCTCCTATATGGAATTTATTTCCATCAATCCTGTTGAGAAGAGGAAAAGTTTCATTGGATGGACATATAGTTATTAGAGAAAATCAAAACTTAAAAACCAAGCTGAATCCTTTTGCCACTTACCATAAATTTGGTATTAACTGAAACTGAGTCGGAATGACACCACTAAAATGATTGCATTGAATGTTTCTGAAATATAAAGTTTTAAAAGAAGCATCAAAGTGGTGTTAATCGGCACAATGCACAAAAAATATAAATAGCATGGTTGGAACTTACAGGTCCTTCAGAGGAAGCTCAGCCAGGTATACAACTGATCCCGAGAACTGGTTGTTCTGCACGAACCTGTGAATACCACCACACGAAAAAAAACAGATCCAACTTGATTTGGCAGAAGTAGCATCGCGGCATCCACCAAGGTGTATAAGAGAAAGTCATTAAACTCACAGTCCGCTAAGGTTTGTCAGGGATGCAAAAGAACTTGGTAGATCTCCAGAAAAGTCGTTAAATGATAGATCCCTGTCGTACCAGATTGGAGATTTCCGAGGAAACATCACTTTTACACAGCATTCCATAAAGAATGGTATGGAAACTAACAGCTTCATGAAGGCAACGAAAACTACAAGAAGATTTTCAGTAGGTAATACATTTGATTTTCTTCACTAATTCGTAGGAAATGAATTTCAAATAGAAGAGTTTCCTTTCTCATGTTGTTTACAACCATTCATATAAGACAGCATGAAGATGCTGAGCGTTAACTTCAATGAGATGGATTTTATTCCTTTTACTTCAATTTGCTTGCTTGCGAGTTTTGATATACCAAGTTCAGAATTTTTAATTTTTTTCGTTTACTAGAGCACTTAATATTTACTGGATACATATAACTTTAAAGTTCACGGGGTTACCATTTACAGCTTGTTGAGGGGTACATATCATTCTTATATAACCAAGCTAAACCGAAGAGGGGAAAAGCATACATCTCTTTTAGGTACTCTAGGCCCGTGAATATATTGCCAATGGGTCCGGATAACGAGTTGTGGCTTATATTCCTGCAGAAGGACAATTAGAATGCACTTGATTGAAAGCACTTGAGCAAATTCCAGCAAAAACAGGCAGTATGGTGACGTAACAGGCTTACAGATATCGGAGAAATTTTATGCTTGGTAAAGAATGAGGTATATTCTGGCTCAAATTGTTGCAGGCCAAATTTCTGCAAGGGATAAAGATTCAAATATGATCATATACAAATAACCCCATATTTATGCATAAACAAATATAATATAAGTTTCAATGTTACTAGAGTTAGGTAGCAACACAGAGTTTAACCATGGGTGAAAATAATGTATAAAGGGAGCAACTTACATATGAGTGGAATTAGGGGGTAAGACATATGGGATTTCACCCATAATGTAATTGGAACTAACATCCCTGAGAAAAACAAAATCAGATTAAGATGAAATAGCAGAGATTTGATGAATGAAACAAACTTTCCATTGTAGAAACTTCACTTACAGGTGCTTCAGGTTGTGGAGGTAATGGAGCTGAGTTCCAAGGTAACCACTGAGGTTTAGTCCTTGAAGTTTACTGTGGCAAAGGTGAGAGAACATGTTAAATTCCTGCTAGTGTGTAACTTGCCATCTCAATTCTGAGAAAAGTTAATTGAAATGGGATTATGAGCACTAACAGGTGTATAACTGATGACTCATAACACGATACTCCAATCCATGATTCTAGACATGGATCACCTCCTTCCAGTCTCCACCCATTCAGCTGGGGTGGGCTATTCAAGGCCCTGTACAGACTCTGAAGGGCTATGACTGCACAACGTTAAATCGTAACCTAATTATTTTGGCTAGCAAACAAAATCATAAAGAACAGATCAAGAATAGACCTACAGATGATTTGATAACAATGATAAAGCTATGTCCGAATCATCTCTGTTACCTATCAACCCTTTGGATTCTATATTGCCACTCGAATGTGGATAATTACCCGAAAAGCTAACGCACAGACTGATATGACACAAATTTTCTTTTCGTTTAAGCCACATTTTCTCGCTAATAACTGATATGTACAGAATAAAAAAAGAACAAAAAGTCCACCTGCCCGTCTGTTTGGTTTCAGAGAAATACTAAATTCTTCATTCTACGCCCATTTTTTCTTTCTAAGACACAAATATCAACTAATTAACTGTTGCCGCTAAAGCGGGTTCCCGAGCAATCGAAAATTTCGCCCTTGCGACCTCCACTTTTCTTGCATTTTCTCGGCACCCAAACAGAGGACAAGAAGCATTCTACTGAAGCATTATCAACCAAAATTTCAATTTCTAGTAACTTGTAGACAAGAATACTCCATGCAAGCAAAAATCGACTAAAAGTTACCGTCCGCCGGTTCCGTAAAGGCCGAAGTCTCTAGAGCCATAATCGCCGAGAAGACAAGTAGAACCGCGTATTGCGAGTACATCCTCTGTTTGGCCATCTTTCCTGGAAGCGAAGAGAAAGTCGTAGAGAAAAAAAAAAACAGTCGAGCCTTTCAGAGAGAGACTTTGGCAAGAAAAATGAATGAATTACTCAAGAATGGACTGCGTTTGGTTGGGAAGAAAATTAAAGAAACAAAAAAGAGAAAGAATAGCTAGAGAGAAAGCATTAAAGCTAGCAAGAAAGAGAGAGAGAGGGAAAGAGAGAGAGAGAGAGAGAGAGAGTCTGTGAGTGTGAACTTACTCACAGTTTTTATCAGGCATAAAGATCAATTTAAGTTGGACTTTAAGCCTCGCTGAAAAAAGGAAAATAGTTTCTTGGATTTTTCCTTTCTGTTTTCTTGGAAACCAAACAGACTAGTACCGCGCTTAACTTGCGTGTTGCTGCTATATATCAAGACTTTCACACACACGCGCACAGGGGAGAGATCGACGGCTGGCGATGGCGTATGTACGGGATCATCAAAGGTTCCACGTCAGCGAATGGCCGTTATGGCCGTTGCGGTGGACAGTTGCTCCGACTCTCCTTTTTTACTTTCTTTTGTTTTTTTTTTTTTAAATTGTTGTTGATAAAGTGCAACGCGTTCATCTCACGGATTCTCTCTAATTGGATTGGGCATTTGGGAGTCTCTTCGCGGCCCAATATGGGCCCATCTACGGCTTCCGGCCATTTACCATTTAACAGAAAAATCAATAATACGATCGTTTATTTAGAATAATTAATTTATATATTTTATATTAAGTGAAGAGATGACGATCTTTTTTTGTTTTTTTCGTCCTGTTTCTGTATACGACTTTTCATTTAAATCAACCAAAAAAAGAAAACAATCTCTTTTTCCACCCCAAATAGACGGAAGAAAATAAAAAGAATAGGGAAAAGTTCCTCTCTCTCTCTCTCTCTCTCTCTAGGAGTTTGGAAAGTGGGAGACTGGAGAATACAATGGCTGAATCGAGAAACAATCAGCAAGGAGGAAATGGAGAAGAGGAAGACTACATGGGAGACCTCTCTCAATTCCTTCCGCCTGAAACCCGTAACCCTCCAATACTTTCTGCCAAGAAGGTCAGTCTGCTTTTCAATCCATTAACCCTCTAAAAACAGTTTTATTAATCTTTGGATTGGAGCTTATTCTTCATTGTTGGGTGAGGTTTCTTAAAGAGATTTCTTCTAGTTGGATGTTAGAAAAAGGTTTATAATACTCATTACAGGCCTCTGACTGGCAGAACCCCAGGAAAGTAGAAATCTTTTAGTTGTCTTATTAGAGGGCTTGAATTGAGCTGCTTGTAATTGGTAGAGCTTTGTTTGGTAAAGTAGCTAATATCAGGTTTAAAGCCTGGGAAATAATGTTTTGTGGCCTCTGTTTACAGATTTTGTTGTGGTACATAGATTTTTTTTTTTGTTTTTTTTAATAACACAGTGGAGATATTTCTCCCCAAGAATACTGTTGTTTATTAATAGAGGAAACTACTAAACAAGTGAGATGAAGCACGATTGTCACCATTTTTGCAGATTACCAACAACAGAACCCCAATTGTTCAATCATCCAAGAAGCCAAAACTCAGCTGGCAAGAACAGCGTAGGCTTGAAAGAGATAAAAAGAGACGGGAAGAGGATGAGCAAACCTTAGCCAACATAGATGCTCCAATTCCACAGTCCAATATTGGGTTTAAGTTGTTAAAGCAGATGGGTTACACTCCTGGTTCAGCCCTTGGGAAAGAGGGTTTGGGTAGAGCCGAGCCAGTGGGAATTGAGATACGGCGAACACGAATGGGAATTGGGCATGAGGACCCACATAAGGCAAAAAGGAAGAGAGAAGAGATTGAGGCTGAGAGAAAGAAAAGAAAGGAAGAGGATTTGATGGCAGATTTTGGATCTAGGCAGAAGTTGCAATGGAGGAGCCGGAGAGTCGTCGTAAATTTCAGGAAAGCAAAAGCAGCTCTTGATCAATTGGAGAACAAAGAAGTTATAGAGCCAAAGAAGAGTGAGGATGAGCAGGATGGAGAACAAGAAGAAGGAGAAGAGGAAGAAGAAGAGGAGATAACGGAAGAGGTATGTTCTTGGAATCCTTTATTATGTGTTATTTTCTTCATTAGGAAGATGGCTTGTGGCTTCTTGTGTGTGTTCTATCAGCTACAAATATTATAATCCCCTTGAGCAGGCTGCATGGATACATAGGCAGAAGAAAGGTTCATATCTTGTCTATGGCTTAATGGAAACATTCTTGAATCTAAGCTTGTGAAAACTGTCGCAAATTCTAGTAATTGAATCCCCTCTAATGAATATGGATTCAATAGCAGAAGACATGGAAAGATACACAGATCATTTCGTCTAAATCATTGGGTTAGTGTAACCTCTAAGTATACCTGATATAGTCACTGTTTCGTTGTTATTGTTCTCTTGCAATCCTTTACTTATCTTAGCTTCCTTGCTTGAAAAGTTTTAACTTTGGTTTCCTTTGGACTCGTGTGGACAATAATCAATCTTTCCTTATTGTAGGATTTACAAGAAATGTTGATGAAATTAAGAGATGAATACCAATACTGCCTGTTTTGTGGATTTCAGGTAAGTTGCATATATTGTTTTCTCTCATTCTTGTTAATTTGAAGCCTTCCAAAATATTTTGCATACAAAGTTGCATGCATGCAAGGTCTAACGTGCTGGGCACATGCATCTTCAATTGCAACACTCAAACACTTTTGCATGATACTAACTCTAGCTTCCTGGTTCCAATGCTGTGTTCATCAACTTTTCTGCGCGTATCAGTATGAATCAATGGAAGCCCTTTTATCAAACTGCCCGGGAATAAATGAAGACGACCACTAGAGTAGACTGGGCTAATGCAACAGTTTCCCAAATGCAAACTTGCTCGCCACATTTAAAAGTTGCGCCATTTATTATTAGATGGACAACTGCTTCCCAGCGAAAGAGGATTTTCTATTTTTCGTTCATAACTGCAAGTGTCTGGCATTTTTCTGCTCTGCGATGGGGGGCGTATCTAGTCACAAGCATGAGGTGACAACCCATTCACACTGTGAATCGGGATGTCCATCACATAAAGCGTTCGTCGTAGGCACTCTCTGTCCAGGTAGAGGGCCGCATTCTCCCAGTCACAATCTGATTTCCTCTAGGCACCGGTGAAACATGGACAAGGAGGTCAATTACCATTTGGTACAGTGAGACAACTGACATGTTTTCGTCTTTGAAACGTTTGATAGCAATTTCGTACTAATAATGATAGTCGTGCTCAATCTGTGGCTAATTTAATTTTTCTATGTACCAAAAAAATGTGGGCTGATTGGGCCTCCCATAATTATGGGATGCGTATATGCATACCATTTTCCTGAAGCAATTAGATTGAGTCATACAAAAGTTCACCTTACACATCTAGTCGGGGAGCTGAATGGTAAGTTTTATTTGGCGGGTGTTGTTTCAGTGACGCCCTGTACCTGCGAACGAAGTTAATACTCTCAACACTACATTTCAGTGGTCGCTTGCCCTTCTCCAGCTATGCAAATGGTAACTATTTTGCACGGTAGTGCCAACGAGAAAACAAACTGGCTCCCGATCACCTTATGGCAGTTGCCTATGGAGACGTTCTCCAAACAATAGACACCAAGCTTTCAGCTTTGGATAGTAGGGGCTCTACTTCCCATCGCAGCTACGAGATGATTGTGAGCAACTCCTACGAGATGATTGTAGACAGAGGTACGAAGAAATCAGTTATACAGCTTAAATGATTGTCACCGTCTTACAGTCTCAAGCACATAGAGAAACAAGTACAGCAGTTGGTAAAGGTTATCTGCCAATAAGAACAGGCAGAGGATCACCTGCCCAAGAAATTCCAAAGTTATTATCGTCAGGAACTTAACCACCGGAGATTCTTATAAGAACCAGAGACCCAAATGGCCTTTTAAAGTGACCAGTTTATATGGGTTGTGGAAGAGTCGTAGGCCCTGGTGTGCTCGGGTTCCATGTATTGCCTTGTGTTCCGTTGAGACAGATCGACCCGACTGGAGAACTGACTATTAAGAGGCTGTGCAATTTGACCCAGACCCAGATTAGGGCACGTCTCGCGTGAACTACTACCCACTTCATTGCCCTTGAAACCCCAAGATGGGCTTGGATACTGGATGACAGCAGAATCATGTGGAGCTGTTGGTCGAGCCATGGGTGGCCCTTCGGCATTCATGAAGCTGTTCACCTCAAGACCGGATGCTCGGTTCCTGGAGCCCCACGGTTGATTTGACAGAAGAGAGAGAGCACAGCTTGAGTCAGCAACATTGACTCCTGTGAGGCATTCTCCTGAAGGAATTCTAGTACCAGAATAGCCGGTTCCGCCTGCTGAACCTGGAAGGTAGATGTTAGACGGCGGAGACTGAGGGCTGTTTTGCAATGTTTGCAAAATGGAACTTCCAGCGCCAGTCATTTGATTTCCATTCACCCACTCGGAAGATCTTTGACTCAGCCATGTATCCCTTCCGGAAGGCCTTGGATATGCACTGAAGTCCAGAAGAAAGCCTCCAACTCTGTTGTTATCTGAAATAGCAAGAACCAAAAAATAGTGTATCAGAACCTCGAAACAAGATAGTAGGTCAGATATATTTTCAGCTGGAAGTCTTAAAGAAGAGGCATCAAAAATAATTCCCGTTCAGCAGTGTTTTACCAAAAATGGTTGAAGAAACCCGGCCATAGCGGGCTGACAGGAATGATCCAGGCGACGGCTTCCTACGTCGCTCATTATGACCAGCCAGGCGCCGGCGGCAACTTCGTTTTCCTTGGTCAAATTCCGGAAGCTGATGAAATCTGGAAACAGTAATAATAGACATGCTATCAATATTGGCAGTTATATGTAACTGCCAATTGTATCTCTATGAAGCACTAATAGACATAGAAACAAACCAATTCAATGTTGCAGTGGATTTCAACAATCTACAGGAATCAGGTGTTAGTGGATACAAAATGCTTCTTTCCTTCAAACTCACAAACAGTCGTTTTTATTGTTCTTGCCATAGATTAAATCTATAGTTAAAAACCTGGCATTTGCTCCACTGTTGTTAGGCAGGAGCTGGGGGAGTGTTTCGGGATCATTATGGGTCTTGGGTGGGTTTTTTTTTTTTTTTTTTTTGGCATAATGTGAGGCGCTGCACTGCGTTTGTGGCAGAGTTATGGGGCAGGTGTAGCATTGTGCATGGGAGCGTGGGTTTTGCCAGGTGCTATCAAAAGTAGATTCACTGATGGCACTGCTAGTTATCAGCCAAGGGGTTCCTGATAATCACCCACATGAAACCTTGTCAATGGCTGTTGAGAGACGATGCAGTGTGAATGGATGGTGCAGTTGACCCATGTTTACAATCGGGGTACCCAGGTTATGGATTGCCTGGCTACACATGCATTCACAAAGGGGTTTCGACTCATGATGCTGGAGCGTCCTCTGCCAAGGGATTGCAGATCTTGCTAGATGATCAAGCTGAACTGTGTCTCAGGCGAGCATTAGTAGTCTAAACTAGGCTTCTGCCTCCATTGTACCCAAAAATAGAAAAAACAAGTTCAGGCCTGTACATCCCTCTAGAGAGTATGAGCCTGATTTCCTCCAGGCACCAGTGACACATGCTTTTAAACATTTTCAGCATTAACGATTTAGCAACCAACTGAATGAAGCGAAGTGCAATATATGATTACAGCTGTCATAAAAGGTTATTAGCCATTCTCTAGCAAGAATTAGAGAGAAGGTTATATTGAACAAACCAGTAAAGGTTGGAACTTCTAAAGTAATAAACATAATAATGACCATAAAATGAAATTCCTCAACCAAAATGACATTTTTTTTTTGTTTTTCATTTTCTTTTAATAATTTTCAAGGAAAATGACCAGTGTCGGCAGCCTAATATCTCCAAAAAGTAAAAATCTCCATCAACAACTTAAAACAGAGTCAAAAAGCCCCACCACACAAAGACTACAAATAGAAATCATTACAAGCGATAACTAATTGCACAAGAAACATGAAAAAGGAAAACCCAAAAATAAATTGAAAGCGACCATTGAACAGAACACAACTCCCTTCAATTTGAGTTCATCGACCCACGACCAGAAGAAACCAAACTCTGGTCTGCGTTGAAAAAAAAAAAAAAAACCAAAAAAGAAGAAGAGGAAAAGAAAAGAAGCAACAACCCTGCTACCCAGATTAACACAAAGTACAGTAATTTCGATATGATATGGGAAACAGAGGAAAGTGTACCTCCAAAAGTAGCATAAAAGAAAAGCGACAAAGAAAAAGGGAAGAAGAAGAAGAAGAGGAAGAAGAGACATAAAAGCGTGGAGAAACAGCAGACCTGCTACACTGCTGGCAAAATCTTTGCTCCAAACCAGCAACAATGACCGTAGGAGACTTGGAGTGCATCCCACAAACTTTGTGCCTTGAATAGTAAGCCTTAGCATCAGTTAGATCCACTTGGCAACCCTCAACTTGGCACCTGGGTGGCTGCTGCCCACCCTGCGCCTTCCTGGCCAAGGCCCCGGAACCCGATGAAGACGACCCGGTTCCAGACTTAGCCGGAGCTCCAGCCCCAACATTCTCAAAATACACTTTTTTACCAAAATTTAAACCATTAACAGACTCAATGGGAGGAGAGGAGGCGTTGGTGCTGCCTGACTCGGCCAAAGAGCCCGAACCCATTTCCATAAATGGTGGCTACAGTTCATTCATCGCGGGCTTTCGGGTCATTCATTGAAAGGGGGGGGGGGAGGCCTCTCTCAGAGACTGCGCTTTGTCCGAGTCTGTGAATGCTAAAGACAGGTGGATGGAAACAGGAATATGGCTGGCTTCACCCTGATTTCCTTCTACTTTTTAACTTAATTTTTTAAAGATAATAAAATAGTGAGAAAAAGCAGACACCTGACAGTGGCCCATGCCAGCGAGGTCTAGTTACACTCACTGACTGACTGACCCAGTCAGCAGACTCTCTCTGTCACCCTCAAAAACTCATCGTGCAAAGCGAGATACAGAGAGAGATTTTATGTCCACTGGGCCAGAGGGTTAGTTCGAGGAGTGTATGGCAAAAGTTGCCTTTTTTTTTTCTTTTTTTTTTTTCCTGTCGCGTTACGGTTTACAGGGCCAGGCCAGTCATATGGCAAATAAGTACTGTCGTTTAATGGAGTGGCCTTTTTCTCTGTTTCTTTGCTTTTCTTAGCCTTTCTTTATGTCTTCTTGCCTCTCGTCTCTCTCACACATCCCAGCTCACCGTTGGGGTTGGTGGGGTGGCTGGAACTAGAAGTACGTGAAAATATGATGTGGGGACGGGGTGGAATTGGAGGAGGTGCCCGTTTCGATCAATGAAGAAGTTTGTGAAAGGTCACTTTAAGACCCTTTTTGCTCATTGATTTACAATTTCACATTGAATTGAGAAACCGAAGATTTTGTAACACGATGTCCTGATTTGGAAATTTGATGGTTGGAATCTTTCAACAGTTTCCTCTCCCAATTTTTTCCCTTCCCGGAATAAGTGGACTAGTTCAATCAAAAGTGCAAATGAACAGTAAAATTACCAGGCGCATGTACACAGTTACGATGTTCACCTGCTGAGAAAGGAGAAAAAAAAATTACTAAAATATGATATAAATTTCTAGCAGAAAAAAAAATTATAGTTTACTAAAATCTTATTTTAGGACACCTTTGCTATGGAGAAAATAAAAAAACATATATAAAGTTTACTTTTTCGGTGCTTCTATCCTCTCGTAGAGTCGCTTATGCACGGGCCGAATTGCTCCAAATAATTAAGAATAGGATTAGTCTATTGTGAACCAAAAAAAAAAAAAAAATGATGCTTAAGTTCAAATTTCACTTTTCTCGTTTCACTAACTCGTTTCTCACTTTATGATTAACTGTACTATTAAAAAGTACAAAATTTCACATAATTTAAGTATAAAAATTTTTCATAACTTCAAAAAATAAATACATAATTTAAAATATCTATAAATTTTTTTACTTATAAATTTATTTTGAAAAATAAATGTAAGATTACAAAGTATTATTTGATATTATTATTCTTATATCTAGCAAGTTTTTTTTTTTTCAATTTTAACATAAAAGCTCTCACCATGAGATATGGCAATTTTGGACGCGAATATGAAAATAAATGTGAGTTTGTATTCTTATTATTATTATTATTATTTATTATATATTTATAATTTTTATTATTAATTGTAATTATATATTAAAAAAAATATATATATATATATATATATATATATATATAAAATTAACGAATATTATTTTGCATACATTCACTCGCTCGTGTCTACTTATCTCTTCCCATTAGTTTATCCCAAAAACTTGAACCCCAATAATACGTGTATAATTAATCTATCAGTTGTCGATTAAAAGAAATGCATTAATTCATTGGCCGGAGATTTGAGGCAACCAAAAGCTCGAAACTTTAGGGATGGTGGGGGGGGGGGATTTTCACCTTTTTTTTTTTTTTTTTTTTTTTTTTCTATTTTCAGCGAAGTGAGTGGTTTCCACTGTTGGAAAGACGAGAAACTAAGGACCTTATACCAAATTAAAAATTTTCAGAATGAGGTTAGGCTTCCGTAATCGTGGTTGGGTTTGGAAACTTCATTCGCTGCCTGTGGAAGATTTTTTTTTTTTCCTTCTGCGTAGCTTCTAAATATTTTTAAATTTTCGCTTTTATCTTATATGCTAATATGTTTTATTTAACAAATTTATATCATTCATCTCTTTATTCAAAGGCTATAACGAGTAAATTTAATTTAATTTTTTTAAAAAATAAATTTAACTTTGAAGGCACCGTAGTTTTAGCTCTCGACAAATTGGTCAACTATTGTTATATAAATTTAATTATTTTCAATTACTTATTAGTTATTAGTTTTCAAGTATCGATGTATTATTTACCAGATACCAATCATTAGATATTTGAACAGCTAAACCAATAATTCATCCAGACCAAATCCCAAACCTTATCTTGCATTTTGCAAGATATTTGGAATTAAGATACATGGCCCAAAAAGCCAAAGAAAATGAAAAAATAATATATATATATATATACACATATGGGGGTGGAGCTTCTTTGAACAAAAAGTGAAATATGTTGGATGCTGTTCTTTCTTTGTAAGTCAAACATAAAATTCAAGTGGAGCTTGTTTTGTATACAACTATGCAAGTGACAATTAATTAATAATGTAATATTAAAGTTACGAAAAATAGAATCTTTCTTTTTGCTTAAACAAAGCATCCATTTGCCAAAAAGAAATGGAGATATATAGCATATAATAGTACAAAATGCCTTTGTTTTTCTTTGTAAGGTCCAACTTGTGGGTTCCCTCCTTTTATTTAAATTACAATAAGACTACTCGGTGCAGAGCCATTGATTTGTTAAAGAAAAACATTAAGGTCAATGATGTATGTTTTTTCTTCCTTCTTTACAATTTTCCTCTCACGCATCAGGTTTTTTTTTTTTTTTTATTTAAGTACAATGTTCGTGATATTAATAACTCGTGCATAACACGACGATACATAAACGATTCGAGCGCAATTTTGATAAGTTGCCAGCGATATGTATTGAGAGAATAGAAATTGATACAAAATTGCCAACGAATCAAAATTTGTGCTAAAATTAAAAATTACATAAAATTTTTTTTCTCATTAACAAGTAAATTTAACTTTTCTTCTGATTTTCCGATTTCCCTCCATATGTCAAGACTGAGAGATTTTTTTTTTATACTTAATAAATTAGAGAGCACGTTGAAATTTTTTTTAATTTAAAAAATTATTAAACTGTTAATTACGTAATACAGATATATATTTTTTATTTTTATAAATTTTATATTTAATTAAATAAATAAATAAAATTTGAGACTACAAAAATATAAATAAAAATTTTTAACTATATATATATATATATATATATAGAGAGAGAGAGAGAGAGAGAGAGAATTAAAGCAACGTAATCACCGTACTATAAAATTATTCTAAAGTTTTCATAAGATAGGGGAGAAGAGCACGCTCGTTTCGTCGATCACAAAAATCGCGAAGTAAACTATCGGAAATGTTAAGACCGTTGGAAAATCGCAGTTGGTAATTCCAAACTTTTATTTTATTAAAGCTAAACCAATGATATACATGGCGGTTTTCGGGAATGGGCCATCGCCGTCGGTCACCAACTTGTCAAATCAGACCGACAGATGAGGTAGCTTTTCTTTTATTATCATATTTATTTATCTATTTATTTTGGGGTTAAGGCAAAAGAGACATTTCAGGCACATCTGAGCTCGCCTCATGATTTTTTTATCTTCGGCCTTTCGCAAAATGTGTCCCATTTAAATATTATGCGCCTAAACCAGACGGACAATTTAGTTTGGGTCGAGGGGTTTTAACTCCAATTTTATTATCTCTATCGGGTGAGTTAGAGAAAAACGAAAAATTAAACTATAAGCGAAGTCGGAAATTCCAATCAGATTTGACGGCGAGTTTATTATTGTCTCGCTTGGTTGTTAACAAGAAAGGAGACGGTGAAAATTTGACGCCGGTCTCGGACACGTCTCGTGCGTTCGAAGGTTTAAAAATGTCCGTAGTAAAACACGGTTGGTTCTAAAAATGGACAAAAACCCACATGGGGTCAACGAAAAAATATAATTCAAATTATTCAGTATAGAATCAAGAGTATGCTTTTTGTGACGAAGAAGTGTCTTCGCCATTTCAGAGACTTACTTCTTATCCTGACCAGCTTTCCTGATGCAATCTAATCTTTCCTAGAACTTCACTCCCCTGCCCCCCCCCCCGCTTTCCCTCCCCTCTGAAAAGCTCGAGAGTTGTCTTTCAGCCAATTTTTGTCCGAGTTTCTCGACAATAAGAACATACGCTTCTAAACTGCGATTTGAAATGGTTTTTTCAACTTAGCCCAATATCCGTATGACAAGTGGGCATTCGTATTGAAGTACTCAAGTACTAGACCCGGATTTCTTGGTCTATGTTTATACCTCGTTTTTGGCCTTTCAAAAAGGGAAGACAACACCAAATTTTGGAACCTACAATTTTTTTTTTTTTGGGCATTAGAATAACTGTCAGTCTACCTCGATTCTTGACAACGGGTGGTACATTTTGAGCTTTAGCATGTACAAACATAAGTGCATCAAATGGAGGGCTCGTTCATGCAAGTTGAATTATTCTAGCCTAAAATAATGAACTACAATTGGGAAAAATGAAAAAGAAGTCAGGAGGACGGAAAAAGGAGACCGGCGAAGCATATTCAATAGGTACAATTTAGAAAATCAAGGAAAAATACGGTGACACTAGCACCATGAAATTCTACTTTCTAAGCGTCCAGTACCCATGCATCTGCTCGTGACATTACCGAACTTTCCTGCGGTTGGCATTCAACACTGCTGAACTTTCAACAACAGCCACGATATTAAAAATGGTACACAATGGAAAAACGGCCATCAGCCTGACGAAATCCATAGTTCTTCCTTGCAGCAACCAGAGCATGGCAGTTCGCATTTGTACAACATGTAGAGCAGGCGCTGGGCAACATTTGGAAAGAAAATGTGATTGCCGCACAAATCGAGGGTGACTAGATAAGTACACCACCATAGGGGTACAACCAGAATGTGCACTCCAAATAAAGGATGCCCAACTGTCATTGGTGACGATACCCTGCCCTTTTGAGTGTCAGCAAGATTTGCAAATTCACCGCTGCAACTGAAAACATTGACAACAATCTACAATGATGTCACGGACAGCCATCCAAATTAACCAAGTCATCTTAAATCATACGTAGCTTGAGCAAGAACATGTCAACTAGAACAAACCACTTATTAACATGTCAATTAGAACAAACTGCTTATTGAGAACTTGAAGTCCCCAAAAGAATGAACAGAGCATGAGTTATGTTAATAAACCAACAATTACCTGGTCTTTACTCTGCTTTCCTTCGTATGCAGTATTAGCTGACTCAAGCAAAACTGGCTTAAATATTAAAATGGGAAGAATTTTCATAAAATATTCCCTCCCTGTGTAGACATCAAAATCACTCAACCTTTTGTGTCACACAACACAGGACAGAAGGCCTTCCCTTGGAATAAAATTTTCGTTGTGTGTCCTCCCAAACCTCGTGACCTCTAGGATGGTGCCTCACAAATTGCTTGACGAATAATTTATCTGAGCAGGGAGCAGGAAACTGCTCAAGGGCTGGGCATAAGTTGTTCCTTGATCCCTCAGCCAACTATATATTGCCCACCTACGCCTGACTCTCTCTATTTTGTAGGAAAAATATGCCGGGAACGTTACCAAAGTTGATAAGGGGTAACCCAGATCATGTACAAGCACATCCATTTTCATTTCAATAACACGTTTAGTCTGGTTAAGAATTTGGGGAAATATATTAACCATTTGGCAAACGTCTTTGCTATCCAAATCAGCTTTCACAATACAATCAAATCTCTCTTGTAGCTGCACTGCCCTGCCACTAAAAAGCTTTAGTGCCTTCTCCATTTCATTTGATCCCTCTACAAATCCCAAACTCAGCAGGAACTTAGTCTTCAGAATCTTTGACCTTATTACACTTCCAAAGCTTTCTAACAGTTCGATTTTCCTTCCCATCACCCACTTTTTCATTTCTAGTGGGTTCTCCTGGATGAGAATACAAAGTCACCTTTTTCCAATGTTCAGACCATTAAGCAAGGTTTTACTTTTCTTCAATCTGCATGAACCCAGTAACAGTGGGTTAGAGTGGAAGATCTTCCCAATCTCATCCACCTCCATTTCAATCTCATTAAGAAACAAAAAGCAGTGCCTCACATTTGAAATAAATTCTCCAGCTGCCAATGGTCGAAACTCTAGAAATATGGAACGTATGTGGTTGATTGTAGACCCAAATCTGAACAGGAAACCAATTAGAGTCAGAGTTGTGTCTCCCAAACCATCAAATAGAATTCTTGGATGCCAGCTTATAAGACCACCCAACTGCTCCTCACTATAGCCTGACTGGCTGAATAAGTTTAGAAGAGCAAGCAATTGGTTCCGTCTATAAAAATAACACTCTGACAGATGCTCCTCAATCTGACTGAGCTGCATTCCTCCTTCCTTTAGTACCCCCAACACCTTAACAAAGTCTTGATTCACATCCCCAATCAAGAGATAAGGACTAGAAACAACCAGCTTGGCCACAAGAGACTGGCTAAGCCCCAATGCTTCATAAGCCTGAAGTTTCAATGGCAGGATCCCAAGACCACACTGAAAAACTTTTGGTGCTTCCTTCAAAATTTTTCCTATATTATTTTTTGAAATGCCATAATTACACAAAGTATGATAATTTCCAAGTAAACAACTATCATCACTCAAGAGCATTAAATCATGCGACAGAAAATGATCACACTCATAAGGTTTTAAACCCGAACTCTCAAAAAAGGGCTCATATTCGTTGATGGGGTGATAAACGCAAGAAGCAGGAAATGGACTTCCCAATGCCTCCCTCTATTTCAACCATTTGCAAGAGCTTTTCCAAGCATTGGGGTGAATTTTTACTCATTTTCTCCGCATCCATAAAGAGCAAGATTCTAGTGCAATGCAAGTATTCTAACAGTGCAGACTGTGCCTCTTTTCTAATAGCAGGTGACATTTGATGCGCACTTTGGCCATTGCCTATCCAACTCTCATCCAATTGATTCTCTGCTCCAGCTGCTCTTTCTGTACCAAAAAATCTAGGGTTCTTCCCAGCATATAATGACGAACCAATCAGATACCTCGATGTTTTGTGGCTATCAACAATAAATGGAGAAACCCATTTGCGAATAGATGGTGTCCTAAGTTTCTGCCAACGGGTCATAGCTAGATTGATGGAATAGTGGTGGTGCTTGATAGAGGTCCAAATAAAAAGATAGAGGCTCACAAGCAGGGAACAGAATTGAATTTGGAAGTTAATGGCAGAGAGTTATTACCTTTTTGGATTTTTCAGTATATTTATTCAGTTGTTTAGTTGCTCCTAACCGGAAGGAACTCAAACCTTCTGATACGCGGTTTCATGCATTGATTCAGACTCAAGCAGTCTACGGACTTTAACGGGGTGTGTTGCTTTCAAGTTTTTCAGGGAAGGCCAATCAATAACATTTCCAGTCTATGCATTTATTTTTTGTGTTTTTCCTTCTTTTTTTGTTTTCCCTTTCAATATATATTACTTCTGTCTCTAGTGAAGGCCGATGATTAACATTTTCAGTTAAAAATTTGGAGGTGTTAGAGAGGATAAAAGAACCACTAAAAGTTGTCTAATAATAAAATAATTAATTCGCTTCATATTAAAAATCATGAATTTAAGTGACACGTCAAAAAATATAAGTTAAAATTTTTCACTGATACATTTAGAAAAATTAAATAGTTACTTTCTCATTTTATTAAGAAACCGAAAAGAGAGGATAAGAGAATTAAAGCAGGCAAAAACAATAATTTGTAATTGAATTTTAGAGATGTAGAGAGCCTTTCACGGTTTAGTCCTCCAATTTTTTTTCCCCACAAAATTTTGTTGGGAAATTTTGCTACAACTTCCCCTTTTTTTTTTTTTTTTCTTGTTCTAATAGAACAATTTATTAATAGTTTAATTATAAGCCCCTTTAATTGTCTGAAAGGCAACGTTCCAAGGCAACAGCTTGAATTAATTGCAGTTTTTAAGATTCTCGTCCGGGGTCATAATTTTGGGTTATGCTGCAGGAGGCAGGCAGCATGGCATCCAACGTCAACTCTTCGCCGTCACTGCCTGTATTCCTTCGCTGACGAGACTACTCACACGACCTCTCTTATCCATACAAACCAAGCAGAGCCAAATCCAAATAGCTTGTTAGTGCCATTGCCAGAGTGTCAGTAATTTCATTTGGCTTTCAACAAATAATATGCTGCACCTAGCCAGCTAAAAGTATTATAAGATACATTCACAGGACAAATCCGATTATTGTTGCTTAAAATTACAAGAAGCTTGATCATAAAAGTATAAAGCTGAAAGACCCATGTCCAACACCAAGAATTTTAAGCTTCTAAGACATTCTAGGCAACTCAGTATCTAGTCACTGCCACATTATCCGGTAGTCCAATCGCTAACATTGATCTATGCTGAGGCTGGGAATGGCAGGAGTTGAACCATCATCTGGATTCCGCTGCGAGAAGTCACTGTTTAGGAAGATAGTATGGGTACCCACCCATTCCTACAGGTGGTGTTGGTGAAAGTCCCAGTGAATCTTTCTTCACAGGAACTTGCACATATGAAATTTGGGATTGTGTTGGATATGGGGCAGATTGTGTTGGATATGCAGCCGGTGCTGTAGGAGGACTTGGGTAAGACGAAGCAGGGTATGATGCCACAGTTTGAGGATAAGTGTAGCCAGCAGGGGCAGTCCCAGGATGTGCTTTTCCAGGCTGCGTGTATCCAGCTGATACTGGTAAGGGTACTGCTACCATAGGTGCAGGTAACTGCCCCTGAATTGTTTTGCCCTTGTGAGTATCAGCAAACTTCACAATGATGGTTCTCCCCTGCAAATACACCAAAAAAGGAAGGGAAAAATAGTCAGATCATATGTACTCAAACTAACCAAAGTCATTTATCTGCAACTTCAATTTAGCCTTTGATAAAGATGAACATTTAATTATATTAGACAACCATAAAGGCATCTTGATGAATTTTACCCCAATTGGCTGGTACAACAAACCATATTCTTAGAACCATCTAGTTTAGACGATTGCTGGCAAAAAGAAGTCACTGCAATTTGACATGTCACAGATAATGCCAACATGTATAATTTTTTTTCATGCTCTGTCATCCAGACTTAAAAGAACAACATGAAAAAGAAACATGCACATTTTTTATTCAATTAAAAAAAGATTTTAACGAACTAAATTCCTAGAAGCAGGCTCCAGAAGGTTTTTCTCTCTTTTCTAGAAAAAAAAAAGGGACTTCAAAAATTCCTCGAAGAAGTAAGAAATAGCGCCCAACAAAAAAGCCTGCTAATCAAAATCACTCATATTGAAATATAAAGTCCATTATCAACTTACCCCAAGGATCTTCTGTGGATCATCTATAGCCTTCTTTGCAGCCTCGGCTGTCTTGTATGTGACAAAACCAAATCCACTGAATGTGCAAGGGAAAAAAAAATGACATCACTTAGTTCCAGTTGCACTCTAAGCACTGGATAAAATTTAGAAAAAGAAATTATTCCTCCCCATGGGGCAGGGCATCATACCGTGATTCATTAGTATCTTTTTCATAGGCAACAGAACCTTCCTCAATGTCACCATGCCTACTGAAGACACTGAGCAGCTTCTCACTTGTGATCTCCGGTGACAAGCCTCCAATGTAGAGTTTCCTCTGGACAAGATTAGCTGAAGTACTTGCCCCAGTTAGTCCTTCACAAGCTAGATTACAAACAGCCATTCGTCCCTAGAACCACAACATTCAATAAAACCAACATAAAAATAAAAGGGTGGCTAAATATTGCAGGTCTAACTGTTGTAAGAGTAAAATTTGATTAATATTATATGAAAAATAGACACAAATTTTGTTTTCATATAAAAATTGTCTTTTTTTTTTATATAAAAAGATATATTTATTATATAATTTGTAACTTCAAAAATAATGAAAAATTTAGTATATTTGCACATAAGAATATTCAAATTTTGAATCATGCAAATTTTGTGTTTTTTTTTTTGAATTTTTATTATTTTTTAAATATATTGTTTCCTGATAAATAATATCAGAATTTCGATTCTAAGAGAACTAAAGGAGCGGTGATATTTGAGGAAGAAAAAGATAAAATCAACAAGTTCGATGATATCAATTTCGGTTTTTAAAAGATGTGGATGAAAAATTATTTGTACCAAAATAAATTACATTAAAAAAAGACTAGAATTGATAAGTAAAGAAAAATAAAAGTTGTTAAATATACAAATGTTGAGAGTCATCCAATTAATTTTAACTTGAAACATTATTTTTAATATCCAAATAGAAAAAATCACTTGACGAGGGTATTAACTTATACATGCAAAAAATCGTCTATTTTTAATAAGATATATTTGGTGAGAAAATTATTTAATTTAAAAATAAAAGAAAATATCTCTATTGTAGATTATATAAATAAATTTAATTTAATTTATAGTCAATTAAATTCAGTAAATATAAAATTTGATAAATGAGTTAAAATTTTAATTTTATTGTCTTTATTACTGAAAAGTTAAGAAGTCATAATAACTATAATAAGTAGTTCATTTAATTTGTAACAATTACTGTTCAATATAATTCAAAATCTTATTTTGAGTAAAGATATTCATAAGAAAATTAAGTATATCATCTAATTTTGATTCTACCTTGAGTACTAAAAATAGAAGAATAACAATTTAGCATGATAAAAACTGAGGCAAATAGATAACTAAGAAAAAGAGTAAATTGAAATTTGATACTACATGCTAAAATTGTGATCATAAGAGCCACTTTAAAAGAGATTACAAGTAGTTTAAAAAAAATCATGATAAAAATTTTATAAATGTAGGAATTGAAGATATTTCAAATATTTTGATTTTAATAGTTGACAATCCAATGAAATCATGAATTCTAAATTTTGGGACCTCTTTTTACTCAACTTCACATAGAAATTGCATGTAAAATTATTTTGACAATAATTTTGAAAAAATTCATCTTCCTAATTATGAATTGTTAGATATAATGAAAAAAGGTATTATTTAAGTCAAAATATCAAACAAATATGTATAGTAAATAAAAGATGTTAAACACATATCAAGATTAAAAAGGAACTTGATTTTTATAGGGTAGTTTGATGAATAAGCACATTCTACAACTGGTCAATGAGTTGTGGAAAACCACTAAAAGTATAATAGTAATAATAAGAAAAAATAAAATTAAGATACTTTATATGGTATTGGGAATAAAAGATTTAGTGAGAATTGTTAAATTGAGAATTAATTCTTGGATTTGATATTACAAATTTGAACATATAAATGAAAAAGAAATGAAAATACTTGTAGTATAAGACAAGTTGACTGATATAAAACTATAAATGTTAAAATCTATAAGGATTGTATTTTTGAGAAGAAGAAAAAGGTCTATTGCTCTAAAATTGAAAGGACACCAGAAACACAAAAGTTAAAGTTTGTGCAAATTAATATTTAGAATCCTTCTCCAATAGCACCTTAAGTGGCTCACTTTATTAGATCATCTTCATTAATAATTTTACTTGGAAAGTATGAATTCATTTCTTAAAAAATAAATTTGATATATTTATAAATTTCAAGAAATAAAAATTGAGTAAAAAATAAATTTGATGGAAAAATAAAATACTCGAAATTTGATAATAATAGTAAGTATGAAAATCAAAAATTCATATGGAGAAATTAGTTCAAAAGACCTTACAACAAAATAACATTGCTAAGTGTATGAATAGAACTTTAAACAAGTGTGCCAAAAGTATGAAAATAGATGTTGAATTACCAAAAGCATTTTAAACTAATATTGTTAACACTACAATTTATTTGATTAACAGAAGATCATTGATTCCCTTAAATGGAGAACTATCAGCGAAGATTTTGATAGATAAAAAGATAAATCATTTACATTTGAAAATTTTTGATTATATTTCTTAAGTGTATGCAAATTTTGATAAGATAGATAAATTCAATTCTAAATCCCATAAATGTATTTTCATTGGATATGAAAATTGATGAATTCAAATATGATCAAAATAGAAAAATCATTAGATGTTATATTTAATGAAAATATTGACATATATAATTTGATGATATAGGAAAACATAACAAAAAAGGAAACATATTAAGTTGAAGAAAATTTTAGAAGATAATATGGGTAAAGAAATATTAGAAAATCTTAAAAATATCCCCAACACAAGTGACAAAATTTAATAAAATATCTAAATTCTCTCCTTCCTTATATACATATGAATGTTTTGATGATGCAACTTGCAACCTTAATTGGTTTCCATAGTTAATTATTGAAAAAGTATTATATTGAAATTATAAATTACAAAATAAATTTATTTATATTATAATAATTATCTATTTTATAATCAGTTTTTAAGTTAGAGATTATTATAGGGGTAAAGTCTAATTAATATTATATAAAAATAAAATACGTAATTTATTTTTATATAAGAGTTGTCGCATCTTTTTATATAAAGGAATATATTTATTATGTCATTTATAATTTTAAAAATAATGAAAACTTTAATGCAATAAGAATATTTAAATTTTAAATTATATAAATTTTTTATGTTCTTTTAAATTTTTTTTCAAATATTTTGTTTTCCAACACCAATAAGAAGGAAAATTAGTTCTTAATTAAAAAATAATGCAAGAAACCTCACTGGACAACTTTACAAAGAAAAATATTAATTAAAAAGAAAAAAAGCAAACGACCGCAACTGTCTAATAAAATGCTCTGAAAGTTGGACAATAGGCAAGTACTTACATCAATCATTTTGCTAGGTGCTGCCAGTGCACTCTGTGCTGATTCCATATGCTTGTAGGTGATGAAACCATAGCCACGCGACTTTCCTGTTGCTTTGTCATAGATCACAGCACCTTCTTCGATTTCACCATGCACTTGAAATGCCTGGACAACAAACACACATTCCTCAAAAATCTAAGAGACAAAAGGAGAAATAATACACCAAAGTAAAAATGATGGGTGCACAACAGATTGATTTGTAATGTGAATGATTAACTCAGTCAGAAACTTTGAAATAAGGGTAATCATCATGGCACACAAAAACACACACAGCAATCAACAATGCACTCACAGCACACAAGGTTTCCGAAGTGGTATTCCAGGCCATGCCACGAACAAAAAGCTTTCGATGGACTGGATCTGCACTGGCAAGACTTTTAATTTCTTCAGCAATTGAAGGATATTGGGACCCTCTTTATACCTCAACATGCAAACACACATGCACAGCGTCAATCACACAGTCATACAATTGGGGCAACACGCGCATGGCACCCATTCAGTATACACAAGCAGAGCATTATGACATCTAATAAAATAGCGCCCGCAGATGTGAACTGATGAATGGACAAAAAAAAAAAAAACACAATAACTCATGAAACAATTTCAAGAAAAAGATGGAAGAACTCCATCTTTTGTGGATAAAATAGCATCTCATAAGCATCAGAATTGCATAACATCATTCACAGGAACTTATCCAATATTACAACTAGAAAAATCTTGATATGGAAAGCTGGCATTACGGAATCAACAATGCAAAAGAAAAAAAAAAATCCAATAGAAACAAGCAGCAAAAAGGTGCTGGTTTTGAGTTCTCTACGTTTCAAAAGAGTTTGAGGGGAACTTAATTTACGTAAGTCATCCAACCTCATTCAACCATGACAAAGAACTTTGCTTTCCCCTTAGAACAATGTAGGAAATGTTTGGGTTCTTAAAAAGAAAATTCGCTCTTTATTTACAGAAAAACTGACAATTAATCGAAGTTTATACGCTATAACTATCCCACTGAACTCAAAACAATCCCACAAAAAGTTATAGAAAAAAAAAAAAAGAACCCACTTGTGTTACTATTACCGTTTCAATTTCTCACGAACCAAACAGCGAAACTATATAACAGGAAACAAACCCAGAAAGCAAAAATCCAAGAAATTACGAAGAAAAAAAAGTAATGAAGGAGAGAGAGAACGCACAGTCTAGAGAGAAGATCGACGAGCTGGGACTTGTTAAGAGGGTCAAGTAGAGAGCCAAGATGCTCCTGCGTCGCCGTCGCCAACAATTCACCTCCGCCACCTCCTCCTCCTCCTCCTCCTCCCACGGTCGCGTCATCCATCTTCCTCTTCTTCATGTCCTCCATTTCTTGTTTTCTCGTCTTCTCAATTTAATTTCGAAAATCTTTAAAAGGGTTTTAAGTCCGTCTTATTTTCTCTATCTCCGTCGGGGAAACGGCAGGACAGAGGCCAAGGCTTCATCGTAGCGGAAAGCCCATTACTTTCAGAATTGTACAAAGTTCATGACACAATGGGCCTAGCGAAAAATACCACTTTCATAATTGTGTAAGTTAAGGTAGGTTCACCGAATTAATAAATTTCTCTCTCCATATATTGGGTTTTTTTTTTTTTTTGTAAAAAAATAAGTTTAAAATTTATAAAAATAAAATAATTATATTTATTATATAATTTACAATTTAATACATTTTTAATAAACTTATAAAACATCTTTAGAAAGAGTGAATCTAAGATTTGACTTGAAATAATTTTTTTTTTCAATTATTAGACCACAATATTTAATATTGTAATTTTACCAAACCCTTAAGAAGAAGATGAATTCTGATTTCATATGGAATAAAAACAATTATTATTAGATAACAACATTGGATGTATAATTCTTGTCCTTTGAAACTAGTTTTGACACTCCAGCCAAGATTTTGAGGCAGACTTATATATATATATATATATATATATATATATATATAAGTCCAAAAAATAAAGAAAAAAGCAATCATGGTTGAAAAAAATTCAAGCCGAAAAGCTTGCTGAGACAATTCCAAGCCGAAAAGCTTCAACTTGCGTAACTAGTTCTTGAAAAATTGGGCAAGAAAACATCGATGTACAATAAGAATGAATAAGTTACTAAAAATACTCTAATAATTAAAATTTTTATTTTTATTTTAGAAATTTTAAGTTTTAATCTTAAAGAAGAGAAAATGATATATGTAAAACTAAAAAAAAAATTTATTGTATAACTTATAGTTAAATAAATTTTTTAATAAAAAAAGAATAAAATTAGACAACTAGGTAAAACTTATGCAAATGGTGTGACAGCTAAGTAGATTCATGGTTTCGGTGTCCAACAAAATTATCTTTCACTTCACGCGAATTAAATAATTATAAAATATTGAACTATTATTATCTTTATATATATATATATATATATATATATATAAAGATAGATTCATGGTTTTGGTGTCCAACAAAATTATCTTTCACGTCACGCGAATTAAATAATTATAAAATATTGAACTATTATTATATATATATATATCTATTATTTATTTATTTATTTTTATAAACATTTTTTTAAATGCATATCTAAGTATTTTGGAAATGATTCGCAATATATATTTGGCGTAACATGTACTTGTAATCTTACTTTCATTGGGCTTCAGTATAGCATTTTCCTAAAGGGCTTTTCGGATATAAGCAAATAAGCGAGTTGAAGACGGATCATATCTCGCTAATTAAATTGTAACCGAGTATACATGAACAGCAATGGTAAATTTCAGGCTATTAATTAAAGTTATGTCTCTCTTTGCACTTAAGCAAATTGGATCTATTTGAAACAGAATCAATCTATGTAAGTGGAGGCTGCTATATATTTCTTAAATATCAACATGAGGAACCATTTTTGTTTTCTTCATTATTTAATTGGAGGGAGTAACTGAGGAAACAATTGCTAAAAATCACTTGTCTGTACTTCAGGATAAGCTGGCAAGCATTGGACCTATTACATCATTGAAATACAGGCTTCTTTGTCCATATGGTTAACCACGACCAAGAAAATTTAGATGGTGGAGGCCCTTAATTAATTAATTAATTAATTAATTACGAGACCAATGTGTATAATTTATTAGGGTAAAACTTTGTCTTGATTCCTTTCAGCGGCATTCACAATGTAATTGAAGCAAATCTAGCCAATCTCACCTTCCAAGATTGTTCATATACACTATGATTACTTATTTCATGCAAGCCTACGTCTGGATGGGAAACTGCCTTTTTGGCCGAACAAAGCTTGGAATGCCCCGGTAAAAGTGAAGACAAGAACTGAAAATTAACCAATTCAACTAAGTACGAACGACCTTGGGGCATGGGTTCTATAGATACCATTTCTCTTCTGAAGCCGAAAGTTGCTGGTTCGCTTTTGTTATTGAAGCCGAAAGTTGACCATGGCATTGCAATTTCTCCATCCCATTTTTGTTGCTCTGATCATGTCATGGCTAAGTTTAAGCCCTTTTCATTTGAAGGCTCTGCAAGCTACTACACGCCGCCTTCACCCGTACAAGTCTTCGAAACATTTTTTTTTTTTTAAATTTTCCCCCTAGCATATATGTTACTGCTGGTTCAGAAACTTGAATATATGTTTTCTTCTGTATATACATGCAGCTTCGTATTGCTATGGCAACGATGACCCAGGGACCGTGATGGTTGCGAAGGCAGGCGATGGCCTTGCCCGTACTGAACTTTGCGGTAGATACTACCAAGTAGATTGCAAAGGCAATAATTGTAAATATTATACAAGAGTGTGGGTGAAGAATGTTGATTATTGCAGCTCCCCGTGTGGCTATACCATGCTAGTGTCACAGGAAGCATTTAACAGTATTTCAGACACTACTTATAGACCTATAGCTATCTCTTACAAGGCGTAAGCGTGCAATAATTAATGTATGTTGTGATTTTCAACTTTAAACTGCTTAATTAGCTGCCCAAAATAACAATTAATGAACCTTCTTAATTATATTTTGCTTTTCTAGGATGCCCTGAAGGGGTAGGAGAATACAATAACTAGTAGTCTTCTAATGGAAAAGTGTTGCAAGCGGTGGTACCAATAACATTGAAGCAACCCCATCGATGGACATTGCATCATGTGTGGTTTATCTTGCGCTGATGCGGAATAACTTTTGATATATAATTGCAATTAACTAATCACTATCGTGTATCTATCAGTTTCAATAATGTGTTTGTTGACCCTATTCAGGTAACGAAGCTCAAACAAACTACGTTATGGTGCTCAACTTCACCACTGAATTGCTAGCAAATGAACTGCATCTGCATGCTCATATTATATTGGACTCTTTTATGGATTTGGAATCCCGCCTGGCTCAGCCTGGCCCGGACAACTGCAAAGGAATGTGCTCGTCTAGAGTTCTCTTTGTTTCTGCTAGGTCCCCTTTAGATCGGTTAAAATAGCTGAACCTAGCGTGAGTCTCTGTTTTCATCAGGTTTGACCCGTTTAATTTTTTTGGGTCTCAGTAGGAGTGGGCTCAGCCGTATGGGGAGGGGAATGATGGAGAAGAACTCTGTCAGTGGGCAATAGGCGGCGAGCCTTCTTGCCACCCGGACAAGCCCGAGTTCTTAGGTTTGACCCGTTTAATAAGCATAACAGGCTTGGTCTGGGCTGTACTTGGGCCTAAGCAAAATGTTCAGTTTGAATTACGTGCATTAATCCTCGGGCGAGCACACTCGGAAAAGATTAATGATGTTTGTCAGTCTTCAAAAACTTGATTTCAATATCAAAATTCACGGACGGAGTGCCATCATCCTTAGCTGAAGAAGCGTCATCCACGTTAACATCTCACCGCATCACCGAAGGAAAATGCTTCTGCTTTTGATTTATTGTTATTCTGCCGTTGCTATTTCAATAACGAGCTTGTGAAAGTACAAAATACGAGAAAAATAATCAAGATGACGAGTATACGAGTGGACCAGAGATTAGATAATTGTTGTTACAGTGTGAAAAATTGTAGAGTACACTTCTGATAGTTAAAAACTGAGTATTGAATACAAATAATAATGGTGGACCAATAAACAAAACTGAAAAACTACAGAACCGTTCCTCACACATTTCTCAAAGGTGTCATGCATGCGTGTACGACAAAGCACATATCATATGGATTTGTTTCTTCTTCCTTTTTCCTTTTGAAGGTATGGTCAAGGCAGTTGCCCCTGGAGGACTAGAAGTAAACATATGCTTTTCCTTTCCCTACAAAGCAGCAGTATCGTTTTGGTTTCCATCTCTGACATGGAGGAAAAATTTTCTGGAGTTCTATGATTGTTGCACATGAATAGGATGTCCTCGATGATCTAACTTATCTTGGATGGAAAGTTAGTGTTGTTAGAACCTTCTGCAATGGAAACCTCAACATCTTCAATACTAAATGGTGGCTCATCTAGGGATGGGAAATCAAAGTTTTGATTCTTCAAGAGACTGTTATTCGTTTTCTGTTGCTGATCAAACATCATCTTAAGCTGCCTGCCTTGTTCTTCAATACGTAGTTGTAGATTTCTTTGAACCTGGTAGAAACAAAGAATGAAAACCATGAAGTATGATAAGACTCTCCCTCTTGACAAACCTCAATGAAAGAACAGAAAAAGGCACCATTTCATTTGAATTTTTGTCATTTCACATACGTCATGTTTTGTGTTCGCTTGCAAAAAGAGCTCCATGTGAAATGCCATCTAATTTCGAAATCTTGAGTTACACTCTTTTTTTTTTTGGTAAAAATAAAGCCCCTGTTAGTCAATGCTTCATTAGTTGCAAAAATCATTTTGCTGGTCTGCCAACCAGTAGCAGTATATGGTCTTAGTGATACAAACTAAGCAGGGTATAAGGATACTGGAATGCACAAAGCTGGTGCTAGAATTACAACTAATGAAGAAAGTACGTTGAAGTGAGACGAAATCAGGTGGAAATTACATATCTTGATGTACCTCCAACTGGTCGTGTAGGCGCCTCTGAACATCCAATTGCAGTTGCAGTGCCTCTTTGATTTGCAAGCCACTACAGGAAATGTGTTAAAACAATGGTCATAGGTGAGAATGGGTACACTAGTCACTAAAGCAAAGGCGAAGTGCACGTCAAATTTAGAATTCAGAAAGTTCTGGTTTACCTTCTCACATCGAGCTGCGGGATATCATATCTGCTGGTTTTTTTCTCGGCCTTCCCTGCATTGCGAAAAACTGTTTGCGTTACATCATTCTAAATTTTTGCTAGAAAGAATTCTGCAGTAAAGCAAAAAACCATTTAGCAGTCCTAAAAAAAATGAATAGAGCTTACTATCATCATAAAATGATCAACAAACAGGATTTGTAATGGGACTAATAACAAGTTCCCAACTGAAAACAAAATATTCATGAGCAAGCCTGTCCGAGTAAATGTTATTAGTGGCATCTTGTTACGGAACTCAATTAATTCAGAGTATGGGGTCACTGAGACTAAAAACTTCCATTTTTTTTTTTTAATTCATTTTTCACATAGCCCTTTGATGTTAGGCAAGCTAAGGTCTAATGGGTTCTAGCCAAAGGACCAAAAAGGAATATAGCCAGTTTTAACCGTCCTCTGACATTATTATGCATTCATTTCACGTCTTAACTAATTTGGAGAACTTAACAAGAAAGTGATTTTGTCTGATTCACAAAAGAGGGTTTCTGCTAAAGTGGTCAATGGCTACATCAGAAGGATAAGCAAGAAGGAAACCCTGAAGGCATGGATTTTAGATAATAGATGAACCGAAGTAGTTCATTCAGAATGTTTTCTAACTGCTCAAGAACGCTCTAGCAGAGAAGACAAGACAGCTTATGGCCCTGTTAATTTGGAGTACTTCAACAAAATTATATTCTTTGCAACCAGTTAATGAGGATTGGAGGCCCGAGAATGTCTGTACGCCTTTTCAGAATTGCGGGAATGGTACTTATAATGATCCAAAACTTTTTCAAAAGGTAACAAAGTGAGGGCAATTCTACCTTAGTATAGATTCATGTACATCTGATGTAAAGCCCTGTGTCTGTCATGGAAAATTATCACATAATCTATTCTTGACTGTATTTTCTGTTGGGAATTATTTACAGGTTAAGCGGATCATCAGTAAAGGAATAAAATCACCGAGAGCATAAGTGCAAATTCAGCATACCTTCTGAAGAATAAGGCATGCATTTTGCAATCCTATATTTCTGCAAGGCAGACGAAGAAAATTGACAGTTCAGATTTTAGGAAGAAAAATTAAAATGAAAATTGCATTGGCACGGTAGCTGAAGTATTATATAAGTAATACCTGCAAATGACTTTTCACATGAAAGATTGTCAACACATCAGAGTCCATCAACTTCAATATTGCCTTAGGGGTCGCCTCTGCAATTGGACAATTATATAAGCACAAATTATAGTTGATGATTTCTGAGTGGATGAAAAAACTAAAACAGAATTTACTTACTCTCAGCACCACCAAGACGATTCACACATTCCACAAATCTCTCGTGAAGATCTTGAGTCCATCTTATTCGTGTTTTATTCGGGAGCATCGCCCCAGTTGACAAAGGACTGCCAGAAGAAGCAGAAACACCTCCAACAGAAAATCTTGGAGAGTGCTTCTCCTGTGGAGAAGAGAAGACAAGCTGTGCAAATGGAGGATCACAAGGACTAAAACTAACCTGTGCAGAAACAAGTATCCATCCGCCACAATGAATTTTTGCCCAAAAGAAAACCGGTGAAAAAAAAATGTGAAACTAGACTATAGAATAGAAAATACATACTCTATTATCTTGCTTTCCCTGGAAAGACACTGAAAAGCGACTCTCCATTGAGGCAACATCATGGCCAACCAGCTTATTTAGTTCATGCAGATGGAGGTTGTAACCTGAAGGAGTGCTGCACAGACCATTATAGGATTCGGATTTAAAGGAATTACTATTACAAGGAACTGGGGATTTTTCTGCTGACTGCAAAGTGCTTCCCAATTCAAAATTGTCTGATTGTTCTCCTGAAACAATAGAATAGTTTTCCCCGCAAGAATGATTTGAAGTCACATGTGAGTTATGCGAATCGTGGGGCTTGGAGTACCGAGTGCACAAGGGTCTGCCAACATGACAATTGTCCTTCAGAAGACCCATGCATCTTTCTGTTGCATAAAAAGCTGAAGCTGGCGTGTCGAAGCGGCCCATAATGCTGCTAGATGATCTGTCAGGCTGAACATTTTGCCGCGGTGATTGTGATCCTCCTTCCGTGACACGCAGTGGCGTGCAACTCCCCATGTTCCATCTCGGTTGATGATCATAATATTGAGATGAATGTTGTGCGAAGTCACCCATCAGTCCATGATTTCCTTGCATTTGTTCTTGGCAGTCAATCTTCGAGTTGTTCATTAACAACTGAACAGGACTGCAACCCCAAGTTTTCCTAAACCGGAAAAACTAACAGAGCTGGTTTCTGTTTAGTTATCTTGGCTAGAATCAGAAAGCGTATCGGATTTCATACTACTGTGCACTACTTAAAGAGCAGAAGCTGCGCAAAGCACACGCAGAATCTGACCAAAGTTTGACACAGATTACTCTGACAGCAAACATCTAATATCGAATTCGAACTTATGACCTAAAATTCTCTCTTATATTCCAAAAAACTTCATGTCCAAGATATGAATATATATGTTTACAAAGACTGCAAGTCTTTTGGTTATTCCTAAAACGGATCGGAATAGACAATGATCTACCGATGCAACCTATGCCCAAAAGGAAATAACCCCTTTAAAAATTAACACGTATTTGTCCTTTTTTCAAGAAAATAATCAACCCCGAATACACATGTATTGATGGCTAGCGTTAAAAAAAGAAGGGAAAAAAAAAAAACGCAGTAAATATCAGTTAAAAACTGTTCTCCAAACGTGTTTGCTTTATCATGTGACAACTGTGAAGAATAATATTATGGGCATCTGAGTCACTCTGCCATAATAAGATAATGCGATAATGGCACAGATTCATAGCAACAGATCTGCAATTATTCCTGCCACGGATACGGATAACCATTCAACAATATTTATGCAAATGAAAACAAAAGGGAAAAAAAAAAAAAAAAGCTTCTGCTTCTTCCAAAACATGGAGATAAAAAGAATTGTCCTCCGTTCCCACAGGATCGCGTCTTGTGAGGTGGGATCGGTAATTACCGGAAAAGGAAAATTTAAAAAAATAGTTCTTGTCCTAGAACACATTTCAATTTGAACGTACAGTGGAGCTTTAACAGCCATATTCTGATGCCTACTCAAAGAACAAAGCTAAAGGGATAATCGAGGATTAACTCTTCATTTGTGATTAGTATGCTGCTTTGCTTAACAAAAGTATCTTGTGACATTTTTCCCATTAATTTTTTTCTTAAATTTTCTCGGGGAAAAAAAATAAAAAACAAAAAGATAAGTCATTTAATCTAGTCTTATAATTATTTTCTCTTTTTTTGCACTAATCTCTGATCTGAAAATGACCAATGAGCTTGTTTTAATCAAATTGAATTCGTTTCTCATCGATCCACGTCCAATTCGGCATTTCTTGTCTGATTCAATATGACTTCTCTTTCTTCTTTCTTTTTTTTTTCACCTCGGAGATGACAAAACAAAACTATCAAAAGGCCAATTGATACTGTCACGTATTTGATCACAGCAGCGACAAGATCAAAACTACGAAAACAATGATAAGTGAACAAGTTTGGACAATTTAACTCAATAATAACAAATAAAAAATAAAAATTGAAGAGACTTCCAATGCAAGAACAATATTCATTAGCTGGCTTTCTGTGGAGTTGAGCCGAAAGGCCCAATAAGCATATTTGATTACATGCCCGATGTGCCGGAAAGTCCCAGCTCGGTCACATCGGAATTAAGACGACGGCATCGGCTTTTTTTTTTTTTTGGGGGGGGGGGTCATGGCATCGACAATGTTTAAAGTCAATATAGTAGCAATGTTGATTAAGGGAACAACATCGTTAAAATAGTTAAAGTCAATTGTTAAAAGATAATAATAATAAAATGATAATCGTAAAAAAAAAATAGTAGTTAAACTCCGTGGTCTGTTTTAGCAATTGACAGCTAACACGTGGCTACGTGTCATTATCGGGAAGCTCTTGAACGCCATATATGCCGTTTGACGTGAAGACGGAGGGCGTTAAGTTTGACGAAAGAAAAATTAAAAAAATAAAGGAGTTTAAGTGCAGGAAACTCCAAGTACGAATCTAGTATGGTTCTGTCTAAAACTTGTAGTTAAGATTTATTGTTATAGTTGTCGAATTGACGGTCGTAGAATTTGTTATTAGTAAAAATAAATAAATAGATAATTATTATTTATAATATTTTAAACAAATAATCATAAAAGTAATTATTTTATGTAATTTAATTGTAATTACTTTATATAATAATTAGAATTATTTTTTAAAAATTATTAAATTATAATGTATTATATATATTTTTAATTATATTAAAATATTATATTTTTAAAATATAATTTAAATCATAACACACTTTTGTTAAATACAAATTTTACAATTTATTAAATATCAATAAAATGATGTTTAATTCAAAATATTAATTTTTAAGTCTTAATTACAATTCTATATATATATATATATAATTATAAACATTCAAAAAAAGTTCATTCCTATTTTATAATCAGTATACTTGAATAAAATTTTAATTATTTATTTAAACTCCAAAGAAAAAAAGAGAGAGAAAAAAAAAAAGAAGATATAATAGATTCCAAATCAACGTGCAATTTTTGAAAAACGCTACGATTTAATATCCTTAGAAGAAGCCAATATTATCCACTGGAAAAATCTGTAGGCATGAATGTTATGGGGAAATTTGTGCAGAGAACCCAATTCCATGTTACGATAAGATAGAAATTGGAAGGCACAGAAAGTGGGAACCCTTTTTTCCTTCCCCCCCCCCCCCTTTCTCTTTTTTTTTTTTTTAGCGAAAAAATGGAAGGTAAGGTGGTGTTTACATTTCTATCAAGGAAGATTACGCGTTATTAAAAAAATAAATACATTGCGTAAACATGCATTTAATTGATTGATTGAACATTTTTTAAAAAAATTCAAATTTATAAATTTTAATATGATATCCAACGGTCTCTTTACTACTAGTTTTTTCTTCTTCTTTTTTTTTTTTTCCATCTTTTTAGTGCATAGCTTCGCTACACTCCTTTTCTTGTTTCGTTTTGTTTTCTGTTTTTCTTTTTTTGGGGGGGGGGGGAATCGTAGGCGCGATGTGCCGGGACAATTCTTGCCTTCCATCCAATCGGCGGCCTTTCGCTACATCATGATGTGGCAATCGAATATTCTTTTATTGAACCGCGTAAAGCTGTTCCAACTTTCAATGTGCCCCAAAGCACATTTCGTTAATTCAACGTATTAAGCTGAATTGGGTCCTTCCTGGACTACGTGTTTGCATATTTTGTTCCCCTGATTAAAGTTGTCTCTGTCTGAATTTTGTCAGCTGCTGTTGCTAATTTATCGGGTAAACATTGTATAATTCTAGGAAACACGAAACTGTATAATGAATGGATTTTAAAGTGGAAAAAAAAAAAAAGCATGAATTCTAGCTACATCTTGGTAGGACGATACAATTGAAATTGACCCTTCGCCCTTTGGGAGGGCGGTGCATCCTCCAGATCTCCCCTGACTCGTTAGCTCACTCTTTAGTTTACTTTGAAAGGTCGTTTTCTTTGTTTTTTGTTTTTCGTTTTTTTTTTTTTTACTTCTTCTTTTTGTTCTTGCGGGCTGGTCAATTTTAGTTTTGCTGTACATAACATTTAATATTTGATTTGTTTTAAGGCCCAATTTTAAATTTTTAGATTAACTGATTTATTTGAGAAACAAAGTGTTTATGATTAAAAAACTTTCTTTTCTTTTAGTCAAATGAATTAGGGTGTGAGAGGTATTCTTTATATTCAATTACGAATTTTTTACAAATAAAGTAAATTATTGCTAAATGATATTATCAATCAAATGGATTTGCATGGATAGGTTAGTATCTTTGATAACAAGAAACACAAATCGAGCGGTTGTTGGAAACTCAAATCGAAATTATAACAAAGCCCCGTGAACTGAAAAACAAAATCTTCAACAAGATAAACGTACATTAAGGGTTTTATATGTTTTTATACGAAAAAAGAAAGGGAAAGAAAAACTTAAGAACGGCCATGAATGGTGGGATCTGCGAGTCAATGGCTAGACGACGCCTAGTGTACCGTAGGTACAGTCTAAGACAAGGACCTCAAATTATACCCACCGATTGGAACAACAAATAATCTCAGTGCAAATTCGTGCTGATAAAAGAAGTTGTAGAACAGTGATGATTCTCGATAGTGTTTGAGCGGTGGAATTTCCGTGCTTCATGGAAGAATAATTCCCACCCGGCCACCCTCCTAGAATCGGTAGATTAATTCCCTTTCCTTTTATGATAATTGAGAAGAAGCTTTTTGTTCCGTGTAAACCGACATTCCCAGCATGTGCCGATTACATCTCTATAATAGACGGAAAGAAGGTTGAATACACGTCTAAGGTACTGTCAACAAGCCCATTTGCAGGCATTTGCTCCACCAGGACCACCACCGCCCTGGCTTTCGGTTAAAAAAAAAAAAACTTGCTTACCCTCATTGGGTTGCTGGGGCTTCTCCTTGAAGGGAATTGGGCCGGGAAATAAAAGGTGACGGAAGTCCAAAGATTATGAAGAACGGGCATGGCCCCCAAGGGGCTTCCAAATAAGAGTCAAGAAACGGGAGCGCAGGTCAAAAGGCTGTCGGCCAGTTTGGGTACGCCTTGTAATTTAATTCCATCCACTTCCAGAATTTAAGAGATTTGGAATTTCAACCTTTCCATCATATTCTAACAAATATATATATATTTTTTATTTTTTTGTGGAGAGTGCCAAAATACGTCATTGGAATATGCTTTATATTAGCACAGTGGAAAAGGTATAAAAAATAAATAAATAAATAAAAGAAGTAAACTTTGTGCTTACACATGTTGATATCATGCGACTACAATATCATGTATGACCCTGTCAAATCATTTTGCTTACAGGAATGCACAACCATTTCTCCAATACTTTATGTAAACAAATCTTGCGGGGACTTAGGTTCCCCATGGTTGTTAAATTAAGTCACACAAAAAAAAAAAAGAAAAAAAAATTCTTACAATGTTCTTGTCTCAGCGTAGATGGTTTTGCTTTTGATGAAACTGAAGAGATGAACTCAATAACTACGCTGACATTAAATAAAATAAAAGGGTAGATTGGGATTTTGGACCTACCACTACAATCTTCCGTCAATGACTGCACAGTGATAATGTGCACCATTGTGAATACTGCGATTGCTGATAGTTTGTGACATGGGAAATTGTGGAGCTACTGCCATGCATATAATTAAAGCACCAACTCTCTGGTCACGAAAGGGGCCGGTAATATTATATACTCCAGCTTTTAAATGTTAAGACATTTTTAATTAATAATAGTAAAATATTTTTAAATAATATTTTTAAAGAAATTTAATCATGATATAATTTAATTATTGAAAAAATATTTTTTAGTTTATTATATAATTACAATTTATAATTTTATATTTAATTTAGACTTAATTTAAAATTTTATATGTATATAATTAATTATTTTTTAAATATATAAAAAATCTTATCTAAAAATATGTTGTTATAGTAAAAATTAAATTTTGTAAATTTAAATATGTTATTTATAATATTATTTATATAAATATATTTAATTTCAAAATACAAAAGTTTAACTTTTATGATAATAAATATATTGAAAAATATAACAGAAAATTGAATCCCCAGAAATTTAGACCTTTTCTACAAAGAAAAGCCAACTTGTCTTGTTTTTAATATTAAAGGTTATTCGTGCTTCTTTTGGTCTTTGACCCTCTATTGAAACCAAAAAAAAAAAGGAGTTATTGGTCAATGCTTCCATAGTAATTTTTTTATTCATTAGTAAGATTAGTTTTTCCAATTTTCATAAATCTCATTTTTTTTTATATATTTAAAATCTAAAAAATAAAAATTTAAGGTTTTTAATAACTGAGAGACAATGCTTCCATAGTGATACGGACAAGTTTTTAGCCTCACAAGAATATCATCCAAGGCACGCGAAATGGGTCATCTATATATATGCTGATGCATACACATAATCATTCTATGATCACATATTCAAGTGGTTGAAACCACCAAATCCATGGAGGAAAACGACTTGCGATTTGGATTATGTCCCTCCAGCTTCGTCCTTAACCTTCCCATGTGCAAGTGATTGTTAAAAGTGAAGTCACAGTAGCTGTCAATGACGATGGGATTTTATCTTTCTTGAGTAAAATTTCCAGACGCGTGAAAAAGAGCCATTCACTTGTGTATTGAAGTTGAAATCATCAAAGGGGGCTCAACAAAACTAGAGATTTCAATTGGCAGCCAGTTTCTTTTCTTTTTTTAAGGTTAATTTTCTCACAAATGAATTCGGTGGGTTGGCTCAGGTGGCACAGAATTTGGACTTAGATATAAAGAAATGTTACACGGAGGCATCTTAGACACGAATTCATATATTGCATTACTGTGGCATTGATTACCCATTAAGGACAGCAAATGTGCATCCGACGTTCATAATAGGCAATAGAACTCTTAGATATATAGCTTAAGCACACTTCTTAAGTTCCAATCCCACTCTTCTAAGAATTAACAATTGATGTTCGGAGTCTTGCCTTCGACCTTTGGGTTATGACTCCCTTAATACACGAGAGCAATGCAGTTAGCATGCTAGCATTTTGGAGGATTAGTCCAGCCCTCAACTCTTGACAACTCTGTTATCATAAATAAGTCTGAAGTGAAACTTTGGCACGATCAAGTGGTGAGCCTAGCTCTTTTGGGCATGTTTGAAGACAAGGGCACTAGAAGATATGGGTCCAAGTAGCTACTCACACAAAACTTTTAGCACTTTTTCACTTTTTGCGTGGTTAGCATATATTCTTCTGGTTCATTTTTCCTAGGAGTGTTTCTCCAAACTGAATGCTGAACAGGGGGGGAATAAATGAAATGGTAACCCTTTTAGTCTATGTCACCAGTGGTAACCTACAGGATGGAATAACTTAGCAACTTTGACAAAAGATAAGGAATATGTGAAAGTAAAAGAAGTAATCATATAGCCACCGGGCCATTTCCGTTGAGATGTCTATTCAGATTTCGAGACCCTTTATGTTGATGGCTGGAAGGAGTTTGAGGCTAATCTGTTGAGTCTGTTCAGGATTATTTCATAATTGTTGCAAGAGGTGACACTTCAGTGAAATAATGGAGGGGATTTATGGTTATGAAACTGCTAGAATCTCACTTCTTCAGTGACAACTGAATCCCACAACTGTGAAGACAAATGAGATTAAGCATGCGAAATAGCTGTATGTATATGTTAAAGCTGCCGGATATGTCGCTACTTGCAGCAATACTGCCATTAGAGGATATGCTTTTAAAATTGTTTTATACTAATGGCTTGTTGTCTTCTCCTAGGCCTGTATTCATGGTTCTGTTTCCTATCATATTTTCAAAGTTTCTCACCAATTTTGTATATTTAGAAGTTTACAGATGGTTCTAGTGCCGTTCCATGAGGGGGTTTGGTGGCTTTAGGAGAAATGTACTGGCAGGAGGAGTACAGAAATTTCTTTCAACTGGGACGGTAAAAATCAAAATTAGAACAGAATTCAAAACTGTCCACAGCATAGAAAGCTGAAATATTGAATTACATGGACTTTTCTCTGATTGTGACAAGTGATTCTGAAGGAATATATTAAAGGAAAGGTAATGTCCTCCAATCTTCGTAATGTGATTTCTTGTGTCTTTTGGTACAGGCGAAAGTTGGCTTGGGATTTTTCCCCCACCTCTGCTTTATTTCTTTACTCCATAGATTCTCTTCCCACCTGCTAATGTCAGGAGAAACACACCACAATCTTACCTTGTATTTCTTTTAACATTCATGGACTTGGTTTGAAGAAACATTTCATGACTTGACATTATGTCCATCAAATCCTTCTAACAGAATGGACCCTTCTCACTGAGGCATTATATGAAAAGTGGCATATTAAGCATTTTAAATCTCATCTGTTCACCATCACTTCCATGCCCTTTTATCTTTATATTTGGAATTATAAGGAATAAAAATGAAATTCTATGTATGCTCACTTACACAAGTTTAATTAGATATATGGTCATATGCTTTTTCCCCATATCTGAGTTTTTCAATACAGAAGTTGAAGATTAGTTGCTCTCAAAGTTAGTCTATACAGAAGCCTATCCTATTGATTTTTTTTTTTTTTTTTGGTGCGTCAGAATTATTGATTACTTTATTTCTATTTTCACAGAAATTTAGGAGAAGTTTCCTGGATTTCTGGTTTTTTGACTTGGCCTAATTAAATCCATTGGGGTGAAAACAAATTGAGCATTCTTAAAGAAATAACACTTATCATATCCCAAATCTGCCGGATCAGTTCATGGATTAATTTACTTGGAAGAATATAATTTAACTACAAAAGATTAGCTGGAAAGATTAGGTTAATTTCTTGGGGTGGTAATTTTAGCGAAGATTGAGCCACAATGGCCGTTCTCGAATTGCTTAATTAATGAAATTTTTTAAAAGAAAAAAAAAAGGAAAAAGAAAATCCACATTACTCTTAATTAACAAACTACACTGAACCCTGATACACTTACCAATAAATAACAAAGTTCAAAAATTCTAAGCGGGCATTGTGCTATAGAAACATGGGCTGCTACTTGGTTTGAGGTTTCATTTCTGAGTCCTTGTCAATTGAATCTCCAACCAAAAAACCAAAAAAAAAAGGCAGAAAGGAAAATGCACACCCAATCTGCAAAGTAGATTGACCAGTAGACTCCTTTTTTCCTTTTTGGATACATCGAAAATAATTATGTGCAAACTTAAAAGAACTGAAATTTGAACTTCCAACCTCCCCCAAAGACTTTTATTGTTATAGCTAACCAATCTAGCTTGGTTTAGACTCTTAAATAACCAAAAAGTCTAGTTCCAGATAAAATCAAGACCCCTTATAAATCCGTTTGAACAAGGCCCAAAAACCCACCGCACGCCGAAAGGAAGAGGAAATATGGTCACTCCATCCAACCTAAACACCCCGCCTCTTCAAGTTTTCTCTACAAAGTCACCATCTTCTACCATAAGCTCCATGAAGATCAAAACCCTAGTTCATACACTCATATTGTCGCACGTGTACCGAATTTTTCGAGCTCTCTCCAAAGCAAAATCCATTCTCATTCAAAAACTCAAAGAAAACCAACCCACGCACTTGTCCACTTATCCCGCGAGGATCACAAAAAAGAAGCAAAAGAATTACAGGAAAATATTCTTTGGTTCATTTAGGCTGCACTATAACTGGTGCTCTTCACACGTGCTGCCAGTGCCAGAAACTGTTCTTGAAGGGTTTTCTACGCCCCACTTGTACTATGATTCCACATGGAATTCCGTAATCACGACTGAGCAATACGAGGATAAAGCCGAGAGTCAGCTCTCCGGGTACCTTCATTGGCTGGAACACAAGGTTCATGAGGATGCCAATGGCGATCATCATGGAGATGCCCATGAAATCGATAAGCTAGCAGATTTGTTCATTGCAAGCTGCCATGAAAAGTTTATATTGGAGAAGCAAGAGTCCTATAGGAGATTTCAAGAGATGATGGCTAGAAGCGTGTGAATGTGAGGGTGTGTCTGTGATTTATGTTTTTGTTTCCTTTTTGCTTTCCCGTTCTTCTATGTTTGTCACATTGGTGGGGTGAGGAAAGTACATAATCTTATTGGGTGCATTGAGAGATTTTCTTTTCTTGGTCTTATGCTTCCTTGTTCCTTCCTTTTGAGTTATGATCTTTTGCTTTATTTTGAAATGATGGAGAGTAGAGAACTGTGCATGATGAGGGTTCAGAGGGCTACTGTGCATTTCTTCTCTTCAAATCGTAATGCTTGCAATAGGAAGATGATGCAGTGGTGGAACTGTGGTTGCGCTTTTTCATTGCCCTAATAAATTATGATTTTGATTATGTAAATTTCCACTAATCATTTACTTATGCCATTCATTCTAAGTTAAATATGCACCAAAATCAGCGGGGCCACACCTTCCAGTTGGCTTCTAATTTTCAGTGTTTATCTGTATTAATGTCAAAAGGCACACAAAATTTCAGGCTTCGTTGGTCATGATGGTTAGGTTTTTTAACTGCTCCATATATATGTCAGTCTGATTTAATCTCCATGACCCGCAGCTTACTTTATGAAATTGAGTTTCTTTTTCTTTTTTTTGTTTTTCTTGCTACATGACAAGGACATGAATTTGGATTGTTCGGAAATTGTTATGGTAGTTGCGCCAATCATTTTGTGTGGTTTTAAGTTTAAGCTCAGATTTTGACAGAGTCAACACCGGGTATCAGTAAATCTAGATATGAAAGCTTAATGTACGTTTGAAGATAATGCCTTCCAAGAGAAATCAGATGGAAGATGACAGTAATCTCAGGAATCCTAAAGTTAATAAAGGTAAATCTTGATTAAATATGATCAAACGCACGCATGCAAATGACAAGGGCTACATGACGTTCCATACAAATGTACACCATCAAATTAAGGCACCATTAACTTTATGAAATTTTCGATGTTTAGTCAATTTACGTACTCGTGCTTGCACATATACTGGGAGATATGTGCACAGGTGTGAATGTTCGTTCAACGACCAGCACTACATAATTTCGTGAATGGCACCCAATCAAATTAAAGTTCTCCTTTTTTTGGGTTATCTTGTTGCGTGAGTAAATTCTTTAATTATTGTTAGGCCCACCTGTCAGAATGACGCGTCCGTGTTTTCTTTCTTTCTTTCTTTTTTTTTTTTTCTCTGATTAATAGTAGCAATATGATTGCTCGCCATGCCATTAATAGGAGATAAAACCAGCAAGCAATTCACAACGAATTCCAACACCCTATTCGCTGTGTTCTGTCGCCAAAATCAAAGCTTGAAGAATCTTAATTCTGTGTTTATAAAACAATCTTGGGATTAAACAAATAAAAGTGGCAAAAAGTTGGGAAAAGAAAACGAATTAATATCGTAGACGTCGGCAGGCAAAGGGTGTTCTCCGACCCGGTAAAAGCCGAAACAGATAAAAGAACAGTCAGCAAGCTTTTTTCTGTCTCGCTGAGTTTTAAAATCGTGGAAGTGCATAGTTGGGTTAGGCATCAATTAATGATGCTTCCTTTTCTCTTCTTTATTTCAAAACTTCACGTCCTGCTTTAAGTGTGTGACCATGAGAGAGAGTGAGAGAGACAGAGGTCTGGGCCAACCTGTGGGATTTGGCAGCACCAATCTTGGTTCCTTTGGTCTGCAGGCTAACTTTACAAGAAAGTGGATGCCCCAGAACTTGTTGAGATTACAATTTTATTGTGGATAGGGAAGTGCACATGTATTTTCAATTTCTTATCATCTGATTTATATATATATATATATATATATATATATATATATATATATATATATAGAGAGAGAGAGAGGGAGAGAGAGAGAGAGAGAGAGCTCACATCTCAATTCAAACTTTCGGTTAATTAAAGTAGGCTAGGCTACATTGCTTAACCGCCACCAAGTTCTCGAAACCAGCCGCTTTCAGGCATTAATTTCATCCAAACTTCAAAAAGTTTGCATACCTAGGCCCTACCTATTGGGTATTTAATCTCAATTCAACCTTCCGGTTAATTAAAGTAGGCTACATTGCTTAACCGCCACCAAGTTCTCGAAACCAACCGCTTTCGGACATTAATTTCATCCAAACTCCAAAAAGTACCCATGCCTAGGCCCTCCCCACCTATTGGGTATTTAATCCATCTCATAAAAATAAAATAAAATAAAATTCAGGAGAAGAAGTTTTAGCTTAATGATTGAGATTTTTGGGACTAAGAGAGATATAAAGTTCATGTTTTGATTTTCACTCATCCAAAACAATTAAAACTAGTGTGGGAATTATGATTTTCTTGTTGGCTCAAATGCTATGGCTGTCATATGAGTTAAGCAGAATAATGCGGTGGCACATCGGGCTGCAGTCCTTAAATGATCTTTATTAAAATTTTAAATATAAATGTATGAGTTGCATAATTAAAGAACTTTATGTTAAAAAAATAAAAGAATAAATAATAATGAATAATAAATTTGATTTATAAATTTAATATTTTAAAATAATATAACATTAAATTTATTAATTTATTATTTATTTAAATTCTATTCAAATTTTTCTCATGTTATAAATTCTCATATTTTCCTAGCAATCATAAAAAGTAATTTCCTTTTTTTTTTTTAATTTTTATGTGATACTGGTAATTTGATATCTTAACTTTAAAGGTTTCATGTTTAATTCCATCAAAGTTAGGATGAAGGAGGAGGTTTAGGAGACATGATCTTTTTAAGTCCAATGGGATTCCAATTAAAAAAAATAAAAACATATTTAACAAGTCAAAATTACTAAATACTCATTGAGGGATAGCTAGGATTTCATGGTGCACCTTTTTAATCTACAGATGCTTATGTATAAAGCTTACAAGAAAAATGTTAATCTTACCATACACCCACAACGCATATGATTATCATCTTAGAGAGTATCAAAACAAATTAGGCGAACCAAATTCAATATAGCATTCGATTTCGCATTACCAATGAATCACCGCAGGGATTAAAAGAATAAGAACCAAATAATAATAATAATAATAAATAAATTATTTCATAAAATTAAAAAAGAAAAGAAAAGTTCATTCTGCCATGATCATGTGACGGGCCCTGTACCAGGAGATTGCCCGGCCCAATCTGATATGCACTTTTCTCTTCGTGTATGGCTTACGTACCTTTTTATCCCGTGACTCACGAGGCGTTTACTAGCCCATGTTCTACGGAAACTGGGCTTCTAACGTAATTACGACGACGTACTTCAGAAGGCCCTCCATAATTTTGGGCGAAAAAAGAGCCATTCCACAATTACGTTTGAAATTTTGGAACCGTCTTTTTTTTTTTTTTTAAATCATTCATAACTATGGTTGTAAGCAACACTTATTTGAATTCGATTCGATTCGAGGAACAAGAATTCCATTTATTTGATTTAGTGATCTCTTGCTTGGTAAAATTATAAAATAAATAAATTAAATTGAATTATTTTATTTATTGAGTGATAAAATAAAATGAATAAAATTCTATTTAATCTTTACAATCACATTAAATCACATTAATTTATTTTTAAAAATTAAGAATTTAATTAAATACTTGTTCTTTATAAATTATGGCATCAAACAGAGACATTAAAAGAATTAAATTGAATTGAATTCTATGCATTTCAATCATTCTAAGTAAATTATAAGTCCTATTAATTAAGAATTGAAATCATTATTATCAAAATTATGAAAATTACATCCATTCAATAAGCTTTTTAATGGGAAAAAAAAGTGTGAAATTTTAGGAAGCCGCCTGTTTGGAAGAAAAAAAGATTTCTCACAATACAAATCAAGAACACACAAATAAAAATAAAAATAAAAAAGGTGATTATCTTACAATTTGTTTGTTATTGAAAAATAATTTGTTCGTATTAAATATTTATTAAAAAGATTTACAAAAAATAAATTATTTTGTACTATTTAATTCTATTATTTAAAATATTTTTTAATTCAAATTATTACCTAATAAAATTAAAATGAAAAAATTAGTAATTTTGATACAAATTAATTATAAATATAGATGAAAATGTAAAAAAAAAAAGATCAATTCTTTACCAAATAAAATATATTTTTAAAAATAAATGAAAAAAATTATTGTGATAATAATAAAATTAACACATATTTCACAGTTATAATTAATAAAAATAATAATAGAATGATGATAGATAAAATCAATAAAGACTCAAAATTGACTTTTTTTTTCTCTAACTCGCATCCTCTCTTTCTCATTTATCAAACTTTTATAAAAAAAAAATAATTTTTATTTATTTTAAGCAGAAGTTACTTATAAAAAATTTATTATTTTTTGTTAATTTTATAATTATTTATTAACTAAAAACTTTTTAATTTGTTAAATAAAAATTAAAAAAATATTTTTTACGGACACTTATCAGTATTACCAGAAAATAAAAAAGAAATCTAAATCCTCAATTAGAATCATTTGATTGACAATCAGAGCGGCGGTATTGCCGCTATAGTGTCCAAATTCCCTTATTTTAATTAAGACACACAGAGGCAGCACCAACAACACCCATCCCAGAAATTGTTAGATCTAATCATATTACAAACAAGAAGGAAAGAATCAATCTTCTGTTCATCAGAGAATCTTTTTTTTTTCTTTTTTGGTTTGATCCAGTCTGTTCATTAGACAATTGGAAATTTGTACAAAAGCCCATAATCCATGTTTTACAGCAGACAGGCAGACCACCCCCTTTTGGGGCTGTAAAGGACAAGACCGCGTACTAAAAGGTTCTGGGCTTATAATCCAAAACAAATGCGAGCTGTCAACTGAACGTGCGGCTCGCACTTTCCATCCTGTCTGTGTGGGTCTTTTTCCCGTATAATTTGCCTGTGGCAATGGCTTCCAACCAGGAGATTTTCCCCTCTTTGAGCACGAGAGACTATGTGCGTAAGCCAAGGCATTGCATTAAATTAAGATTTTTGAAAGTGAAGGTTCCATCATCCATGTGGTTGCTATTGCTATCATTGTCCGCGACAATCTTAGACGTCTTTGATGAGAATATTGCCCTCTTGGTTTCTGAATTGAATGGTCAAATTTTGCATTTTTGATCATCAGAAGTAATTGGATTTTGACATTCAGAATTACCATTATTATTATTAAGAACACTGCTTTTTTCTTAACTATTTTTAAAACTCCCTTTTATCAAATATTTTAAAAACCTTTTAGTTTAGATTCTTTATTTAATTTATCGGGAGAGTTCTGCAAAATCGATCTCGAGAAATTAGTTACAACGAAAAACTTTTTCTGATTTTGGGAGCTAGCAGTAACACCTTGAACGAAGCGTTTGCTATTTGTAGCTTGCTCGGCAGCATCTGCACGCAATGCAACGTGCAAGACGATGAAATAATTATTACGCCATCTATACGTGCCTTTTGACTGACCAAAACCTTTTAGGACACTCTGGTGGGGAGAGAAAATGCAATGACATTTTTCAAGTAGAAAACAATATGCCTGTTTGATCGGTAAGAAAAAGATGGAGAAAAGAAAGCAAATTTGAGATCCGAGCAGCATTTTGTCCCTGCATTTCAGGGTTTTTTTTTTTTTTTTTTTCATGTGTTCGGTACTTGACAGGCAAAAGTAATTATGGAGAGTACGGTGAGAAAGTGGAAATAAAAGATCAAGAGAAAATCAATTCCCAGGATGATGCAAAAGCTTCTTTAATTGCTTCTAACTGTTGCTACTACACGCGTGGACCAATTACTCTCCAAAAAAAAAAAAAAACAAGAACTGCAAAAGCATTGCTGTCTAAAAAATTAATATACCCTTACTTACAGTCCTCTGTTTTTTCCTAGATATTCCTGAATCCCGATCTCTTTCCAAAGCACCATATTGACTCTTTAACATGTCAAACAACCGAAAATAAGACGCAACCCACTGCACAAAGTGCCAAAAATAAAAATTTAAACGGACTTACCAAAATTGGAATTCTCTGAGATCTATCTTTCATGTCCTGAACCTGAAGTAGTTCTACTACTTGTTCTGTATAGGATTAGAGACGCTTGGCGGTGCTTTCCTGAGGCTTTGCTCCACGGCTTTCTTGGCCCACTGCATTGTTCCACTTAACTTGATCTGCCCTGCAAACGCGGATGGCAATGGCACCGAAATCAGTAGCCTTCTCGACAGGCTTATCTCACTTGGAAGGCCCTCTTCATGGCAGAGACACGGGGAGGAGGTTGCAAAGATGTGAATTAGAATCAAACCAAAGACAGCAGCCAATTTCGCGCGATTGATCTCCATGGAAGGTGAGTGAAGTGAGAGTGTGGTGATGAGACTGGAAGGTTGAAGCAAATTTAAAAGGTGGAGTAGGTTATATGGTTAACGTGCTCTAGTGTTGAGTCCATGTGGTTTATCACGACTCTATGTAGAATATGGAGTACGAATATCTTAATATAATATTGATTTCATTATTTAGGTATCCAGACATCTTGAATTTTCAACAATTCTGAAAAGATTCAGGAAAAGTTGATGTACGTTTCACACCCACTTGAATGTGGCGTCCAAATCTAATTGTTGGAACTCAAAGGGTAAATGAGTTGATCATAAACACGTGGTCTCTACCAACTTAAACAGTACATGAAACATTTCTCTGCGTCGAATTGTGAAAAAGCACAGTTTGAACTCTCATTCATACAGCACGATAATTTCGACACTGCTGAGTCAATAATATACATTGGGAAATGGCAGGACATGGAACCTTACATGTGCAATGAAGGGGGATGCCCTTTTTGTAGAAATTTGAAGGGGCTTAAGTTAATATGGAAACTATATTTCCATGAGATCATAATAGAATCCCATTTCACCAAAACTGTTACTTGAACTCGGAAAAAAAAAAGAAAAAAAAAAAAGAAATTTATAATTGAGTTAAGACTAATTTGATTCATGTTAAAAAAAAAATATTCACTTTAAAATTTTAAATTACCAAATAAATTTTAAAAATAAATTATACATTAAAATTTTAATATTATATTTTAAAAATAATTTAATTTTAGATTTTAATTTAGGTAATAAAATCTAAAAATAAATCAGATATCAAAATTTAATAATTTACCTTCGATCCTTGTTTAAAGGTAGCGACAGGATAACATCGAAATGCTCAATTCTTGATTGCTCGGCATGCCTAAATGCTACCAGATCCCAATCAACTCATCCGTCAGATAATTAAATATCAATCATCTCGAGAAGCCATTGCGAAGCCACCAGAAAATTAATCCTTCAAGGCTAATTGCCAAGGAAAATATTAGTAAATCTCTGTGTTAGCGATGGAGCTCAATGATTGTGGGAATATTTATCATTGAACTTTTCCATTAATTAGATGGTTGGAACTTGGAGCCGCTGGTGAACATGTGATGCTCAATTGACTTTACATTAGCATTGTAGTCTACCGTTGATTCCCAAGTCATTGCAATCGTGAAATTGGGATTAAACTACCAGGGATTCCTGTGACCAGGCACGTGAATCCGAATTAATAACTGCAATTACATGTTCGTTATGGCTTTTTTAAAACACTCAAATGTGGTACCTTTATCGACCTCCCATGTTATATATATATATATATATATATATATATATATTCATGTATTATGTGGAATTACATGGTTCTCATTGAATCACATAATATGATAAATATATTGCATTATTATAAAATTATATTGATTTATAGCTGAAAAGTTTACTTTAATTATAATTAAATTTATATATTAATAAATTCTTAAAATTTTACTTTGATTACAATTAAATCTGCATAATTATAAAATTCTCAAATTGGAAATATCGTTGAATCAAATCATGCTTTTATACTTTAATTTTGCAAACCGAGTGTGGGTGAATCATTAAACTTGATTATGATAATTACTATCAGTCAATTTACCTTTGCGCCACAAGCTGCCTCGAGGTGGGCAAAAAGGGGTTCGCACCCCAAATTAAAAATTGAAACTATGTTTTAGTATTTTACTTATTAGGCTTATATATAGATTAATTCCCGATTTAAGATTATGTGATTTATTTGATGGAAGGAAAAGAATCGAAAAACTAATCCTACAAAACTCGTTACATATGGAACTTTTGATAAAAGATAAAAATTCAATATTACGAATTTTATTATTGCGATCGAATCGCAGAACTAAGCCTCGACAACTACTGATGCTCAATCTGGAAGCCATTAAGAACAAGTAATATCGCATGTGCACTGCCGCTTAGGCCCAATTTGAACGCAGGAAACGCAATTCTTTGCCATGCTACCTGCTCCATAGTTGTTCAAGAAGTCGAAAAGGCAATTGATATGGAAATTTCCTTTGCAATCCCCGGGGAAGACGTCTGTCTTCTTGCAATATTTAAGTTGTCCTGTACATGAAAGAAGCAAAGCAGAAATGAATTCATCCGTTAAAATAAAGTAAAATAGAAGCTCAAGAATTGTGGAATAACAATTTAGTCTACAAATGACAATCGTCAAAACGGAAAAATTAATAGAATGGTAAATGTTATTGAAGAAAGTATGGAATTCAAAAGAGGCATACCTTGCGTAGGCGTGAAAAGGCTGAAAAGCATGGAGCAGGAAATCAAGAAAAGAAGGGTTATTGGCTTCATCATCTTTAGTACTTAGGATACTTGTTGGCTTGTTGCTATAATATTCTTCTTGAGCAATGCATAAGTCCTGCGAAGGACCTCCTTTATATAGGCGGTATGATAACCCATTTGTCTCTAAAGTTTTCGCATATGGAATTACTGCTCATATTTTGTCTTATTTATTACCAAATATAAAGCATATAACTAAATTTCTATTTTAATTTTAATATACAATCTAATATAGATTTCAGATTTATTGTATCTTAATTATATCAAAAATATTTATAAATTTATCTTAATATTATTTAATAAATATTATATATATATATATATATAATTTTATACATCTTTTTTTATATAAATAAATGTATTATTTTATAATTCATTATATATAAGAATTATTCTCTTATTCTCTCTATCATAACTTTTGTTAACTTTTTTTAATATAATATCATAACTTGGTTTTGTTTTTTCAATTAACAAGAAAAAGTTTTTTTTTAAATTTAAATAATTTATTATCATATTTTATTTATTATAATATTTATTTTTTATTATTATATCATCTTTTAATCTTTTGAATTTATTTCTATTACTACCATTTATTTTTTTTCAATTCTTAACCAAGGTAAATTGATTCTTAAAACTTATTTTGGTACATGTTATATCTATTTTTACATATTTTTATCACCATTTGACATCATACTTATTATTAATATGGAAAGATTTGACATTTTTATACTTATACTTATTATTTTAGATAAGACAAATTATATTTTTATTTCAAAAAGATGTATAATTTTTTTTTAATGAGGTATAAACTTTAACAATGAAGATATTTGAAAACTAAATGCAACAATAGAAAAATCATTTGAAAAATTAGTTAAATAAATTAATAAATGGTAGAGTAATAATTATAAGATTTTTATGTGATTTCATAATATATATGTTCAATTATCAAGTTTTAGTTTAATTAACTTGGCACAACAAAGAATGTATGAGATTTGTTGGTCTCATGGTACTTTACCTATGATGTTACACATTAATATCAACCACTAAATGATATTTGTTATTTAAAATAACAATTAGGTTAGTCCATTAACATCTTTGTTTCTCAAATACATCTTATATAAGACCAATTGACACTTTCTGAACTTATATGAAATTATTCTTTTAATATTATTAAGTTTTTACAGTATAAAGATAAAATGAAAATTATATAATTTCTATAACTTTTAAAAATGATTATAAACTTGTGTAAACCTTTTAGTTTCATTGTGATCTATTCTCTTTTTTAGAAAGTATAGTTATTAAATTACTTTATAAGAAAATTAATCTAATCACCATGAGGGCCCATTACCCTACAACATTGTGAGGGCTCTTCTCCTCTATATAATGTAAGGAAAATTATCGATACTATCATAAGTCAAGTCATCATATCTCAAAATATTATAAATTGTAAGTCAAGTAATAATTTAACCCCAACAAACAATAGTCTTGACTATTTGGTTTCAATTAGCAAACTAATTTCAAAAGTAAGTTTCATAAGGTTGTTGTTACCATAATTAACATTGAAAGTTTGTCTATTGACCTTAAGGTTTTTTTTTTTTTAAAGTAAAATTGACTTTAACACCCTCAAATAAACTTTAATTAAATTGGGTACTTCCTTTTATACCTTATTACCTATCCTAAGTAAATCCAAATGTTGTTTTTTTTTTTTTTACTTAAAATGTTGTAATAATATGTTCTTTGATCACACATACTTTTTCAATCAAAACATGTGACTCTTTATGTACCAGTTATTTATATTATTGATAATTTCTAAATGTATATTAATCATATTGGCTATATTTTTACTTTTAACTTAATTATATTTGTTACCTTCTTAGTTTCCAATCTTACCTTAAATCTTTTTTCTATAAGCCAATTATGTAATCTTGATCTTAACTTATATTTCTTTTTTCTAGTTATCATATACAAGATCCATAGAAGGGTTAAGTATTTTGGATTAGTCATTAAGTTGTAAGCTTGTTTGAACTTATCTCTTTAAAACTTCTTAATTGATCACTAACTCATTGTATTTTGTTAATTATGTTTACACTTTATCATTCTTATCTTGACTATATTTCTCATTATAAATTAATTTTTTTAATTTTTAGTCATCTTTTAAGTTCTGTTAAAGATGTTGAAATTAATTATATTTTATGACAACTTGTCAAACATCATTTTTACTTTATAATTAAAGTAATTCCATTTCCTTTATACTTTTTGAATTGATTTATTTTGATATTTAGGACCTTCTCCTATTGATACTATGGGTCGATCGCGACACTTTATAATATTAGTGAATGATTGCTTACGCTATATATGATTTTATCTTATAATGAATCATTATGAGTTATTTAATATTTATTTTTAATTTATTACTATGATCAAAACTTAGTTATATCAAACAATAACATTGTGTTGTATTGATAATGTTATAAAATGAAGAAATTTAAAATTTTTGCATCTTCTTTTATAAACTATACAATTCTTTAATGCTCATACCTTAATACTTTACAATAAAATGAGTAAACCAAATAAAAATATCACCATATTTTAGATACAATTTGAACTCTTTTTATTTTTACCTTTTGCCTTAAGTGTTTTTAGGAAAAAATTACTCTTATTACTATATATACCATTAATCATATTTCATCTTAAGTCATCAAACATATATCTTATTTTAAATGACTTAATGGTATACCACCTACATATCAATTTCTTTATGAGTATTTGTGTTACTTTCTTGGTTATGGAATCAAACATAAAGGTTATTGATGTTAGGATCTCACATTTAAACATCTTCAAGTTTTTCATTATGTCATTTTTTAGAAATATAAGATATTTTCTTCTTTTTTTCTCCTTTCAGTTAAATGTTTCCTCATAATTTTTCTTCATTAATCCTTTTATTGAATTAATGTTAGACATTATAAATTCTAAAATTTCATTAGTCACTTTTTATAGATTATTTTCCTTTTACCTCGGATACAAGTTCAATAGGAATACTATTAATTAATCTTAAAGTATTTTCCTTGTTTATGGATCTAATGTCTCCTTCTAAGTTTCCCTTTAAGCCTGCACTTACGTGTCATTCTTCTCAAATAAGTAAACTACCTTTTTACTTTCAAGATTATATTGTTTACTTAACCATTACTTCCAAACCTTAAACTTATTGATAAGCTAATACTAGCCCTTTCTGGTAATGAGCAATAGTAAAAAAATTACAAGTCTTATCAAAAACTCACACTTAAGATTTGATTGAGTCATTTCTTAGTAAATCTATCATTAAGTGTAAGTGAATTTACAAAATTAAGACTAAATCAAATGGATCTATTAAGTGATATAAAGCTCAATTAGTAGCCAAAAACTTTACTTAAGTGTCTGAGATTAATTATAAAGAGACTTTTCCTTTTGTGGCTCGAATCAATTTAGTTATGAATCTATTAGTCGTCATTGTAATTTGACATTAAAAGCTCTTTTATATGGACATCAAGAATGCATTTTTTAATGGTGATCTCACCAAAAAGGTTTATATTAACCCTTTACTTAAGTATAATCATCCACTCAGTATAATTTGTCATTTTCATCAAGTACTTTATGGCCTTAAACAGGTATCTCAAGTTTGATTTTCCAAATTTAGTATTATTATACATTCATTTTGTATTTCTTTAAGTTCTTACAATACTGTCTTGTTTGTTTACAAAAATGATAAAGAAATCATTTTGCTTTTACTATATATTAATGATATATAAAGCATTAATTATCTTAAAAAGTATTTTGATTAATAGTTCAAAATAAAAGATCTTGGTTTACTTAATTATTTTTTAGGATTATAAATTTTGTTTAATGCTACTAGATATTATTTATCTTAAATCAAATATACATTAGATTTGTTTACTCAAGAAGGGATAAGTGATAATAATTTTTTTTTACTTATCTTAAATATAATATAAAATTTTCTCTCACTAATGGCACATCATTAAAGGATTATACTCTTTATCAACAGTTCATTAAGAGTCTGGTATATCTCACTTTTACTTGACCAAACATTACCTATGTTATACATATAGTTAGTCAATTCAGTCATATTTTGGTTTACTCACTTTGTAGTTGTTTCTTATATTTTTCACTATGTCAAGGGAACTATGTTTTATGGGCTCTATTTCTCTACTCAATTGTCACTAAAGTTGCATCTTTATTCTAATGTTGATTAAATAGGAGATCCTATAAACAAATATTGTTCAATAGGATATTATTTCCTTTTAGAGACTTTACTTATTTCTTGGTGTAGTTAGATGCAAATAGTTACTACTCAATCTAGTACTAAAATTAAATATCAGGCTCTTGTAAATATTGCATTTAAACTATTATGACTTTGATGGCTTTTACAATACATGGGTATTACAAACTCATCTACTATACATATTCATTGCAACATTTATAATGTCATTCAGATTACTCATAATGATGCCATTCATTAAAGAAATAACCATAGTAAGAATGATTGTCATTTTATTCATCAATACATTGTGCAAAATACTATTTGTTTGGTTTTCATTATTTTTATTGATCAGACTACTGATATCTATACAAAAACGTATCTACCTAGACAATTCTTTGATATAATATCTAAACTCAAGTTAGCTACTTCACCATATCAAGTTTGAGGGGGAATGTTATAATCATGTAGATTTCTATTAAAATCTTATAAATTTCAATACAATATTATTTGATTTTACTATACAGTTTTGTATAAAGTTTAAATTTATTGTACAAATATATTCTAATCATATTTAGAGAGATCATATCAAAGATATGCATGAATTTTTCTTAACATAATTTGGTGAATATCTTGTTCATTTTGTCTAATACTCTTTTCATATTTGGTACATTCCTTTATGTATAAATATGTGTACATTCCTTTTATGTATAAATAGTTGTAGTTTTTTACAATTTAATAGACATATAAATTATTTCATTCTTCTATTCTCATAACTTTTGTCGTGAACTTTTTATCATTCCTTATATTTTATATTTATAGGATGAGTTAATTTGTCATGACTTAAAGTGTATTCTTGTATGTGATGTATGCCTATTATAGTGACTTTGTATATTAATCAAGTAAGTTGACCTTTATTTGTGTTTTTGAAAAATAAAAATGGAATTTTAATTTTATTTACAAAATATGTCTACATAAAAAATTAAATTTGACTAAATAAATTCAAGAATAGTTAACTTAAATAAAGATAATTAGTTTTTATATTGCATACAAAATATTTTATAATATATATAAAATATCAATGTAACATAAAATGGTGAATATATATAAAAATTAATTGTATCTATTTAACTTCATCACTTATAAATTCATTTAAATTTTCTTTAAAAAATTTTACTTTTTAAAGAGAAAATAAATATGCTATTTCTGCATATACATAATGCAACACATGCAAATATCATTATATCTTCTTTATATGTAGTATTTATTACTTCATTAATCTTGTATTAAATTAAAAGGTGTATGTAAGCATGAATTTCCTTTTAATTATGAATCTATCAATGTAAATACAAAAATCATAAATTTAGATAGATATATAAAATTTTTACATTATATATAAGATAATTTATACTATATACAAAAAATTAATATAATATAAAATATCTTATAAAAAATGTAAAAATTAAATTTTTTTCTTATATTTTATTTATAATTTTTTTAATTTATAAAAGGTTGACTAAGTAAACTTAGAATTAATAGATTTAAATGTACATAATTAAATTTTATATTACATATAAAATTCTAATATAGTATAAATTATTTTATGTGTAACATAAAAATTAATGGTGTATACTTGAGTCAAGTGTACCTAATTTCAACAATAAAAATTTCACCTTTACACCCTTTTTAATATCAATTACAAAATAATACATCTAAACTTTTCGGCAATTTAATCTTAATTTTAATTTTAATTTTTTATTTCTTCTCTAAATTTTAATGACTTTTATGTAAAATTTTTCTTATATTTAATTAAAAATTTTAACTTAACACAAAATTTATCTAGTTAGTAGATTATTACTATTTATTATTATTATTATTATTATTACTTAAAAATAAAATAAAATAATTAAAATTTTTATTTATTATTAAACAAGATATTTTAATAGTTTAGGTATGATTGATGGTGATATTTATGTTAGATATTATTATATAAAATTATTTTTTCTATCAAATAATTTTTAAAAAAATTATAAGTAAATAATAATTCAAAAAAATTTTACCAAGCAAAACCCTATTTTTCTAAACACAACGTCAAGAGCAGTCCCTTAAAAAAAAAAAAAAAAGATAAAAAATAAAAAATAAAACCCTCACAATCGAGCATTCAGTTTAGCAAAAGGAAATTGCAGGCCACGGTCCCTCCCTCGCTGCCTATCAATCAGCGCGGTGACTTGTCGTCTAGCAATTAACGGACCAAAAGGTCGTTCATAAAAACAAATATTGGATGGTAAAAGTAATCAATGGACCAAAACTCATGTATCCATAAACTGGGTGCATTTCCCCCCCCCCAAAAAATAAAAAATAAAAAAGATCTCAGATCCTAGAGACCCCTTTGCGAGCAATACAGGTTTTTAAAGTTACATCGAACACGTTGGAACACAATGATTCTCCTTTTGGAACAACAATTTTAAATTGAACATAAGAACTGAAAATTTTCCCATGGCAGACGGTATAAGAGTTAACACTGGACATAAACAGTTTTCGGGTGACTCAAATGAAGTCAGCACTGCCGCACGTTGTACTTGTACTAAGTTATTTTTTATTTTGTAAAAAATTAATAATCAAAATTTAAATTTAAATTTTTTGTTAGTAACTGTACCGAGTTTATTTTTGATCGCGTAAACACATTACAAAGCGATGGATCCATCAGATAAACTGCAGCCTTTGGTCTCTGCATTGGTTTCATTGCAAACCTAATAAGCTTTATTTTCTAAATTTATATTCATCCTCCGATATCCACTTAATGAAATAAAGTTAAGAATTAATTATTAATATCTTAATTTATTATTTTTTTTTGCAAAAAAATTATTTTCTCGAATATTTATGGACTCTCCCTTATTTTAGATACAGGCAATATTAAGTTTTGATTTTACATGCCATTAATTATGTATTTTTTTCATAATTTAAAAAAATTATTATGTAGATAAATATTTAAATTTTTATTAAACATAAATATACTCGTGAAAATACCATTAGACAATGAAAAGTGAATAAAAATAAAAATATAAATGTAATAACTTAAAAATTTAAAATTTTAAGTTATTAGGTAAATTTTAAAAATAAATTGCATATTAAAATTTAATAGGTAGAAAGTTTGATATTATATAAAAAAAATTATTTAATTTTCGAATTTACTTTATTAGATAAAATTTAAAAATAAATCACATCACTTTCTGATGGCAAGTCCTGCGGGGATTGCTTAACATGTCTAAATGCTACCAAATCCCAATCAACCCATTTCTCGGATAATTAAGCATCAATCATCTCGCAAAGCCATTGCGAAGCCACCAGAAAGTAAATCCTCCGAGGCTAACTGCCAAGGTAAAAATTGGTAAATCTCTGTGTTAGCAAAGGTGCTCAACGATTGTGGGAATATTTACCATTGAACTTGTCCGTTAATTAGATGGTTGGAATTTAGAGCCGCAGGGGAACGGAACATGGGATGCTCAATTGACTTTACATAGTCTGCCATTGATTCCAACGTCATTGCAATCCTGAAATTGGGATTAAACTACCAAGGATTCATGTGCCTGGTCACACGAATCCTGATTAGTAACTGCAATTACATGTTCGTTATGGCATTTTTTAAACACTTAAATGTGGTACCTTTATCGACCATCAATTTTTAGGTGGTCTAGTCAATCGAGTAAATTTTCTTCGGATTCAAAAGCTCGTGTTCAGGCCGTCTAACGTTGTGGTCTAAAAGTAAATGAATTAGTTTGTTATTAAATTTAAAAAAAAATTAATTTAATTTTTTATCAGAATGCTAAATGGTATTGAATATAAATTTGATGAGATTAGAACACATCATTCTTACTTTTTTATTTTAATTGAAAAAAAAAACCTGAGAGAGAAAAAAAAAAGAGAGAATTGTATTCAGTTTCCTATTTCATCTCCCTGAGAGCACACGCATTTTACCATTTGATGAACTGGTTGGAAAATGAACCCAGTAAAGGAAATAGAAATAATAATAATGATAATAAGTTCCGCCCTTGTTAGAAAATCCCACAATGTTATAAGGTAAAATTTTAAGAATCAATCAATGTAGATGCAGTTAAAGTAATATAATTGATATATATATATATATATATATTTGACGGGGTGAATTCATGTATATATATTTGAATGCATGTAGTACGTAAGATTACATGGTTCTCATTGAATCACGTAATATGATAAATATATTACAATATTATAAAATTATGTTAATTGATTGTTAGAAATTTACTTTAATTATAATTAAATTTATATATTGATAAATCTCTAAAATTTTACTTTGAGTACAATTAAATATGTATAATTATGAAATTATCAAGTTTAAACTAGCATTGAATCAAATCATGTTCTAATACTTCACGGAAAGTATTCCTTAAAAATCTACTATTTAATTTTGCAGACCGGATGAGGGTGAATCATTAACCTTGACTATGAAAATAAATATCAGTCAATTTGGCTTTGGGTTACAAGCTACATCGAGGTGGGCAAAAAGGAGTCACACCCCAAATTAAAGATTTTAACTATTTTTTAGTATTTTACTTATTAGATTGATACCCAATTTAAGATTATGTGATTTATTTAATGGAAGGAAAAGGGGCGAAGAGCTAATCCTACAAAAACTTACTACATATGGAATTTTTGATAAAAGATAAAAATTCAATATTAACTTTACCAAGTTATTTTTCGTAAGCAAGATGCATGGGGGAAGCAGAGAAGCCCCCCAAAACGCTCCAGCCCAATGGGCTAGATAATAAGGCGAATGGTTTGCCGTGGCCTTCTCAAAATTGTGGTTTATATCTCGTCCTTCCAGACTCAAGGTTTATATCTAAAAACGACTTGAGCTGTTGGGTCTCCAGTTCAAACTTCAAATCTTAATTAAAGCTAATTGATTAAAAAAAAAAAAAAAAAGACAAACAGAGAGAGAAAGTGAGTATTTAAATTGGGAAAATTGTTAAGTCACCGATTCATCAAATAAACTACGATAAGTTTATTTGTGATCGCATAAACATATCACAAAGCGATGGACCCATCAGATAAACTGCAACAAATTCCCTTTTGGTCTCAAAATCTTTATTTGCTAAATTTATAGTTACGATAATAGATATTCACTTAATGAAATTAAGGTAAAAGATTAGTTGTTAATATTTTGATTTAAGGCTTTTTTTATTAAATTAATTATTCTAGTAATTATGGACACATATCTCTTCCATATTTAAGATATAGGCAACACTAAACTTTGATCTTGCATACTATTAATTATATTTTTTTATAATTTAAAAAAGAAATGATTGGATATGTAAAGATTTAAATTTTTTTCGAACATGCGACGACGCACTCATAAGAGTAGTATTAAACTTCTCCCACCTAAGATGCTGATGAGTGCAAGAGAACAAGTATAGCAATATAATAACCAAAGCATTATGCCTTTTTTTATTATTACTTAAAAGTTTATTGAGTTAAGAATTATATAACGATAATAATTATTTTTAATTTCTTTATTGAAATTAAAATTTATGATTTTTAAAATAAAAATTTAAATTCTTAATTATTAAAATATTTATTACAACTTAAGTGTCCTGTTTTTGTTAAAAGTGAAGATATTTACTATATTCTTTATATTTATAATTTTTTTTTAATTTGACACACTTTTATGCCGATTCAATTTTATTAATAAATGCAAATAAAAATTTTGAGTAAGGTTTAGTTAAAATTAAAAATTAAAAAAAAAAAGATAAAATAGATGCATACTAGCTCCGTTTTTCACGTGCAAGTCCCCCCATTTTGAGAGCTACTTGCTCCTGATTTGGCTATAAAATCGAATTTCAATTAAAGATTGAAAATCCCACCTCAATGGCCTTCTTTTTTTTTTTTTTTTCTTTTTAAAACAAGCCGACTTGGTACAATACAAAGTCACGAGTTCTAACGCAAAGATGTCGGGTCCCCCGGTCCGGATTGGTTAATTCAACATTAAAAACCAAAAAAAAAAAAGAAAAAAAAAAGGGGCCTTTAAATAAAGAAAGCTTTCAATCAAGAAGTCCCTCCATCGCTCTAACCGATTCGTCTCTCTGCTGTAAACCTCTCCATTTTTCCCTCTATAATACACAAAGATCCCATAAATCTTTCTTGAAACCTCTCTGTTTCTGTGTATCATTTCGAGGGCTTTGAAATTGTGGGGTCATTACAATGCTGTAGAGACAGAACATCTTTCTGGGTGTTGATTCTTGTTATGGACTATGTTGTTTCAGACAGCAGCGGTACGTTTCTTGTTTTATTATTTTGTTTTTTTTTCCTTTTATTTCGTTGGCTTCTGCTTTCACGTGCTTAAAGATTGGTTCTTTATTACTCCGTTCCTTTCTCTCTTTGTATTTTTGGATTGGGATCTGAGAATTAGGGTTTATTTTGGTGGAATCATCATGGGTTTCGAATCCTTTTGCTTTATGTATCTAAAATATTATTTAAATGGGTTTTTGGTTGATCTCTGACTGAGGAGGTGTGTGGAACGAGGTTGCTCGGAGGACTAGGGTTTAGGGTTTGGGTTCTGGGTGATTTTTGGCGAGACTTGATTTGGTGGAATAAAATTAGCGCTAACATTTGTCCTGGTTTTGTCGTTCTTTTTCTTGCAAGCTGAATTTCTCCTGTGATAATTGGGTTGGCTCCATTTTTTTTTTTTTTTGTTGTTGTTATTTTGAATTTTTGAAGCGCTTAGAGAAATTTGAATTGAAGAGGAAGACGTAATGAAACATTTTGGGGGTTTAATTATCATATTGCTTCAGATGATTTTAGAAGTGGGGACTGGATCAGCTTTGTTTGTTTGTTTGTTTGTTTTTTGTTTTTGTTTTTTTTTTTTCCATGTATGTTGTATTTAGAAGCTTGCTCATTTGATTGGGTGTCAACTGTTTTTTTCTCAACCCAAAAGGGAGTACAAAGAAAATTATGGTCTTCTCTGTTTCTTATTTCTTCCAACAATTGTGTTGCATTTTTGCAAATGGACGATCATGCTTGGTATTTTAGAAATTAGCGGGTGAAGGTTGTGAGGTCTTTAAGAGCACAAAATACTATTGTGCATACCTGTAAATATGGTTGTGCTAATATGTTACAGTTATGTGGAATGGAATAGAATTCTGAGATCTGCCTTCCAAGAGAAACTTAGTGGTGTGCTCCATTTCTCTCTTTTTTTCTCCCATTGTTTCTTAGCTGACCCTCAGAATATGGAATTGTTATATATTCATTAGTAACTCATAGTGCAAGCAAACATATCATTTGAGTCTTGGAAGTCTGAATAATATTATTAGATCAATTGAGCGCCAGGGTGGAACTAGAAATGCAGAATTTTGGGGGGTGGGGAGGTGGCATGTCATCTGCTGTTAGGACACCAATGTAAATTGAAAGGAATTGAGGGCCAAAGTTAAGAGATCGACAATTTTTGCTGTTATTTTTTATTTTGGAAGGGGAGATGGGGGAGGGAGTGGCAGTTATAATACTTAAAGGAATATAAACAAAAATTTCAAAGGAAATTTTGAAAATTTTAGAACTTAGCAACCAAGTCCAAAGAGTAGGTTTTTGTTGATTGGGCACATCAAAGCAATTGGGGCTTTATCTGTAACTAACTGTGTTTGGCTGCATGGATTCCTTTTCTCTGTTCCATTTCATTTAGAACCAGAGTACTGATACATTTATTTTAAATTATCCATAGATGTTCAAGAAAAAAAAAAGGTTTAAAATCTTAAAAAATTTAATCTCAAAGTTGTGATTTTACCATGTTCCATGGAATGATGCTTTTTAAGCATCTACTCAAATACAGGTACTGATGATGATCTCCCTCCATCACATCATAGTGGTTATCCAAGAGGAAGAATTGTAGGAAACGGAAGGTCTGCACTCGGTTCTACCACATATTCTAGAACTCATACTGACATGGAGACCCAAATTCATCACCTTGAGCAAGAAGCTTACATTGCTGTTCTGCGTGCTTTTAAGGCTCAGTCTGATGCCATTACATGGGTATTTATTTTCTCTGTTTGCACATTTTCTGTAAGCTCAAATTTTGTGCTTTCTTGCTGGTCATATGGTGGTTGCTTTTCCATTCCTTTAATTCAGGAGAAGGAAGGTTTGATAACGGAACTCAGAAAAGAGCTCAGAGTGTCAGACGATGAGCACAGGGATCTTCTGACAAGGGTCAATGGAGATGACATCATCCAAAGGATAAGGTTTAAATGCTTTATGGAATACATGAGCTCTTAGTATTGGTAATCAACACAAAACAGCTCACATATTGTTTATGCCATCAGGGAGTGGAGACAAGCTGGTGGACACCAAGTGGCCAGATACAGTGGGGCACCTCCTGTTCATGATGTTATACCAAGTCCTACTCTTTCAGCTTCCCGCAAAAAGCAGAAGATATCTCAATCGGTACTTTTCTAGCATTGTCACACTACTGGCTTAATAACTGCCATTATAGCTCAGACTATGAAGCCCGAGGCAAGAAGCCTTTAAAGAATGCTGATTATTTGTGATAGAACTGAGACAGGAGACATTTATTTTCAACAGTTTATTTTTTCTCACTTTCTCAGCAGGGTCAACAATTGCCTGCCATATCCTCTATGCAGTACCCTTCTACAGGTTCTGCTGGACCTCGACATATCCTAAGCCGCAGTTCCTCTGGTGCCCTTGCAGCAAATCAGCCTGCTGAAGTGACAACTTATGATCCATTGATTGGAAGAAAGGTTTGGACCAGATGGCCTGAAGACAACTACTTTTATGAAGCTGTCATAACTGATTACAATCCTATTGAGGTATGAGCAAGGATGTCTTGTAGAATAGGCAAGTGCTAGATTTGAAGTCTTGTAGCATGTCTAAATGTATTTCTAACATGCCTGATAAGCCATGGCACGGTGAATGGCTTTACTTATGCATTTATGGAGATATTTATTTGTAGTGAAATGTTTGAGGTTATAGAATCTTTAAAAAAAAAAAATCTTCAATCTAATGGTCCACATTTTTTTTACTTAGGTGCTCTGTGATAGAATTTTTCACATTGTGGCTTGCATTTTTGTGTTTTCGCTATTAGAATTCTTCACTTGCTTGCTGGCTATTGGATACTATACTTCAAATATTTAATATTCAGCTCAAGTCACAGGATTTGAATAATTTACAGGGACGCCATGCACTAGTGTATGATATGAACACAGCAAATGAGACCTGGGAATGGGTTGATCTCAAAGAGGTAACTGCATCAGTAAACATTACTTTCATATAAATAATATGTACACGACGATAGTATGATTTGTGCATGAATGCAAGATATTACTTTGATGTATATAATTTGTACGAAATGATAAGATGATTTGTTCTTGCATGTAAAATGTTCATGTGTTACTTTACATTGTTTTGTTTGAACCTGAGAGATAAGGAAGACTCAATGATTTTATAGGGTTGCATTGGAGGCAATGGGCAGATAACTGATGGGTAGACCTATTATAAATTTATTTTGCCAAAACATGTTTTCCAAGTATTTTATGTTGTAGGCTGCAACTTGTATGCTGTTTTTGTTGACTAAATATTTAATAGTGTATAAGCACTCTATTTATTCTCTCTGCAGACAACCACCAGATTGTTTTGATTAGTTATAGTATGTGGGTTGTTTTTTTTCTGCGAGGCAGGAGGTGAAAGTCTGGATGGTGTTAGGATAGGTTTCATTTTTTATTCTTGCCAAGGGGAGAAAGGAATAAGAAGGGCAACTGTTGCCAACATTTCTATGAATAACTTGTCTAATGGCTTGGTACTCTTATTTGATGGTTCCACGGAACTGCAGCCAGTCATAGCAGAAAGGAGAAGTCAGGAAAATAGAGGGGGTGAAATATCTTAGGAGCATATCATTGATGTGAATGTCTTCAGTTTTTGACCTGCTTCCATTTTATGTATTACAGACATTCAAGTGGAAAACTGTGTTGTGGCTTCATTTCTAACTGAGCTTGTGACTTATTTTTATTTTCAAATCATTTAATTTTTTCCATCTGAAGTAATTTTAACCAGGAAAATGTTTGTGCCTTTCTCCAAATAGATATCTCCAGAGGATATCCGATGGGATGGTGAGGATCCAGGAATTCATCGTCGTGGCGGCCATGGTGGGCCAGGTCGTGGAATTAGGATGCCTATGAACCGTGGTGGTCTCATTCCAGGTGGGGGAAGAGGTAGAGGTACCACAAAGGGTCAATCCAGAAGAGATTTCCCACCGGTACAGAATGGTTTTGTGAAAAAAGTGTCCAATGACATTGAACTGCTCAACACAGACACACTAGTTAAAGAGGTAGGTGTAACAGCTTGGAGTCTGTTTATGTGACATCATGTCTGCTTGTTCATTTGTATCATTGACCTTAAACAGGTGGAGAGGGTTTTCAGTGTCAGTCATCCTGATCCTGTTGAGCTTGAGAAGGCAAAAAAGATGCTAAAAGTAAAGACTACTGTTTCAACACTCTGAGTGATTATGACATATAAGAATACATATTGGCACTGGTTAATTGTTTTGTATTATGCAGGATCATGAACAGGCACTCATGAATGCAATCGCAAGGCTTGCAGATGCATCTGATGGTGAAAGTGGTAATAGAAATGTTTATTCTTTTGTCCATAGGCATGGATCTATGAGGGCTTTTACTTCTGCTTGCCACATTTTTTATATATTTGATTAATATGCTAATGATACTTGTTTTCTTCTTATTGTTGTGCCTCTGCTTTTTCTTTCTCCTTTGAGTATTATTCTTTGATCATTAAGGTGGTGAAAGCAAAGATTCCTCATTTTCATCTTTGTTGGTGGCAATAATTAGTCGTTAGAATGAAATCAAATTTGTGTGTATGCCCCACAGGTTACTGTTATGGGCTATGGAAATAAAATTCAATTCAAAACTTTCTCAGCTTCAAGAAGAATTGAATCAACAATCTTAACCTATTTGGTTACCAATGTATGAATGAGGGAATAACTATTTTGCAGGCTTTACCATTTTTTTTTGGCAGTACTTTTGGCAGACTTGACTTGAACCCATCTAGTTAGTTAATTTAGTCAAGCAGCATCTACATGATGTTAAAAGAATCTTTGGCAATTTCCTTATTTTGTGTTTTTCGCTTTTCCCCATTCACTGGAAAGGATTTAGAATAATTGCGCTTCACATTAAGCTCAGTTCATTATAGAACAGAATGACATAAAAAGGAATTTAAGCATGACTAAATTTGAGATTAAGATTTGTTATTGTTGTTTCCCCTCACTCCTTGTTTGCCTATTCAGATGGAGAACAACCGTTCCTGCACATGCAAGCAATGGAACACGAATGACATTGGTGGAACCAGCTGTTTGAAACTATGAGGTCAAACTGGCTTGTGATACTGAGAAGGCATTCAAGCAAAATTGTGGGTTGTATAAGCATCAAATGAAACGACATCAAATTGCATCAATCACATCTACCGGTTGGATTTTTGCTTGTGTTCTTCTAGATAGATAAGTCTTATGTGTCCTTGTAACATACAAGTTCCTAACCTTTCATCAGCTGTAGGAAGAACCACCATTGATTTGGTTGTCAAGGAGTGATTGATAACTCTGTAGATACATTTTCCTTTAGTGCATTGTTTCATTCAAGAGCCGGCACTGGGACTATAATGTAAGATGCGTTTGTGGATGGCAGTTAACAGTGTAAAAAAAAAATCTGTTCTTGATTGAAAGAGTGATTGCTTTCGGATGTCATGATTTCTTCACAGCACCAATCCAGCAAATGAATGCATTAACAATCAATCTTTGTTTTGTTAGCAGAAAACAAGATACTTGACGCTACTTCATTGCTGCTCGGTGAAGACTTGAAGACCACTACAAGTTGAGCTAAGTGGACCATCAAAAAAAATTGTCGGGGAAAGTGCTATTCCAGTTCCCATTCAAGTGTTCATTCTTCCGGTGACCTTAAGCTAACGGGACTGAACTGGTCGTGACGGCATAGAACAATCGCATGCATGCAAACCATATTGTTATGCAAATACACTTAAAAGCATCCATTCGTCTGAAAGTCATAATCCTGACCAATAAGCAGTCAAGGACATTGCACCGACTCCAAAGAACCCAAGTAGGTTGCTTCTTCCATGGGATGTTTGTTATGCATCTGCGGTTAAGATGGTGCAGAGAAAATATGATTCGTTAACGTTAAAAGGGTAAGGCATCGTTCCTTCTGTTCTTTTCTTCTTTGGACGACCATGAACGGAATTGGGTACGATGAGATTGTTTATGTCAAAGGCAGCTGAAATTGAGGCTGTCCGGCCCTGGGGCAGAGGAAAAGGAAGGGTACGGTGAGGGAAACGACATTTCCGTAGAGTGGTTCTTTCATATTAAGTTTCATGATAAGTAAATATGGAACAAAAGTTCCATTCAAAGCCCTTAAAGCCAAAAGCTAACAAAATCGGCAGATCGCTCCCAATTGAAACAGCTTTGCATTAAAAAGATAAATTAACCCAAATTTAAAAAAAAGAGAGAGAGAGAGAGAGAGAGAGTGTAAAAAACACATATCTCAAGCGGCATATACATATCATTGCGGCAGTCTGGAATAGCTCAGATCCCGCCGCCGGCGACGACGGTGCCTTTCAGTGCTTTCTTCGGCTCATCATTCACATCTCCCGCATCCGTCAGTCTGTTGTCGCTACTTCTCCGTTCAATTTTTTCCCTGTATTTGCCAGTACTCCAATCCACCGCCGGCGACGTTAGCTTACTTGCGCCGGTCTCTCGCCTGAGATTATCCACGGCCTGCTTCAACAGTCCATTCTCCGCCCTCAACAGCTCCAGCTGCCGCTTCACCGTCAGGCAAGCGTCCGCCACGCCAGCATTTTCAAATTCAGGGCCCGCCATATTGGCCGAGGGCTTTGTCCCTTTCGATTTCGAATCCACGCCGTACACGTGTTCGATCCCGATCTTGTTCATTACCAAGAAGGGAATCTTTCTAAAATTAATCCCAGCCGTCGAATCACCGCCGCTCTCTGTATCCTCCGCCGGGACCCTAACTGCCCAGCGACAATTCATTACAGCGTGGCTCCTAACCGGCAGCTTCGTCTTCGCCGCCACTTCCACGCCAGAAAACGCCTTGGCAATCCCACTGCCCGTAGGCTGCGGCAATGCCACGATTCTCTTCCAGGAGAAGCCATCGCCATTAACCGCCGGAGCCTCCACCACGCCATTAACTGCAGGAGCCTCCACCATGCCATTAACCGCCGGAGCCTCCACCACCTCGATCGACGAGTCGTCCCCCGGCGAAGCGCCGCCGTTCTGGAAGAACCTCATGCTCTTGTCGAAAGCCGAAGACGACTGCGATTTCTTGATCGAGAAGTCCCCAAACTGAGGCTTGAAGTGGAGCATGAAGCTAGGGTTTCCCCGGCCGAGCAAGCTGAACTCGGCACTCATCAGCATGGGGCTGGAGATAGGGGAACCGTAGGGTCCGGTTCCCGTTTTAACGACAAGGGAGAAAGTGTTCCAGGGGTCGTTGGGGCGGTACCCGATCCTGATGGACGGCCCGGATTCGAAGAAGGTAGCGAGATTGAGAGTGAGCTCTTTGGACTCACCAGCCACAATCCCTGACTGGAACGGAAAGCCGGCGATACTCAACGGAATTTTGGCTCTGAACAGTGGCTTTTGGTCTTCACGGAACTTTAGCGACGCTTTCATTTTTCTTTTCCTGTTTTTTCTTTCCTTTTTCCTTTGAACCAAACAGCAAAGGCCAGCGGCTTTTTGAATTTTCAGAGTGAACGCTGATTTCCGGAAAGCAAGTGGGAGATTTTTAGGCAAGAATATGCTCGGGGTAGAATGTAATTTTACGGAAGTAGAAGGGTATGATTGAAAGAAATATTTGAGGTTTTTTGGTTTTTTAAGCGGTTTTGTTGCTTGCAAACGGAAAATCAATATTTGAATTTTGAAATTTTGAAACGTTCGGGGATTTGAATTCTCGCTGTCTTTCTTAAAACAAAACAAGCGTTTCGTGTTACTCGACTGAGTCGAGTTGTTGTTTTTATTATTATTATTATTATTATTTTTGGGTATTATTTTTTTAATTTTTATTTTAAAGAATCGTATAAAGAAAAAATAAAATTTAAGTTTTTCATTTTTCAGAGACTAGAGTTTGTCAAGCCTCTCGCTTCCCCCACAAGCACGTAGCTACTGCCGGCCTGTGAACAGGAGCACGAAAACAGAGAGCCCGGATGTCCGGCAATTCGCAACAAGGGGTACATGCACGTAAACACTCGGCCCTGCCAGAGCCTCCGATCAAATCCATTCTAATTTTTAATGCTACATTTTTTGAGGCAGCGATAGCCTTTTGATGATGTAATCTAGCGGTTAGAAAAATTAGAAAAAAAAAAGAATCAAAAGTTTTAAATTCGAATTTCTGTTATTACCTAGCTTTTCAGTAATGCAACGAGCATAGAAGTTGAAGAGATAATGCTTTGCGTGGAAGGCTGGCGGGCTACTTTCATTTGCCTCAAGCTGAATTTTTAGTGCGTTGGAGCAATTCCATGTGTTAAAATGGCATTCCCACAATTTTATGCTACAAATAGCTATAATAGTTTGCTTCTGTCCTCTCGGCGTTTAACCGCCCACAAACGGGCGTTAAGCAAGTGAAAATCTTAGAGATAACTACTAGTATCTGATATCAAATAGCAATAGAGGTGGCAGCCAAAGCTGCGTTCAGACCTTGGTTGAAGGTAGCAGCAACAACATGAATGGCTTGGAGAGCTCATTCTGGAGATTGATCATATATATATATATATATATAGACGAGAGAGAGAGAGAGAGAGAGAAGGGAGGAATATCAACAACAAAAGGAAGCCATAAAGCTAAATTCCGTAGGGAAGAATTAAGTGGGAACCAATCCAATCAAGATGGGAAGAAAGCAGCAATTTTGAAAGTCCTATAACGGAGGAAATAACTTTATTGTCACCAAATGTAAATAACAGGACAACCCAGCAACAAATTTTGTGATTTCTATCTCAAACTTCAGTTATCTTTCGGAATGTCGAGGTCCACAAATATTGGGCTGTCAACTCCTACTCCCATTGCATTTAAACCATTGTCAACATAAACAACAGTGCCGGTGATAGCTGAAGCCAAGGGTGAAGCCAGGAAAGCAGCAGCATTCCCCACCTCCTCTGTTCAATTGAAATTCATGATTAGATAACACGGGGAAGAATTGAATGGACAACTGATGCTGGTACGTAACCATACAGGTGCTTTTAGTCACTTGTTGCCAAACATTTTCCAATCCAGTAATTTGGTTGTGGGTAGACCCAGATAAGCTAAGAGATCCAGTCATTTGGTTGCTGGTAAACCCAGAAAAGCTAAGAGATCATCATTTCATGCGACCAAATTCTTTTTAACTTCTAAAAAGTTGAGAAACACTTCCTCTTCCCACCAACGCCTAGTAAATATCCATTTCTGTCCATTTCTACATAACGGGAGCTTTAGAGTGATTCATAACTCACCTGCAGACAGTTCCTTCTGAAGAGGAGCATTGGCTGACGAGTAATCAATCATCATGTCAATAAAGCCTATTGCTTTCGCTGCACGACTTCTTAATGGGCCTAGCAAGCACAAAGCAATGAGAGATTCATGCATGCTCAGCAGAAAACAACTCTATAAAATTGAGAGTTTAAGTATGATGGGGCAAATTCTGTTGATTGTAGCAGAGGTACCATCTGCTCAGAAGGTGAAAATAGGGCAAAAAAAAAAAAGAAAAACACTTGTGCACCAAGATGTTTATGCATCCTTTAAATACCACCCAATTTTCCTTCTACAGCCCCTGATAACAAATGCTTTTGAGAGCAATGCCAATCAAAACTTTTCCAACCATTTAAAATGATTAATTTCAGACATCACAATAAGAATAGTAGCTCTGCATGAAGGCAAAGTTTTGTAAACTTAGATCCAAGAATGCGAATACATTTGGAAACTGATGTTTTAACCACATGTGGAAACTGAATTGAGGCAAATGGCTGAAACAATTCCGCACCATAAATCCAACTGAAGATAGTTGTCACAGCTGACCCCTATAGAACACAAGCAAATCAAAAGGACTTGGGGGGAATGCTACACAATTCTGCATCTTGTCATCTACCATAAATTTTCTTAGGGATTATCAAATGATAATGATATTTGAATTGGTGTAACATTAGAATAGTTCGTGAATATAGATTAAAAACATTCATGTTTAAAATCAAGAAATTGCATTCAGCTACAAACTTCAGGTTAGAAATCAAGAAATCTCATACTCCCATGAGCACAAGCTGCAGTATATTAGAAAGACATGGCCGTTTGCTCCCAGCTGGTCAGACTAGTTCCGTTAACATGAAGTATTATACCTGCAGATATCGTGTTGACCCTGATGTTGTGTTTTCTTCCAGCTTCAAAAGCCACCACCTGAATCAAGCATGAGCAATGGTTGGAAAATTTTCCAAATGTGGGTAGAAATTGCTGAGAATGCAATTTGGTGCCAAAAATAAGGAAGTGAAAAAGAAACAAAACACTCACACGTGTATCACTCTCCAGAGCAGCTTTTGCTGAACTCATGCCTCCACCATATCTGCATAAAGAAATTGTAAAATGGTGTCCAACAAAATGAAATACTAAGACAGATGGAAGCATGTTTGAAAGTATTATACCCTGGAATGATCCTTTCAGAAGCAATGTAGGTTAGAGAAATTGAAGCACCACCTGTAAAATCAACACTGAAACTCAAGGTCTAATTGCTTTGATAGGGCGATTGGGTTTTCTTTTTCAAAAATACAGGCACAGGCATCAATAAATTTGCACTTCTTTTACTGGGGACAGAAGGTGAAAACCAGCAAGAAAAAAAATGGAGATAAACTTAGACAAACTGGGAAGTAATTTGGGTGATATACCTGGATTCATTATTGGAACAAAATGCTTCAGTGAAGAAATAAAGGAGTAACTAGAAGCTGAGATGGCTGCAAGATATCCATTTCTTGATGTCTCCAGAAGAGGTTTGCTAACCTATGCAGGTTAACTGCTTCCGTGAGCACTACAAAGTCTTTAAGAAACATCACAAAAGAAAAGAGTGCAATAGCAACAGACCTCTGGACCATTGGCAAGAGAGTGTACAAGAATGTCAATGCTGCCAAAATCATTTTTAACTGAATCAACAAGTTCCTGCACGAAATTATCAGTGATTATCAATTGATTACATGTGGCCCCCTATCATTGAATTGTTGTTGTGCAGAAAAGGAAATCTCAGCCAAAGACAGCCCTACAAAAGAGCAAAGGATTCCGTAAAACCATGATGTATTTCAAGCTTTTGCAATTAATGAAGGCAGATTGAGTAGATAGCTGACTCCAATTCTATAAAACACTTGATGTACAGTGAAACTTATGTTGCAAGAAAATGTATTTTACCCGTGAAGTTGCAACATTTTAATCCATGCAAATATGTTGTCAACCAAGAGAAACTCATCAAGCACACGATATTACTCGATAGTCACTATAACAGAAGTGATACCTGTACAGTCCATTTTGAGGACCCTGAATAGCGTTTGTTGTTTTTCACCTGTAGAAACCGACAATTAGATGAACCTAACCAACAATTAGTTTGTTTACTCCAGAAAAATTAGATGAATGTCTGTCTTTACATCTTCAGGTACATCCTCAGGACTGTCATAAATTGCATCCATGGGATAAACTTTTGTAATCTCCATCAAAGAGCCATCTGGCAACCTGAAAATTATATTGCAAGTCACAGATCAAAAACCTAATTTAGTCTGCACAACTTTCCATAAAATTCAAGCTTTCTTACACGCGGGATTCATCAAATTTCCCACGCCGTAGACTGCTCTCAAAAATGTTCAGTGCCTGCCAAGGTAAAACCTGTTCATTAGAAACTGTATAACATTTTTGTTGCATGATTGTCTGAAATCAGGGGAATTAAGTTAGATCAATTTACATACAGGCACCCATGTACCAACAATAATTTCAGCACCTGCTGCAGCAAGGGATTTTGCTATTGCCCAACCATATCCATTGTCATCTGCTATGCCAGCAATGAATGCTCTCTTACCTAATAAGAATTGTGTCTATCTGGTTAGACATGCCAGTTGTTCCCTTTTTACTTTGTATCAAATTGTCAAGCTGACTAGGAAAAGCCAAAGTATAAAGAATAATCTCTTATTCTCAAGTGATTCGAAGACCAACATACTATCAAAATAGTTTTCCAAATATACCTCATAAATAACAGAGACATCCCATGTAAAAGTCTAAGCACAGTAAACCCGTCTACACTTCAAGGAGGTAGAACAAGCAACATGGGGAATAATTTGATAAGCTATTAATATCAATTCCATATTTCTTACGGTTTTCCCATTGAACCAATTAGTTCAGAAAGCTACAAAGAACGGGAATTGTGAGGGGGCAAAAGTTGCCTATCATTATTGTGGGAAACACGAAATGTTGTGAAATACCCAAAATTATTTCAACAACTTGGTTGATTAAGTTCATAATGATTAGGAAAAAAATGAAAAACAGTGGAGAAACATGGCCTCTTAAATGCAAAGTAAAAAGACATAAATGACCTCTCAAATCAATAGGCAATCCTGGCAAAGGCTTATTCTCATTTGCAGAAGACATTGCTGTTGTGGCAACCATTCTAGATTTCACAGGCACTGGAGTAACACTCTGAAAGAATGGCTGCCTCGACGAGATGTGAGAGGAGCTTGAGAGCCTAGTCCAAGATGCCACTTTACATTCAGTACTGAGATTTGCTGTGGCTTGTGTAGTTCCTTTATGACGAGAAGAAATGCATGGGTTGAGCACTGCCATGTGAGTTGCGGTTGCAGCCATAACTCAATCACCAAATCCTAAAACACTCTTTTTTGGAAGGACAGGACATATTATATATGTAATTAAACAGGGACTGCTATTTACCTAAAGATATTGTATATAACTTGTTGAACCTAAAACAAAACGTGGAAATGTTTTACTGATGAAGGAAAATGATGGGGGAGGGGGCCAAAAAAGAGTGCACCCTAAACTTTTATGTCACAAAGGATCACCGTGGGAGGTATCCAGAACAGCAAGTTCAAGGTAATCAAGATAACTAACACAGCTGATACACCATGTTAATAATTTGAAAATATAAATAGAAAAGCAGTTTATGCTGAATCAGAGCCATCCAATTGATCCATCAAGCAGCGACCACCGAAAATTAAAAACAAAAGTCAATTCAGTTTATGGCTCGCGAGCAAAAATTTTAAATCCCTGGGGACAGAAAGGCTTAACATTCAATCAATTGTTTTGAGTCAACGAACAGGGTCAGCATCTGTCGTAAATGTCAAGACATGAACATGACAAATAAACAGAAAATTCCGGCATAAGAAAAACAGCAGGCAATGAGTCCGTCTGGGTAGCAAAAAATCAGGGAACATTGGATCACGCATTGAAAATTCGACTGACTGACAAGACAAGATCACAGCAAAAAGAGCACATAAAATGCAACTGCATTCAATCAACATTTAACAATGAACAAAGATCACAACTTTGACTCGACATAAGGTCATTCCAAGGTCAGTGAACTGAGTGTTTTTATAAAACAAAAGAACCGAAAAAGAAAAAAGAAAAATCAAAGACTGACCTCACTTCTGCAAAGCCGAGATTGGAGGCAGAAAGAACAGACAAGAGGAAGACAGTGGGGGCTTTGATGTGTATATGTAGGCAAGGCACTGAGCCAATCTGAAATATATGATGTGGTGTGTTTGTGAAAGTTACAAAGACAGAAAGAGAAAACAGAGAGTTTCGATGAAATCGAGGCTTCTGTCTTTTGGTTGTTTGTTTTGGTGCACAGTTTCTGTTGGCGTTATCCAAGCTTCGGAATTGCCGAGGGAAATTTGGTCAGAGCGATTCGGTGTACTGTTTGCTGTTTCGGCTACCGTATGAAATGACTAATTTGTAGCGATTGTTGCAACAGGAAAGGACGTTACATAGACTTTTAATATTGAAATTCCGAGTTTAATTTTTCAGTCATCCATCTAATGACAAACTTGAACACCCATTTTTGTTTCTTTACAGAGAAACGTGAGCACTCAAATTGAAAGCTCAGGCTTCAAGATCAGATGGGAGGGCGTTCTTTTTGACCAACTAGGAAGGGATAAGATTCAAGATATATATTTTCTATTCAAAAAGAAAAATTCAAGTATATTGCAATACCCTTGACTACCTATTAATAAATTAAGAATTTTGAACATAGAACTAAGATTAAATAGATTGTCATATCTCCGTTTTAGTTGTGAGAAATTTTAAAAGCACTCGTATAATTTCTCTCAAATTATTTTGTGAGAATGCTTGTTTTATTTGTTCCGACTATTGATGATTGTTAAAACTAATTTGCTGTTCTTAGTGGCCAAAAATTTCAGAAAGTCGACTTTTGAGTGGTTACAGAATTACTTTGAGATACTCCAAATCGAAAAAAATAAAAAAATTGTTAGTTGATGCAAATTGATGTAAACATTAAAGATGAGCCTTCTTTTTTCTTTCTTTTTTTTTTTTTTTAACGAGGTCAAAAAGAAAAAAAAGAAAAAAGAAAAAAAGACGGTGCAGGGTACCTCCTTCCCACTCCTGACACATAACATAAGAGCGCATGAGATGAAGCCCCTCAGTCCAAGGATTACAGGTACAGGTCCAATTGCGTAGCCGAAGAAGATTTTACGGATAGTAGACGGAATCGGTGAGTCCTGTGCACAAAAACATGTGTTTTGTTTGGTGGGTGTTTAAAGATGTCGAAACAAAACTCAACGACGTATTAATCTACTGACTACATAATTACGGATACTTCTTCGACAACGGAACTGCAGCAATGCGATAAATTTTAATTAAAAATTTATAATTTTATTAGCTTCCAATGGAGTACTGCTCTCAACTTGCCAATTTTAACTAAGAAAAAGTAATTAATGTTTGTAACGGAAATGGACCCCTTATCGGTGGGCGTAGGAAGCAAATCGAAGCATTGCACCAAGTTTTTCAGGTTCAAATCCATTCCCACCTAAATAAATATTCTTAATTGCACCTGATATCTTTACTTTGCAATAGGTTTAAGAACTTGATTTTCCAGTTACACACACATAACTTGGTCTGGACAAGTTAACCAATGGATATACATACAGAACTTTGCCTTTGAAGGACATATTTAGTCGTATAAATGTATTGTTACTTCCATTGAACAAACGTCCATTGGTAATGCTAAGTTCTAAAAGGGACAGAGTAAAATTGAATTGCATTAGTCACAGGCATCGAGCCCAAGCACTATCAGTGAGTTTACTCATAAAGGGGGTAATCATTCGAGGTTCGATAAATTGAACTCAGGTGTGAATATGACGGGTGAGAAAGTGTGATGGTAGAAAGAGTACCCACACAAAGCAGTGTATTTGGTGACTTTTCAAAGTACTATTTGTAGTCTTGCATGTATAATTTATGCCCATTGGACATAGTGTACTTTGGCTACTGTGCATGGTTCTTTTTCATATTTGGAACTGATTTCTTGTTTTTGTTTCTCCGTTTTCTTTGCCACAGCACTTCTGGTTGTCCATTTGGTGAAGGTTGCCACCTTTTGCACTATGTTCCTAGTGGCTGCCATGTGTTGGCCTTATTGATTTCAACGAAGCAAAATAATTAAAATAAATATAAATATTTCTTTTCACTGGAAAAGCTAACTAACCGATTGGGAAGAAAAAAAAAAAAACACAGAGACTGCCAAAAGAGAGAGAGAAAAAATATATCTTCTGTTTGAAAAGAATATTAATTTTTGATTAGTTTAAAATTTAAATAATTAAAAAAAATTATTTAATTTTAAATTTTAAATTATAAAAATTATTTTTAAATACAATAAATTTTATTTTTCTTTAATTTTTATAAATTTATACTCTAAGTATTTTTTTAATATTTTTAATTAATTGTATAATCAAAAAATTATTTATGAGTCGATGAAACTAATTTTTACTCAATAATTAAAAAATACATATATCTTATTTTTAGACAATTTGATTGATTTTTTGTAAATAATAAAAATAAATTTTTTATTAGAACTTAAGCTTTTTATTTTTAATAACTTTTTACTTTCTCACAAGTTAATCAATTATGTAAATAAATATTAATTTATAATTTGATTAAATTAAAATTTAGATAATTAGTAAGAGATATCTAAAAATTTATTTTTAATAGATAAATTACTTTCTTAAAATCTACTTATTAAATTATAATTAATAGAATATAATTAATATATCTTATTTAACTTATTAATTTTTTATTTAATTTAAATTAAATTTATTAAATATAATTAAAATTATATATTTTTATTATATTTATTTAATTATAATAAAATTGATTTTTATTTCAGAGTATCTCGTGACTTTTTTTTTTTAATTTGAAAGTATTTTTCTGTCTGGAATTAATGTGTTTTCTTATATAATTTATTTAAATTATTATTTTTATTATTCAATTATTTTTTCGCCTGAGAAATTTTCTGTCCTATTTATACCCACTGCTGTCTTCTCCCATCGCAATGCTCACAGTGGATACAATGCTGTGGCCCAGATGGTGAATCCGGGGCCAACTGTTACCCGCCCTCTAGAAATATGGCTATCCCAGCCCCCATCCCAATTCGTTCCAATGCACCCACAATGAAATTCGCTTGTGCAGCAAGTATAATACTTCCAAAGGTTGCAAGTTCGGTGAAAAATGCCATTTTGCACATGGTGAGTGGGCACTTGGCAAGGCCATGGCACTGTCCTACGGCAAAGCTCATGCTACCGGAACTTTTCTTGGACTACCTACTGGCTGTATAGGCAATCGTGCAGAAACGACTTTATCTGACCCTGCTGATTGCTTTGGTGCCATATCTGCTGCAAAAATCAGTGTAGATGCTTCTCTTGCTGGAGGATCATTGGCAAAGGTGGCGTGAATTCCAAGCAAATCTGCCACCAAACAGGTGCCAAGCTATCTATTCGTGAGCACGACTCAGATCCTAATCTCAGAAACATCGAACTTGAAGGGAAGCAAGCAACTGGGATTGAAAGAGAGCTATTAGCCAGCGTGGGTTCAGCAAACGCCCCTCCAAAAACTACTGGGGTTCCTGGTGGGCATGCTCATCCAAGAAGCAACTACAAGACAAAGTTATGTTACAACTTTGTCAAGCAACTATGTCACTTTGAACATAGGGCTTTGGACCTGCGGAAGGCACTATTCTAGTTCTTTCGTGGTACAGGTTTTTGTGTAGGTTTGCATGGGAGAAAACACTATTTTTTGGTTATAGCTTTGCAAAAACTTGTTCCAATATGATGGAATTATGGCAGTTTTGGTTGACTTGTTTCATGTCAAAAAATAAAAATAAAAATAAAAAAAATTATAGGTACATTATTTGTTCTCTCTGTGGAATAGGACGGTATTTGCTTTGTTTTTTTTATTAAAATTTTTTCTTGTTTCAATTAGAACTCTGTTTTGCCTTTTTAGTTTTATATTGATGTGATTTTCTATACCCAAGTATATTTTCTGTCTAGTATGGAAGGAATAATAAAGAGCTTAGCCTTTTCTGCGAGTGAATATTTCACAGGATGTTTTTCATTGTACGCAGCAGGCGGAGCGAGAACGAACTCATTTCCTGGAATTTGAATTCATGAATGCCCGATTATGTTTCCATGGTTTGTCGAGTACAATTTCAGGGTAATTCGGCTGCTCTGCGAGCGAGCCTGCGCAACGATATGAAATAATGTCCCATGGTTCCATGGCCGGACTAACCACATCGCATACGCTCCCAAATCGGTCAACAAAAACGCTCGCATATTTAGTTGTCCAAGGCACACTGACCAAGAGTAAAAAAAAAAAAAAAGGGAGAAAAAAACAGCGAATTGTCCTCCCTTATTTAGTTATAAGAAGATTGGCAACGAAACATTACAAGTCCACCGCAAGCAAAAACAAAAAGCTTACAACAGGAAATGAAAAACACTGACACAAAAGAAAGCGTTACAGTAGTAGACCACATATGGAATTGTCTTTTTATTGCTTCTTAAGCTAACTAATAGCTGCCGCCAGTCCCGTAGCCGGAGCCAACATTGCTGCGAGTCCCAGTGTTTTCAGTCCCATATCCAGTCGCTTCAACATGGGTATTATGGCCAGTGGTCTCTCCTGGCATCCCTGTTGGGCGAGTCCTCACTGCGCCCTCTTCCTCCAGCCCACCGTATGACTGCCCGGTTCCATGGCCTGGCATGGCCGACATTTGGTGGGTCCCCATGCGTTGGCCGGTGGCCCCAGTCGTGGAGTGGCTGTAGGTCTCCATGCCACTACCAATGCCACCTCTGTTATAAGCATCCGTGCCACCACCAGCCCCATACGGCCCGCTTGTAGAATAGCGACCCTGGCCGCCGGAGTGGCTGTAGGTCTCCACGCCACTACCAATGCCACCTGTGTTATAAGCATCCGTGCCATCACCAGCCCCATATGACCCGCTTGTAGTATAGCGTCCCTGGCCGTCGGACTGGCTGTAGGTATCCGTGCCATCACCAATGCCACTGCTGCCGTAAGCATCCGGGCCACAACCACCAGACCCATAAGACCCACCTGTAGTATAGCGTCCCTGGCCGCCGGTGGCCGAGGCAGCCTGTCTCGCCGCCGCATTGTGCTCACGCGCATCCTGTTTGTTCCATTCTGCTTCGGCTTGCCTCCCTTCCTTCTTCTGGGTTGCCATTTCTTTTTGTGCTGGGTCGTTTGCCGACATCCTGTCCACCTGCACATTGCCCGATTCCATTTTTGTTCATTTCCACTTAACTTCAATATCATGCAGTTGCAACCTAAAAAAGATCAAGCAAGCACCAGGCCGCATGCACATGATATTTTAGACGTGTTAGGAAGTTTGTATGGAAGGTTATGCCAATTCTATACCATCATTAATTAAAATTAGCTGACCCCAACCCCTTGTGACACAGACTTTAAACTAAAACATTAATCATGGCACATCAACTATCCGTAAAATTAGGTTCAAAATAAGTCAAAAAAAAAAAAAAAGAGAGAGAAAGAAAATATCAAAAAATTCAATAAAAAAGACACACCTTCTCTTGCATGGTGGCTTTGGTCTTCTCCAAGCCAGACTTGGCAGAGGCAGCAATGTTGGCAGCGGTTTCCTTCATGGACTGCATTTTTCCCCTCTTTGTTTCTCTTTTTTTTTTTTTTTCCTGACACTCAAACACTTCCTAACTCAAATTTATTCGGGGAGATTAAGGTGGTCATTGTTCCCTTATATAGACACGAGTCAGTTACTGGGTTTGTTGACACGTAGGATTTGCAGAGGGACACGCGGATTGCTAATAGAGGCTATTTGACCGTGCCTCTAACGGGGTCTCGCCACCTGGCATCAGGATAAGAATGCTGTTAGTTATTTTCCTATGGTGGTTGAAAGGGGAGTTCCCAAAACTTCGGAAGACAAGACTCCCAAACGAGTGTACACGTGGCTGGTTTCTCGCAAATTGTGTGGAGACTAGAAGCAGCATGCTTGTCGCCTCCGTCAGTTACGGTCTGCCTTTCTCCCATCTCCTGGCCCCGATTTCCCCATATTTCGAGCTTTATTTTAGTTTCTAGTAAAATTGATTGAGGACGCGTTTGCAGGGTCATTTTTTCAGGGAAAAATAATAATTTCTAAAAATATGTATTTCTCAAACAATTTACCAAAATAATATGTTTCAATTAAAATATTCAACCCGCTTTCCTGAAAAATAACTGAATTTCTTCACAGAAAACTGACAAATGAGACCTTTTTTTTATTTAAATAAAAACAATTGCAATGTTTTATTTTAAAGATATATTTTTAGTGGCTGTTAGGGGTAACAACACTGATATTGAAGCGTGTGAAAGCGCGAGACCACCTTCATTTAACCGTCCAAGAGAATTCTTTTTGACTATTTAACCCGTAAGATGGGTTTTATTCATATATGTCTGGCAGAAATGAAAATGGAAACGGCTTCATTGACCATCGTTTTATGGAGGAGTTCCTTCTAAATGCATTATTTCGGTAAATTATTTCAAAAATATATCTATTAGATAAGTTTTTTTTTTTTGCTAAATTATTTTTTCGAAATGATCGCGGCTTTGTCTGTGTTGACATAAAACAAAAAAAAGTTTTATGTTATATCCATTTTCTAATTCATTTTTGGGTTCATTTTCTGTCACTCCCTTTATCAATTGGATTCAATTAGGAATTTGGATGACTGTCCGAGTTAAGATTCAATAGTGGGTGATGCATTTCCTAGAAAACTTAGGTCAAAAAAAAAACTGTTGATGTTAATTCAAATTAATATATTATTAAAATTATAATATAAGTTAATTTAATAAAATTTTATTATTTAAGTATATTTAAATATATATTATTATATAATGACACACACACACACTCTCTCTCTCTCTCTCTCTCTCCCTCTCTCTCTCTCTATATATATATATATAATTTTCTTATTAATTTGTTATATTAAATTAATAGAATAAAGAGTTATCTTATAATAGACAATAATATCAAAAGAATTGTACTCCAATAGTTGTATTAGAGTTGTGAGCAGTTCGAAGCTTCGCGGCAGGCTATATCATGGCAGCTGTTATTTGTGATGGTGGGCTATGATGGGCCCACGAGGGGCCGGCTAGCGTGAGGGTTCGGCCCGATAAGTATCTGGCCCAAATCCTTATCAATTGCTAAGCTCAACGCTGGTCCAATGTATGTACTCTACGGTTGTTGTTGTGATCCACGAAACTCGAACCAGAAAAGTGTGTTCGCTTTGTTAGAAATTTTAATAATATTATTATTTAAATTTTTTATTTTAGATATCAAATTTAAATTTTATTCTTTACGAACTTAAAAACAAAAAAAGGTGCTGTAAGGTGTAATCATATCTTGGCATAAAATATTCACATTTTTGGATGTGTATATTGTATTCCTGGAAAAAAAAAAGGGAAAATTTTGAAATATATATATTTTTAAAATAATAATAATAAAGCTCATTTATAGGAGTGTCACTTGCCCACCTCTAGTCCTCTACTCCCCTGTAAAGTAGGTTTCTGGGTTTGAGGTATTTCCTACTCTTTCCTCCTTACAACCAGAAAATAAAAATTGTGTACCAAAAAAAAAAAAAAAACCCAAAGGAAAATTAAAAGAAGTACTGATAACTAATTTTATTTACTTTCACTGAAAGTAGAATTTGAAGAAGGAAAAATAAGCACCATAATTGCAACCATGACAAAAATTTCAGGTTACTCTAGAAAATAAATTAACTAATAACGTCGAGCCCATTAAATTAAAAGCTACAAATTAACCCTTGAAAGCCCAATTGCTCTCTAAGTGTTGCTGCGGGCAGTTGTTGAAAGGAACCGAGCCTCGACGAACATTTCGATGCACTAGGCAGTGCTAAATCGCTGGATTATTGATCCGAAACGAATGGTCTCTTAATCACATAATTGGTTTAGCTAGTGGCTGATTTTATTGCTATTGATTAACGAATCCTCGGGGCTATCTAAAAAACCAGCAAAAGCAAATTCTTTTGTTTTTTACAAGAAATTTTCATCTCACGATTTAACTTCAAGATTCATGCCATAGCCCTTTTATGACTAGCTCGTGTCAATTTATACTTAAAAAAGTCAACAACTATCAGTTATTTTCGACTGGGAGTTTTTAACCGTCAATTTGCAGCCAGTTAAAATAGATAGAACCCAGGACTGTTTAATCTTGTGTTCCCTAAAAGATTCTCCGGGGCACACAGATCCCCGCAAAGCCGGGGTTGTTGTATAAAAAATGAGAAGAAAAATACATCTTCCGCATTGAGATGGAAACACACGCCGCGAGGAAGTTATTCTTCTCTGGGATTTTGCACACCCCAACGTGATTACGCGACAAGATTAAGTGTATATGCTTAATTTACTTGGAAATTCATTTAGATATGGTACCTTGACCATGGGGGAATCTAGGAACGCTCCCGAGGAGAATTGAACGAGAGGTTCAAAATTATTAGCCGTTATGGTTTATTGTTAAATAAATTATTCATTATTATTATTATATAAAAAGTTATGAATTTGTTTAGATATAGATATTCAATAAAATTAAATATATATTAGCTCTTCTGATGAATGTAAACTTATTGGGCGAAGGCGTATGATATTATTTTATTTTATTTTATTTTTTATTATTAAAAAAAAAAAAACCCCAAAAAAAAAAAAAAAAAAAGAAGAAAAAAAAAAAAAAGGGCTTGCCATCATCACAAAGCTAATGGTGGCCGTCGAGGAAGCAAAATTAAACCTTGAGGGCTCGAAAAAGAAGGTACCCTGCGGCCACGAATTTAATTACTCTGAGCAAAGTACAACAAGGGCAGGAGAAATACTCGTATGTGCATTAAAAAAACAAAAAAGGGGTTCGCGGATGGAGTTGGATAACTTGTAAATGATTCTTTAACCACTCAATTGGTTTCGTGAAGAATCTGAAAACGACAGAGCATCTTTCTTTGGAATCCCATTCCTCGTGACGGGATGATGTACATTGGTGGTTGTAAAAATAAAATCATCACATAGGAGACGTCAAAATTGAAGTTGATCAACGACGAGAGATTAATTAATAAAAGAATGAACCAAGACTCCACGAGTGATTGACTACTCGATCGACGGAGCCTCCGGGAGAGGAATTGATCAACGACGAGAGATTAATTAACGAAAGAATGAACAATACTCGGCAAGTGATTGACTACTCGATCGACAGAGGCTCTGGGGGAGGAATAAGGATAGCGTCCGATATATATATTCATACAAATGCATCCTATTTTCTTGAGAAATCAGAATCAAAGATGGAAATTGGGACTTCAATTATGGCGGCCAGAATGCTCGCAAGTAGCCCCGGAGAACAAATGAGTAATTTTCAAACACAGGCTGGCACCTATGTTGGCATCAGGCATGAGACAAACGTTCGGGTAATGGATGCGATATTGATTGTTAATCTTATACTGTACGTATTATTTAAAATTTAGTGAAGCAAACGTGTAGATAATGCATAAAACGATGTTAATTTTTCCATTGAGTTTTGTTTTTTTTTTTTCCCCAAACACGTGCTTGCACCTAAATTCGCAATTGGCAGGCCAGGCTCGTTTTTCCAATGGGCTGTGGCCTTAGCTTCGACTTTTCTCTCGTTGCTTATTTCAACCGATTATAATGAAGCAAACGTTCAGGTAATGGATACGATATTGACTGTTACTTATACCGTACATGTTTAGTTAATGCATAAAACGATTTTTTTTTTTCTTCTTTTTGGTATTTACGTACGACGAGACTGATCGTTGTCTTTTGCCGTGTGTCTTATTCAAACTCGTGCAACTGGGCACGTTTATTTTCTCTCGTCCCTTTGATTCAGCTTATTATTTTCGATCCCATCAATCAAAATTGTGCCAAAACCAGCGAACGATCAATTTAAATGTTTTGTTCATTTTTAATATCTGGCACTCAGATTTCAACGGTGACATAATAAAATTATTCTCCTTTTAATAATTTACATCTACATCAAAAACAATTAGAAAATATTTACTGTGAAATTAAATAATTAAAAAAAAAAAACACTCTATGCTGTGTCACTTGTCCAGGAAGCACTCAAAAGGCTCGATGTCGCTTGTTGCCTCTTTTAATGCGTGTGCAGGGCAAGAGAACATAAAAATTTTAAGAGACAATGGTCCGCCGAATGGCTCAGACGACCCTTTGGATGTCCCTTGGTCATTGACTCGTTGTATTCAATACGGTCGACTGCATTTCAGGCACGCTTATCAACGGCACCATATTCCCTAGATAAGTTATGGTTTGCCCCCAGAGAATGGATTTCCCGTAGAACTCCTCGAAGGCATGGGTGAAAAATCAGCAATTTGGCCAACATCTCCACCCATTTTTCTTAATTGGGTTTAATCAGCAATGTGGTGCACCTTTGAGATTCATTCTACCGAAGCATATTCGACCCGGATTAAACTCTATGGTCCTCAATGCCACGACTTCTCATATCAAAAGAAATTAACGTTAACATTTAAGCCTAACCGACTAAATAAACCTAACTTAGATTAGGAGCACTTTTATCAAAGAAGAAAATTGTCCACTCCTGTGCCAATTTCATCTTCCAGTCAATTTTTGCAATTCATGTCAATGAAGCCTTACTATAAATGGGAGTTATCCTGTGAAGTGCACCTTTGCTAAATAACAAGCATCCAGACAAAATCTTTGACAAATGAGTTGGGGGATAAGAATGCTTTAAAGAGTTTTTATCACATGTTAAAAATAAAAAGTTTTATTTTACATACTTATAGATAATGTTTATTGTATACATTGTAAAAAAACATTTAAAGAAAAAATATCTCATTTATATATAAATAATATAAATTTAAATCTAATATAAAAATTTAATACAATGATCAAATTAATTTTATTATTATTATTATTAAAAAATTAACTATTATAACAATAGAAACATTAATTATAATTATTAGTCATTATTATCATCTTTAATATTTATAAGTTATCATCAGACCTTTAGTTATTATCTTTATCTATTAATATTATCTTCATTTAAGATAAAAAATTAATAATACTAACAAATAATAATAATAATATCGTTTAAATAATAATATAATAATAAAAAATATAAATTAATTATATTTTATTTAATTTTATAAATAAATAAAATTAATTATAAAAATTTATTATATTACTTTTTATGTGTTACTATATAATTGTACTAAAAAATAAAATTAAAATTGTACATATTATTAATAAGATATATTTTATTTTAAAATTTTACTTATTTCATTTTTAACCAAATATTAATAATATCATTTTTATATAATAATAATAATAATAATAATAATAATAATATTTTAGCTATTAGAAAATTTAAATTAACAAAAAAATATTAATGTATAATTTTAGAGTAAAAAATACATTGAGATATTTTTAAAATATAAATTTACTAAAAAAAGTAAGTTATTTTGTATAAAAATTAATATTAAGAGTCTAAGAGATCAAATTTTAAAAATAAAATTAATTTCAACAAAATTTTTTTTAAAAAAAAAAAGCCTGCGTAATACACAATACGCGGATTAAATTCAAGTATAGTATATACGAGAACACAATCGATAAACTTACTTCTAATAATAATTGTGTGAGCTCATTTTTGAAACGCGTTAAATTTATGTGATGTAAATTTTACTGTTTTTTTTGTTTTTTTTTTTTGGGCTTTTATTTTACGGACGGCGAAGAGGTCGTCTGAAAGATAAAGTTTAATAAGTGGAAGGTGGGTCCCACAATCAGGAGGTAGCCAGATTGTACAGACGGACCGCAAGCTTAAATACAGGTCTCGCCTCCTCTGCATGCCTCGAAGACGCAGAAGAGGAGAGAGAAATTTCCATAGACAAAGAGAGCGGTCTTTGGCAGGAGACGAAGGCATCGCCCTCTGTCTCTCTCTCTCTCTCTCTCTCTCTCTCTCTCGCTCTCCCTCTCACCGACACGCATAGCCAGGTACTTTTGTTTTTTTTTTTGTGCATTTTCCGTTCTGTTCTGTCTCTGGTTCTCTCACCTTTTATCTTCAGACAAATTATTTGAACCGGAAAGTCACGTTGTTTGTTAGATCCAGCGCGAAATGCATTTTGTTTCTTTGTCTTTTGTAGCTTATCTAGTCAGATCTTACGTTTGCTTGGTCTTCTTGCTTGATTTGGTTTTCGTTTCTTGCAACTGATGTCGATTGTTTGGGTTACGTTCTCATTACCGTTCCTGGTTAACGCGATTGGGTATAACGTTTAGACATTCCATCTTTCATCGTATTAACAATGTCTAGATCCGAATAGCAACGTCCTTACATTTTAATTTCAAGTTGTTCATTGAATTTGATTTTTCCCTTTTTTTTTTTCTTTTTTTGGGTGCATCGAATTTAATTATTTTCCTTACGTGCATTCGGCTGCGCGCTTTCCGTGGATTTCTTAATCAAACTTTTTACCTTTCTAGCAGAAGAGATATTTGGTGCAATGCACGAGGCATAATATAAGTATTAAAGTTTTTAATACTTTTTTTATTAAAAAAAAAAAAAAACGTTTTTCAAAATATTGACCTGTTCCTCGATGGTTTGCATTAGTTATTAGTTATTTTATGCTTTGGAATTTAGGTGCCGCCGTTGCCCGGATTTTCGTTTTCAACCGGCTTTTCCACGAAAATTCATTATACAAACATTTATGAGATATATATTTAACCTTAAATTTTTATTTTTATTTTTATTTTTCTTGCCTTAAAAATATTTTGATCCGCGAAAAATTAATAATTAAAACAGATAAAAACTCAAAGAATAAAGTATAGATATAAAACAAAACATAACCAGTAACACGTAAGCTAGGAAAAAAAAATCAGAAGCCCGTGTTTTTATTTTCTGTCTGAGTTATAAACTCCGATAAATAAGATTTAGGGAAGCCGCGGGGCTCATGGTGTCAGGCTAGAGAAGTACAACATAAAATTGCGCGAGGGGAATAGTTCTAAAATGGTAGCCTTTTTTACAATGTAAATTTTTGACCCTCCTAGCCAACCTTTCTGGATCTCTCTGCCCTCCGCGCTGCTTACAATCAATTTCAATAAGGAAACAATGGTAAATTAGTTCAATATGAAGTATAATTTCATGGTTCCAAAGGTTAATAAATTTTGGATTCCACCAACAAGTATGTCTTATAATTTCTTCTTGGCAATGTCAATGTTGTGGTGCCGGCAATAATCTCATTCTCAGTGACTGATATGAGCGTCGTCTGCTCAATTGGAGTAGAGGGTCTCACTCAGACTCTCTTTTCCGCCTTTATCTTCTTCTACTTCCTTCAGTTGCTTTGTAAGCAAGTTTCCTTTATCTCTTCTTTCAATTGATTTCCTTTTCTTAAAAAGATAATCTTTTTCTCACAAGCATAAGTTAACAATGCATTATAAGCAAAGCACGACTGTTTTGTCATATCTCACGTCCAGACCATGCCTCGGCAGGACGAAAATATGAAAAGGCCTTCAGGCCTATGGGCGTGTATTCGGCCACGATAGGGCTTGATGTCCATGGTGGTTGCCCTGGTGACCTGGTCCAAAGCGTGGGCCAGCCTGGCTGCCTTGGCAAAAGTATTACCAACTTCGCAGATGCTTCCGCAGGATCCGTAGATTCTAAGATTTAATTAAAGCATAACCTTTTGCATGTGTCATTGCATGTGTAATTGTTGGTAGGTAAAGAACACTCTCTAAGTTAAACGCATCGAATTTGAGTTTTAGTCGTAAATAAACTGAAAAAAATAAAAAGAAAAAATAAGGTAACTTTCTCCCCTTCTCTTAAATATATGTTTAAACCGACTATGACATGTGGTTCAACCGCAACTGCCCAACTGTCCTAGAATTTGCACTGTACGGAACCTGTTGTTTATAATAATATAATTGATTAATAATCAGTTAGTCAATTAATTATACGATACTTGATTAAGATTTTTTTCTTCTTCCTTTTACTGTTGCTCGTCTATTCTCTCTTCTCTTTAGTCTTTTTAATTTTTTTTCTGTTGGGATGAATAAACATTTTCTATATTTTTTGATAATAACATTTTTATTGATTCTTTTTTATTAAATAGCTTGACGGGATTTTGAGGAATATTTAAAAAAAAAAAAAAAAAAAGGTTCACATCACCTTTTTCTAAGAAGTGCAGTATTTGTAGTACAACAGTACGATAAATATTAAATAAATAAATAAAATAAAATAAAAACTGGTGACGAAGAATATTGGTTCACGTAACCTTGTTCTAAGAAGTATGGTATTTCTAATACAACATTACGATGAATGTTAAACAAAAAAGAATGGTATTCCTAGTACTGAGTCTAAGTTTGCGGTTGAGGGTAAGTTGAATGGATCGGAAACTTGTTGGTCATTCGTGTAGAATAAAAGTTGATTGATGAACCACTTGTACCAGTAGTACTAGGATTGTAGACTTTGTTCAGAAGTTGGTTTGAATTTGGATTCTATCTCTGCTTATTTAAGTTGGTTGATTCTGAATCTGGGCAGCACGGTATCTTACTCTGTTGCTCTGTATTTTTTTTCCAAGGTTGTTTGAAACAATGGGTGGTGGTGGCAGAGTCTCTGTCCCTCCTTTCACAAAGAAGCCAGGATCGGATGCCAAGAAGCGAGTTCCCTGCTCAAGGCCACCATTCTCACTCAGTCAGGTCAAGAAAGCCATCCCGCCTCATTGTTTCCAGCGTTCTGTTCTCCGCTCATTCTCCTACGTTGTCTATGACCTGGCCATTGCCTTTGTCTTGTATTACATTGCCACCAATTACTTCCACCACCTTCCTCTTCCATACTCATTTGTGGCATGGACCGTTTATGGGGCTGTTCAAGGCTGCGTCCTCACAGGCGTTTGGGTTATCGCCCACGAGTGCGGCCACCATGCCTTCAGCAACTATCAATGGCTTGATGACACGGTTGGCCTAATTCTTCACTCTTGCCTTTTGGTCCCTTACTTTTCATGGAAGCACAGCCACCGTCGCCATCATTCCAACACGGGTTCGCTTGAGCGTGATGAAGTATTTGTCCCCAAGAAGAAATCTTCCATGCCTTGGTACTCAAAATATCTCAACAACCCACCAGGCCGAGTCTTCGCGCTTGTTGTTACACTCACTCTTGGCTGGCCTTTGTACCTTGCATTCAATGTCTCAGGCAGGCACTATGATCGGTTTGCCTGCCATTATGATCCATATGGCCCTATCTACAACGACCGTGAGCGGCTTGAGATATATACTTCTGATGCTGGCGTTCTTGCTGTCACTTATGGCCTCTACCGTCTAGCTGCAGCAGAAGGGCTTGCCTGGGTTCTCTGTGTCTATGGAGGACCGCTGTTAGTGGTCAATGCATTCCTTGTTATGATCACATATTTGCAGCACACTCATCCTGCATTGCCACATTATGATTCGTCAGAGTGGGACTGGTTAAGGGGAGCTCTGGCCACTGTTGACAGAGATTATGGAATCCTGAACAAGGTTTTGCACAACATCACAGATACTCATGTAGCGCACCATTTGTTCTCAACCATGCCACATTATCATGCTATGGAGGCTACAAAGGCTATAAAGCCAATTTTGAGAGAGTACTATCAGTTTGATGGAACACCAATCTATAAGGCAATGTGGAGGGAGGCAAAGGAATGTATCTATGTTGAGGCAGATGAAGGCGACCAGGGCAAAGGTGTGCTCTGGTATAGAAACGACATATGATGATGATAGGAAAGAGAAAACAAATGTGGTTCTGGGGAAGTTTTAGTTTCCTGTTAGGAATGTTGGCTTCCCTTTCCTGGTTATTTTAGGTTGTTAGATTATTGACTTGAATAGAACTCAATTCAGAATTGTGCTTCTTGTTAAAAAAAAAAATCATCTTTGGACCCAATTTGAAGGTCCATTCCTTGTCCTCTCTTGTTTCTTCGGTTGAGTGTTTTGGGTGGTTTTTCAGTGATTGCATCTCCTTGACCTTTGAGCCAAAATTTGGCTTAATTTGTCACGTTAGTACATAAGAAAGACTAAGGGCTTATCTGATTACACCATATTACTAATTATAACATGGTTGAGTGAACTCGCATATGTTGACTTTTTTTTTTTTTTTTGTCCTTTTGAGAAGGAACTAGCATATACTGGCTTTGAAAACATTGATATCAAAAATTAAAAATATTATTATGTATTTATTTTTCAAGAAAACGAAGTCGAGAAAGTGAAGTCAATCTGATCGTAGCTGTGTGGGTCAATCTAGAATTGATCGCCCTGGGCCTTCAACTCGGTGGCCATATATATATATACATACACACACATATACGACTGACTCCAGGGTTCATCTTACCTGAGCAGGCCTTAGGTTCTGGGGTTGCCTTTGGAATTTGAGATCGCAAAGCTGCACGGGCCTTATTGATTTGACTTGTCCATTATGCTTTTAAAGGGCATCGTTACAAGTCCATAATTGTCCTTTTCAATGTGGACATCAACATTTTCTGATCAAGTGCAACGAATTCCACAATTTTAGTAAATTTTTGTTTTTTTTTTTTCTCATAAATCCAGTGGACATTGGAGACTGGTGAATTGAAGAAGCAGAATAGCTTTTTGACGACATCGGTTTGATCATACTTGCCTAATTTCTCATCTTTTAAATTACGTGGGTGTTTTCGTCTAAAATAAACAATAAAGAAAATCGTGAAATTGGTTTCCTGATAAATGAAGTAGACAATTCACACGAGACTATGGGCTCTACACATTGACTTAAGCCAGAATAGTTTATACACATAAAATATACTTTCTTAAGTAAATAAACTCAATAACTTCGCTAAATAAGCAAGAGTGTATGTGCACACGCTCAAATAGATTCCATTAATCGGAAACAAGCAAGCAAATTGCGTTGTTTGAGGACAAGGGGTTATATAATAAGATAATCATACAAGCTAATGTGCACAAACCTAATTGAGTGTGTAAATGCCTCCAAATCCGTCTTTCCAATGATTAACAGACGCAAAACGTGGAGAAAACAGCTGGGAGGACAGTGAAGGGAAAGTACCACAAATCTAGCGATAAAATGTATAAAAAATAAAATAAAATAAAAAGTGCAAGAAAGTACAAGAAAGAGTGAGGAAATGCTAGAAAACAGAAAGTACAAATAAAACAAAAGCTAAACAATAGTAATTTGCACGCTTTAATGAAGCACGTTCGTGTGTTGTGGAGAGTTGATCTCTTGCTATTTAGGGGTTTCGAGTAATTGCAGATTGACATTTATACTCTCTTTAATTGTCATCGATGTGGGTTGCCTTCTTATTGTCTTCTATTGCTTCACGTAGTGGAGCATGTACCGCGACCATCTGTGGCTATCTTCGTCTATCTATGTCTCTGATTTGTCATCCAATTCCATACATTGGTCTTCCCAGTTCTCCATAGACCAATCTTAGTGGTTTGAAAGCAATGTAATCCTGGCTTTATTTACGCCTTGAGTCATTCTTATTGCCAACCATTTCCAGGCCGCTGGTTGTTAATAGTAACAGTTGGGGTGGTTAATCGGCCCTTGAATTGTAATGCGAAGTCTTTATTTCCCAACTTTTCAAGCAACACATCTCAACAATCACACTCTTATTCTATATATGACGAAAGCCAATAGGTTCACGCTGCTTGGGCAGTACCAGCGGCTACTAATCGATTCGCTTAAGGAGATCTTCGAGATGAAAGCCAAAAGGCACCATCCATTGTAAATCCTAAGCTCACGTCCAGGCGCTGATCGCCCGGAGTGTTGTGTGCAAGATAAATGACGACTTCAAGTCGTTTGTAACGAGTGCAAGAGTGCTGTATCAAAATAAATCACCTTATTGTGTAACTCATAGTCAAATCGACTTTCTAATAAATAACAATAAAACATGCTAGCAAGAATTGAACTAATTATGGCCATTTTGCAATATTTGTGTTGGATTCGAAATTGGATCCCCCATTTGAGCTGATTAAGCAGTTGTTTTCTATGCAGATAACGTGTGACTGTTAGACACAAAAGACGGTCACGGACAATGACAACAAAGGATTCCTCTCCTTTTATTTCCTAAACAATGACCGAAAGACATTTACATATATTCAAAGCATCTGATTAAGTAAATTTAAAAATGATGAACTTTAAAGAGTATAATAAATTTTATATCATGCAAAATTTGTCATATTGAAATCAACTTCAAGTACCAAATGCGAAATAAATAACCAAAATGCTTACAAAATCAATAACAAAATGTTCTCGGCACCCAAATAAGGGGCAATTTACCAAATCGCATTGGCCACAGAAAAAGCAAATGCAGAAAGAGACACACGGTAAGGTGAAATATGTGAATTTATTTTTGTGAGGTGCATCCAGCTGAACAAATATGTAAACTTTTTTTAGTTAAATATCCATAATGCCCCTAAACATTTTGTAATTAGAATTTCTTTCTTTTATTTTTTAATTTTCCTTTCTTAACCATCGAAGCTGCTGGCTACAGCTAAGGATACAGTAAGGCCATACTTGCCCCTTTCATAATTCTGGGCATATATATATATATATATATATAATATTTGTGAATAAATAAATAAATAAAGTGGGGATGTGCAGAAGCCTAACCGCCTGAGGTTGGAAACACGTCAACCACTGGGCCGTCTCTGACACGGACACGCACACCAAAACAAACCGAAACGCGCCTTTCTGTTTTGTTTCGGTTTGATTGGCTCCCGCCGAGGAGACGCTGAGGGCGCCCTGCCACGTGGCGATTCGCGAATCGCGATACCGTAGTATCTGATGCGGTGGGCCGGCCCCGCCGGCACGAGACTCGCGTGTGTCGTGACCTCAGCGTACTCTCGTCGTCCGATCCCCCCCCCCCCCGGATTCTCTTGTTCACGTGCACATCCTACGGTTACGATTCCTCTTCCTCCTTCCCTCATTATTTGCAATTGTTTTCTTTTTCTTTTTTCCAAATTTGGCCGGCTGATCATACCTTCCACAAAAAGAAGGCATATATCGTCTCCTGCGAAAATATTTTTACTATTAAAGATTTAAATTTTAATTATAAAATAAGATATAAAATCTATAATAAAATAAAAAAATTATTTTATCGTGTAAACTGTTGTCTAATAAAATTTTCAATAAAAAATATCATAAATAGATACAATAAAACTTTCATCAAATTATTTTATATAATAATTTAGATTAATAGAAAAAAATAAAAACGTTGGTTATATAAAGGTAATGCTGTTTAGCCCCTGAATTTTCTCAAATTGACAAGATTCTATCACTTTGAGTAGAATCGGACTATTTTCAAGTTTCATTGAGTATAAATAGCATTATTTCAGTATGAGTAATCATTCATATCCCTCCGAAATAGCGTCATTTTCATATATATATATATATATATATATATATTATTTTTTTAAAATTTCCCACCCAATTTACAAATTAAGAGAGTGCAACTTTCATACACGAAATTGGTATGGTTTGCCATCTGGTATGCTTACATTTTTTTTTATTAATTATTAATCATTAATTAAAGGCATCCATCCAGATGGGCCAAAAATTCCCCTTGACTTTATCACCGGCTACGCCCAAGAGGAGAAAAAAATACTAACAAAAGAGAAGCTCATTTATACTATTCCGCGATGTACATTATTTTAGTTGGAAGGAAGGGGGCGGGATGATGACAGGGAGACGTTGGCTTGGATCGCCAAAAAATGCTAACATCGTGGTTAATTAGTAAAGTCACTAAGCTATTTTATGCAGAATAATTTCATTTTCCTGGGAGTGTGTGGGATAACGTTGTCTCAATCCTTACAGCATTTTCCGAGACATCAAAATCAGCCGAGGCAAACTGGAAATTGATTGCGTGCGTTGGGGATCGAGACTGTTAGGATACGAAACCTATGCACTCCGTTTAGAACATCAGACAATCGCATGTACGGTCGGCACGGGCACGCCAGTTTTTGTGCATGTAGACAAAGGGGAAAATGTTCGTTGAGATTTACGCTGGAACAAACGAGTGAGATAACAAAACAAACTTCACCTTTTTGGCATTAAATTAACTCCAAAGTGAAAGGAACGACGATTTAAATTTGTTGCTTTTTTTTTTGTTTAATTTTCTCCGAGAAGCCAGGGCTACACATCCACTTGTACGGGTAAACGACACGCATGACGTTCGTTTGACAGCTTCTTTGAGGGTCTTTAGCTATTGTGAGGGTGGTATCAATTCTGGGAGAGGGGGGGGCAACAGGGATATTATTTTTTCTTTTATTTTATTCGATCTTTTTAAGATGTTTCTCTACATGATATCATTGGCTTCCACATGCGCAAAAAGAAATGTAACAAGCACCCTATATTATAATATTTTTTAACATTTATTTTAATTCGTGTGCGCGCCTCATTGATCAAAATGCCCCTTTAGTTAAACTATGCCAGCGTAGTTACATTCAATGAATGCACCCAGTTGGGTTAAGATTGTCCGTTTTTGAGGAAAGCTGTGTAATTAAATTCATCTCTCGCGTCCAATAGCCTCCAATAATCTCCCGTTGCTTTTGAACGTCGAGTACAGAATTGGTCGTTTGCGTCCCGGGGGAAAATAAAGCCCAAACAGGTAATTAACACGCGATATTAAACACTTCGAACGAGTCCTGAGAGCGTGTGAAAGTCGGACAGGTTTGCAGGACCGTTAGTTGCCATTTTCCCATTTTGCCTCACTAGGCTTCCTATGGCTTAAGGAGGCATTAGGGGTTCAATGTACAATTGCTCAAAAGGTAACATCTTTGTGATCAAAACAATGCAGGTAAGCCTAAATATCAACATTCATTCATTCAAGAAATCAAAAGAGGGCCTTGTCAGTCAGTCTTTTCAACTAGAGGTCAATTTACAAGCTCTCTCTCTCTCTCTCTCTCTCTCTCTCGCTCGCTCGCTAGGTTCAAGATGCACATAAGCAAACACATGTAAGCCAATCTTATTTAGGAAGATTAATAGAACAAAGGGATGCTGTTACTTTATGGATCCTGTGGCCATTTTGAGGTCATTTTGGCAGACAAGGGAAAGGGTTTCGTACAATCCTCTGCCCCTCAGTAGACAGCTAGTTTTTCTCTTCAAAATTTCCCCTTTGTCCTTTACCATAATATCTCTTCTTCAATCATCTCTCTCTATATAATATTTAGGCTTCCCAACTCCTTTCCCCTAAACAACGACTACACTAACTCCTTTCTCTATTCTTCTCTCTCTCTCTCTCTCATAAGGCTTCCAATGGAGGGTACAATGAAAAAACAACCTTGTGTGCCCACCTCAACTGCATCCCCACTAGCCATGCACAAAGACTCACAAAAAATATCCAAAGTGAAGCCAAAAGTACGCATAATTCACATATTTGCCCCTGAAATCATCAAGACAGATGTCGCAAACTTCAGGGAGTTGGTGCAAAGGCTCACAGGGAAGCCCGCCGAAAAGAGCTGCAAGAGGAAACAAAGAACAGCCAGAGCCAGAAGAGAAGAAATCCAGTCTGAGGGTACTAATAATTACTCAGTTCATCACGATCACAAGTCATTGATGACCAAGAAAGTGGAGCTAAGAAATGGGTTTGTTGGCCTGGGGTCAAGAGATCACCACCAGACAGTTAAGCAGGAGGAAGGTGAGATGTGGAATGGTGCAAATTCCGGGGGTTTCTTGGGGGGTTTTGCTGATTTGGATGGGTTCATTCGAGACCTTGGTGAATTCCCACTGATGCCTGTGGATGCTAACCAAGTACATGAGCTTGAAGAGACTCAAGTTTCTCCATGATAATTAATGTGTTTGTTGTTAATTCCATATTTCCTTGCAAAAATTTCCTGATTGTGGAGGCTTTTCTTCTTTTTTGATGGGCATGATTCAGATGGTTTAACAATTGCTTCTACTTCAAATTCGTCTGCCTGTCTGTCTAATTTTCTGGGCTTTCTAATTCACATGGACTGCACATATAAGGGGAAAACTGATCACTTGCAGAGGTATTGCTTGTTTGTCTATCTTGCTCCTGTCGGATGTAATTTTTAGTAGCCGATGAAGGTATTTTCGTTTTATTTACATTGCTCTTTTTCTTTTTTTTTTTCTTGAATTTTTTGGTTTAACTCTTGTACGGCTTTAATCGGTGTCTTTCATTTAGAAGTGGCACTAACGCTTTCTTGGTCTTACCTGTGAGGCGCTCCCTTTTCTCTGGCATTCTCTCTCTCTCTCTCTCTCTCTCTCTCTCTCATTGTTTGGCAGACCAAACATAAAACTTGCAAAACTATTGGATAAACAGATTGCTTTTCTTGCAAGACTAAATCTTGTTTTCAAGATTTGATTTTTATTACAAGAAGTCGTCTCACACTGCATGGTGCATCCAGACATCTCAAAGGCAGCACAATCACGATTTTCAAATACAGCTTAAGTAACTTGTTTAATTGCCTGGCCTTTTCAAGAAGATGAGAAGCCTCCTCCTCCCTTCCCCCCACCCCTCTCTCTCTCTCTCCTCTCAAAAAGATATTTTATTTTATTTTATTTTATTTTATTTTAATGATCATTATTGACAAAACAAAAGGCCTCTTTGTTGAAGTGGGCCCCCGTTAAGCTTCTCCCTGGAATTTTGCTGAACTTATTTTTAGTTGGATACCCAAAAGTTTCACGACCCTTGGGAACAAAAGAGGGGCATTCAACCATGACATGACATAAGCAACAATATATATCATTTCTGCCTTTTGGAGGAGATTTATTCAATCTAACAAAACCAGACTAATTGCACGTGGGATTTCCACGCCAAACTCTATCTTCATTAGTTAATATTTGTGGAGATGGGGCCGGTTGATATGTTAATTATCATTAAGTCTTTTTACAAGTAACAGCTTTTTTTTTTTTTTTTTCTCTCTCGACAAAGAGAGAAACCCAATACAAATACAGAGCTTAATAAACATATGGAAGAAAACCCCAGCTTGTGGCTAAGGGTTACATCCCTGATTGTCCAACTTGCATTTTGGTATATTCTATTTACCCAAATTTGCGGCCGACGGATTAACATTGCGACTTGACTTACTTAAATATCAATATGTATCGAAGTCAACATTTTTCCTAGAATTTTATTTGCAAATTGCAATATAGGAAGTTCGAAACATTGGGCAGCATGCCAATTGGTTCGAGTCTAGCCCCAGCGACGTCCACATGTAAACATTATTAACAGATGACAAGACAACGAAATTGCTTAGATACGCACGAATTGGGAGCTGCGACTAAGCCGTCTACGCTCTTGCTATGCACTCATAATAACACAAAGATAAGCCGATCCTTCGAGTCATTCCAAGCCGTTGATTCAAGCCAACAATTCGTTGGTTTAAGCCGATATAGACATCAGAAAAAGACAGAAGCGCCGCCTTCAAAACCACGAATGGATCTTTATTGTTTTTACTAAATATTATTGTTAATGTTAATGAAGAGTTTTTCGCATTTCACAAAAAAAAAAAAAAAAAAATTGCAATTTGTGATTTTCTCGGCTTCAGGCCATAATTAATAACATTAAGGAGCTAGAGTTTAATTGTACTAACCAGCGCGTGGCATTTAATCGATTTTGTGAGTAATGTCCTCGTGACACCCCTGTCATCGTGTGATATATGAAATGCGTCAATTAACCCTTGACCTTGGATCTCTTTACTCATTACGTATTACTCTTATTGCTTAGACGACGGGCGACAAAATTGTCCGAACCCTCCCTTGTTATTTTAGTGCGGTTTAAACTTCTCGAGCTTTCAACATGTACAGTACGACACATCCGAGCAGGGTATCCTGGGGAGGATTTTCGGAGATTAGAGAAACACTGAGCACAATAGCTTCAGGTTTTCCACACTTAATCACCACATCCAATTTTGATTGGTTAGCCAAATCTGACAGAAATCTCCTGCAACAATACCTAAAGTTAGACGAGGAATTAGTTCTAACAGACACGCCACAAACCCGCCGGCATCTTTGAATTGAATCGATGGCCGGCCGGACATTATAATATATATATATATATATATTTTTTTTTTTTTTTGGTCAAAAAAAAAATGTAGCACTTTCACAAGCAAGGATCAATCGAATACTACCGAGCAAATAAAGCACGAACTAGGCAAAAATTAACAGCAAGATTCGCTCGCTACTCAACTATGTAGCATTATATAACGGTGATAAATAAAAGAGGATCTAACTCAACTTAATGAATAGCAGCAATAGAAGAATTGGAGAGATTTGAGAGACTTCAACAGCCGATGATTCCTTTGCGGAGAGCCGTTCCATGCCCATGGATTAAGGTTGCCGGAGCTCCCTGAATAGCCTGCTGAACCATCGCCCCGCACGCCATTCTCCTGCGGAGAGACCAGCCAAATGGCCGCTGTAGTATTCCTCGGGGAGCAAAGAAGACGAAGGAGAAGAAAGGGCATACGCGCGAGCAAAACTAGGATTGGCCGTTCCCCGTTGACAAGCAAACGTCACCGTTCGTTCCTCTTGAAAAAGGACCAAAAAAAAAAAAAAAGTTCTCTTTTTATTTTTATTTTTTTTTCAAATTTTTATTTTGCAGCCCTTAAGGAAAACGGTAATATTATCCAATCAATTAAGAATTTATTTTTTTTTTCAGTAAAACATAAAAAATACGATAATACCTCATTATTTTGCTTAAAAAAATTACAATTAATTTATATTATACAATATATTGAATCGTATTAATTATAATTTTATAATTATGAAATATAAATAATTTTTTTTAAATTAGTAAACCACAGATGTAAGTAAAAGATGCATTTATATTCGTACAACTGTTTCTTCTAACGGAGCAAACATCCCCCAAGTTTAAAGAGAAAATAGAATAAAAGGTGAAGGCAAACAAAAATTTTTTCTTTTTTTTTATATTAAAAAAAAAAAGGTACAGAAGAGCGAAATTGGAGACTCGCAAGCAAAGCGAGCCCAAGCCCGCAGATCACAAAACACCTTGAGTAGGCCACTACGGCCATTAATTCTTCTTGTTCTTCTTGGCGTTGGTGCTTTCCCGCCATGGAAGTCGACCGCCCGGAGAATGATCTCCACAGAAAGCAATCCATCTATCAATGCCTTGTTAGCATCTCCCGTTTCTCTCTCTCTCTCTCTCTCCCTTTGTTTTTAATTTAAAAAATATTCCCTGTCTGTCTTATGTTTCGACAATACTACTTTTTTGGGCTCTGCTCTGCTTTATTATTATTTTTAAGCTTTAATTTTTGTATTCCTTGATTATTATTTTTATTTAATTTTTTTGTGTCTGGTTTATTTGACTAACATGAAGCTAAACTGCAGGATGAGAAGTTTGAGATTCGAAACGAGACGTATAGGCAGCAGCAGTACAGCCAAATATACTTTGCTCGTCTTCACATGATGAGGACTCTGCTCCATTCTCTTGTTCCTAATTGGAAACCCCATTTGCCTGGTAACCCCCTCTTCCTTCTTTTTTTTTTTTTTTTTTTAGCAATCTTTGGTTGTTTTCATGTTTGACTGAGCTTGGTTTTTGTCAATTTTGTTAGATTTGGTTTGATGGATTTCTGGTGGGACTAGACTTGCTAATGTAGAGGTTTTATGTTTGGATGAGGCACTTCTGAGTGTGAATTTTGGGTCTTTTTGTTGATTTTTAATATGGGGTTCTTCTTGTCTTTGTGATAGTTTGGTGTATGGGAGTAAATTTCAAATTAGCTGGGTTTAGGATTTTTGGACCATGGGGAAATATTTTCTGTCTGGTTTGGTAAATCTTGGCACTTCTGGTTATTATTTAGACCATGTGGATCTAAATCGTATAGGTTGATGCTTTAGTTCTCACAATTTGGATGATTTTGTGGGGGGCCACTGACTAGCATTACATGGCCGCTGTCATATTCTGGTAAGTTTATGGTTCAAATCATTCTCAGATGGGATACCATTCCCTTTTTCTTTTCTTCGAGTTTGCAGAGGATGAGGGTTTGTCATATTTTATCAAAACTGAGGACAGATGTTGTATAGGAGCTTAAATTGGTAGCTGTGGTTGGCTACTTGGATTCTTTTTTGATTGGTTTATCATCAGTAGAGTGTATAGAATCTTGAAATGTGTTGGTATTTTATACGGCTCTAAGTCCCATGGAATTTTGCTGAAAGCATCCACTGGCTTTTCTTTCTTTGTTGCAGTTTGTGCAGTGTTGGGACTGGAAGAGGGCAAGGAATGCATCATTGTAGGAACCCTGTACAAGCATATGAAACTTAAACCTTGTATTCTTGATGAGTACTCTAAGGAGGTATTTTGTTTGTTAATAGAGAAAGATTTCATACCTTACATCATTGAAATTGTTATACAAATTCTAGGTTGTAACATTGCTCAAACTGAAAGCTTGACTGCTGTGACAGAGATCTGCACAACCACTTGTCAAGCCTCATAATTTTATGCACCCGGATGATCATCTTATCTTAGAAGATGAGACTGGAAGAGTTATCCTTGGTGGTACCATGCTTTCACCATCCGTCTGTGTCACAGGTAGCTGTCAACAAGAAGTAAAAAAATTGTTATTGGGTGGCATTATTGTCTTTCTGAACCTATTGGAAAGTTACAAACTTTCTGTGTTGTAAGTGCCTCAAGGTTTTTCAGCCAATATTTAAGGCCCTTCATCCACACACTTTTGGGGAGTAATTCCATGTGAATCTTAAATATGTCAGGCTGTGATACTTCCTTATCCACACAGTTTGCAAAGTCTTTTATCAACACAGTTTTGGGAAGTAATATATGTAACCCTTCGATTATGTCATCCTGTAATGCTTCCTTATCTTTGATGGGCTTTAATTACTGATTAATTAGTCATGAAAATTACTGAAATTGTCTATGTTTTTATATCAGAGCTAATTCCTAATCTTTTTCCTAATTTTTTCAAAGTTCTTTTCACCAAACAGCTTTTATTAAGAAAAATGATTTGTCTTGTGAATATGTTAATGGTTTTGCATGTATACCTGAACGCATCAAGTGAAAAAGGCATTGCCTTTCGTTTGTACCCATCCTTTTGCACTCAATTTAGTGTAAATTATTTTGGTTTCTTTGGAAATACAATAAGGTGAATGAAATAGCTCTAAAAGTTATATGTTCAAATAAGGGATTTTTCATTTACACAATACTTGATGCATTTGATAGGTGTTGTCATTGCTTTGCATGGAAAAGAAACTGATGCTGGTAACTTCCTGGTTCAAGATGTCCTTGAAGCTGGTCTAGGACCTCAGATAGAGCTGCCACTTAAGTCAAGTATGATGTGCTTAGCTCTTTTGCTTTCCTTTTCGTTATTCTTTTAGCTACTTGTAAAGTAATGCACAGAAAATTTTTCCTTATCTACCTATATCCTTTATAGTATGTGCATAGTGCACTAATCTGAAAGTATAATTTGTGGATATAAGTTCATAAAACAAAAGATCCATGGAACTGGAGCTTGAAATACGGTGTTTAGAGAATGGGTTTCCGTAAAGTAGCAAAAAAGTAAAAAAAATGAGGAACATGAAGAAGGTTTTATACTGGAAATTCGACTGTAATTTTAAGTTACTTAGTAGATAGTCACATCACCACCGTGCCAAAGTGTAGAATTTGTCCTTTCTTAGAGTTTGATATCCAGATTCTGTTCAGCTTGCTAATCTGTTGCCTGCTAAGTTGGTTTTGTTTTTCATGAAACTTAAATTCTGTCTCTATGCACGGTATATGTGCCATACCTAATTTACATGCATGGCCTTTTTAATTGCATCTCTGAACAGGAGAGGATAAGTACGTTGTTTTTGTTTCTGGACTGAGTGTTGGGAGCAGTACATCTAACCCACTTCAATCTCAGCTTCTTGTTGACCATATAACAGGGCATTTAGGGGATGAAAAGGTTTTTGCAGTTTCTTTCCCTTTGTTTAAGCCATTCCACTGCTTATCTTGTGGCCAACCATTTTAGTTTGCTTACATCATTTGTCAATTGAGCAGGAACAAAGTATTGCAGCAGACATTGTTCATGTTGTGATTGCAGGGAATTCTGTGGAGATTCCACATGACCTTCTTAATGGGCAGGTAATCTTTATAATTGACAAGTAATCATTTCATATATTCTCTGCTCTATTTCTCTGTCTGATGTTCTTTTTTTTTTCTTACTTTTCTATTATCGTTCTAAAAGATGTTTGTCTTTATATTCTTGGCTCAACTAATATTTTACAAAAATGAAAACTGTTTATTGTGCTACCCATTCATTCTGCCAATGCATCTTAGTAAAATTTTCAGAGCTCATGTGAGATTTCAAGTTAGAAAAAATAGTGTATTGCTAAAATGTCAAATAAATCGTTGAAAAAGTACCATATCTGTGGAGAATTGAATGTACTTTTACTTCCAATACAAAAATTTCTAAGCAGGTAATGTGAGTATTTGCACAGTATTATATGGGTCCTGCTTTTTTATCATAGGACTAAAAGGTTGGATATCTTTTTTCCAGTTTCCTTTATCTCTGTTATTTTTCTTTGAAGTTCACAAATGACTTCTCATTAACGTAGGTTGTCATTTGGTTTTTTTCTTTGTTTACATCTTGGAATTTTTGGGTTTTGTTCCTCAATATTTTTGTTCTCCCAAATCCCGAGTGTGTATTATCAATTCCCTATCTCTATTAGTTTGGACAGAGGATAATTTCTCTCCTTTGATCACTCTTCAGACTTTGGCTCCAAAGGATCAATCAATGTTGTCTGAGCCAATTAAGGAGCTAGATATCTTGTTGACTCAGGTTGTTCAATGACAATGATTAATATCTTTTGATTGTTGTGAAATACCTTCAAGCTGGCTTCTTTTGCTCCACATCTTTTCTTCTGTCCACTAATTGACGCCATGTGGACTAAATACACGAGTTTAGGTTGCTGCAGGTGTGCCTGTGGATATCATGCCAGGAACCAATGATCCAGCTAACTTTTCCTTGCCTCAGCAGGTTGACTTTTTTTTATGTGCTCTCTTTTTGAATATAAGTAGTTAAGTACATAAGTCTAACTGTACCATTAAGAAATTCCTTCTCCCCCTGTGCTGGGTTCCTGTCTCTTTCAGCCCCTGAACAGATGCCTTTTCCCTGAATCAGCAACTTACTATACTTTTAGGTCTTGCACTAATCCTCATTGCTTTGAGCTTGATGATATCAGGTGAGAAGTCAATAGTCAATATGTTTCAGACTATGATCCTATATAGCCGGACACATTTCAATGGTATAACCTTCTCTCTCTCTCTCTCTCTCTCTCTCTGCCCCCTCCCCCACAGATTTCTTGGAACATCAGGTCAGAACATTGATGATCTTGAAAAGTATTCAGATGCCAACAACAAGCTTGAATTTATGGAAAGGACACTAAAGTGGAGGCATTTGGCACCAACAGCTCCTAATACTCTTGGTATAGCTTTCACGTAATGCTATCCATTTATGTAAATACTCTCTAACTGTAATTAGTTTGGCTGTTCATTTTGTGATTCATGTTACTAGTCTGGTTTTTTTGAATCTTAGACAACTTGTTGCATTCTCTGAAGAAATCAGGACTGTTTGGAACTAGAATTTCTTTCTCAATAGTTTGTGTTTAGAATCCCCTGCATCAATTTCGTGCAGGATGTTATCCTTTCACTGATCAGGATCCTTTCCTGATTGAGAGCTGTCCCCATGTTTACTTTGTTGGCAATCAAGATAAATATGCAACTTGCCTGTTAGAAGGTATTCTCTTCTTTCCTCATCTCTAGTAATTGCAATTTTATTTTGCAAGTAGAGGGAAAAATCTTTTTTGGTTGGTTATTTTTGTGTCCCTTTAATGTTCATTTATGGCAATTGAAAAATGCAGGTTCTGAGGGGCAGTTGGTAAGACTCATTTCCATTCCCAAATTCTGTGTGACTGGAGTAGCTGTTGCGGTAAATTTCTATATCTGAATTCTACAATGATTTTGAAATGTTAACCAAGGGATCTGGACTGACACACAGAAGTTTGTTGAATTTGTTAAACATATTGACATATCTTACATCATTAATGCCTGGGAAGGATTTGGGTCTTAAGTTCACATTGGGCCTGGCCAAACAATGACATTTAATGTTAGGTCCAAATTGGAAAGGAAAAAGAAGAGAAAATAATGCAATGCACAGTAAAGGTTTAGAGGGGAATTAAGTCTATAGTGGTATCTTTGACAGAGTCTACAAAAGAGGCAAAGCAATAAGAGGATGGCTTGAGATTGAGAAATTTGTAAGCACAAAAGAATTAGGATTGCCCTTCAATATAGCTGTACTCTGCTTCAAAAGGTTTCAATGGACAAACAATTCTAGATAATGAACATATGGAACATGGTTGTCCTCCTTTAGCACAGAAGACAATACCCAACTTTGTGATTAATTATGATTCAACTTCTTAGTAGGGTAACAGCAGAGAGAGTAGGTGCAAAATATGAAAGAAATTTGAAAAAAAAAAGAAAAGAAAAAAGAAATTCAAGCATGTAGGGAACACTGGCAATTTGTCCTTCTTTTTCATACACTCTGATATTGTTACCTTCAATTCGTGTTGAAAATAGCCACCCATTCTTCATGATGGTCTCTCCTTATTTTGCAGCTTAACCTGAGGAATCTTGAATGCCACACGCTCTCTTTTGGGACTCAATTCAGCTCATAGCAATATGGTATGTCATTTCATCATTAAAGCTGGGATTCCATAAGTTTATCTTGCCATTAACTCTATCTAAATGATGGTTATGTAAATTGAGAAAAGAAAAGATATAAACATGCCTTCGCTTGAGTGAAATTAATAAAACAGTCTGGATTGATCTGAGCATATGATGTATTGGAGGATGCACTTCATATCTCTGTTTCTTCTTTTTGGTCATTGTGGATTTTGACATTGGTTCAGCCAAAGCCTCAACCGGGTTTGATGTTGCTCTTGAAATTAATGGAACAGTCTTAAAAGATTTTGGAACTGAGTCCGTTTGAAGTAACTTTACAACACAAGTGACTTGAGTTTTTACTTCTGCACTAGTGTTACCTGAATCCATGTTTATAATGAAGGTCTACATATTATAACCAAATTTCATGATGTGATTTAGTTATCTAATCCATGCTGGAATGTGCATACCGGACTCCTGTTTCAGGGTTTCTAATATGCCAGGGTGTTCTTGATCTTGAAGTTGGAGAATCTCGGTAAGATATTCAGAAAATGGCTGGTCTGTTTTTTATTTTGTATGTCGTGAGAATCTGAAACTAAGCAAGCAAACCTTTGTGAAGAGCACTGCCTCAAGAGACAGAAGCTAGGAGATGAATCTGTAAACCTACTCCGTGTTTCTTTTTTTTCCTTTTTAAAAATAAAATTTTTTTTTAATATAATAGGAGACTTATTGGGCCATGAGTTTCTGTGTTTAAATTATTTAATTGTCGTGTATGTAAATTAGAAACTCAGGACCACTTTCCTCTTATGATCTCTTTTTAGGTCTCAAGGGTACCACAAACATAAAGAACAGCACGGATTTGTTTGAGCGGAGTTTTAAACATGATAACCGAAGTATTAGACTTGTATATGAGGCCTTCCAAGGTTCATCTCCGAACCCCCCCCCCCCCAAAAAAAAACCAGAAGGGAAAAGCCTTTCTAGATGCTCGAGAATAGGCAGTGGAGCACGCTGCTTTTCTTTCCTACGTGAGCCTCTTGCATCTGCATGTCCATAAATTCACAGCCCACGACAGGGTCGTTGTAGAGATAACAGCGGATAAATGAAATCGCCATAGTTGTACAAAATTAAACATGGTAAATAGTCGAGGGTGGTTTGACACAGAAAATGGAGGCGTACCCTGATTCCTTTTTAAGGGAGAGTTTAGTGTAATGTTTTTTTTTTATTAAATTGAAAATCCCGTATCATTTTGTATTATTATTATTATTATTAGTATTATTATTTGTGGTTCATATCTCATTTTGTTTTAAGAGGCAAGCGTAAACATCTTTTTTTGCATCAACTTGTAAGCCCACAATTGCAAAGCCCAACCTAGAAAAAGCTTCAAATTCGTGGATAACTATGCTGTTGGATTTGACTGAAAGGAAGCAATGTGGTCGGCAGTGGCGCGGCAGTTTCACCCAATCCGTAATTTGCTCTAAGTCACGTGTCAATGGCAATTCACTGTAGACATCCCCAACCCCAACTCCAGTCGTTCCCATCAACAACGGCTATATTTTCCCTCCTATGCCCCTATTATTCAAATCATTCTTGTATCTTGCCTCAACGGTCCATTTCCCACGTAAAGAGTGCAAAAAGGGCAAACTCATTGCTGCCCAACAAACCTTCCCTATGTTTATACATGGATCTCTATTTCTCCTCTCAACCATCTCTCTCTCTCTCTCTCTCTCTCTCTCTATACACAAAATGAATTCCAATGCTAATAAGGTTCAACATGTGACCAAGAAGTCCTCAGATGAGCTGCTAAGGAAATTTGCTGATGAAGATGATGATGGGGTTGAGACAAGGGAAGAGTACTTGTCAAGGGTGTCAACAAGGAGAAAGAAGGAGGACGTCAAGGAGAGAAGAAGGGTGGTCGATGTGAGAGTCCATCACAATATAGTAGTAGTAGTAGTAGTAGTAGTAGTAGTACTGCATTAGTGGAGAGGAGGTCGCAGCTTGCTCCTGTCACAAGGGATTCTGCGTTGCTCATGCAGCTTGGGATTGCTGGTACTGGCAGGCCACGCCTCAGAGCAAGGGATACCAAGAAGAACATATCAGTCTTGGCAGCCTTTGAACAGGTCCGAAAGAAACAAAAATTGATTTGAATTACTGTCTTATTATCGCAATTAAACTACTCTGACTTTGCATTTTGGTTTTGATAATTTGAGTCTAATTCAATATATAACATAACAAGAAAAAAAAAAAAACTAATTAAGAAACCGTCTAACACGCAATTAGAAGTCAATCAAGGCGAATTAAAAGATTTAAAGGTTGTAGTTTTCCTCGATATTTTGGCTTAATTTCAATATTTGCGCATTTCTTTGCCATATTTTTCATACTATTGAAATAAATGGTTTTTCATCCATATTTTTCTATGCAGACATGGCGCAAGACACTGGAAGGAGCTTCCAAGGTACTTTTGGAGACGCATTACAATCGACATAGACGTTTGATCAATGACATGGTCTAGCTTAAGAGATCCCTTTACATGTTTGTTTGCTTTTTATTTTTGCCTTAAATTACATGCCAGACGGGTAGAGGCTGAGGGGGAACGTGAATGTGGTTTGTAGATTAGCTTAGCATCACATTTTTAGGAATCCCTATAGTTAATTTATTTTGACTCTCCGTGTGAAAGAAGTGTCTAATAAATTAGCTCAACCTAATATGAACTGCGTCGTCTTATTGTTGAGCATCGAGCAATAGGAAGAGCTAACCTTGTTTGAGAATCATTGACAAAACTGCATGCTTGTCCGATTTTGACAAAAACTAATTACCAATAAACTCTGGTCCTGACGCTGATGATGCATATGAGCATTGGGGTTCTTTTACCTCGGCGGCAGTGATGATGGCAACAGCATTCTTAATTGCAACTGTATTATTGGTGAGCTTATCGATTAGATTCGGTTGATAATGAAAGTAAACCTAAAAAACAATAACACCCTTGTGAGCTATGACCCCCACCCCCCCCAAAAAAAAAAGGTTTCACATGTCACTCGTGTTCAGATTGGCTTGGTGCGTCTACCCCACTAATCAAATCTGATCCACTAATCCAACCATTTCATTGTAATCATAAATGATCGAGATTGGCTCGATGCCTTGACCAGTTCTATCATTTTTTTTTAAAAATAAATTTTATTTGGCAAGAAAAATAAAAACATAAGAGGAAAAACTTGCCAACGTTGTTTACTTTCTAAACCTGCGAATGCCCCTAATGTTGTCTAGTTAAATTAAAATGACTGCCAAGGAGGATTTTTAAGTCCTACTTCCTCTGGTAATTTTGTTATCGTTAATTTTCTGCTTTCCGGGATTGCCAACAGGACTAATCAACTTTACTTGAGGATGTAACAAATTCCCTAATAATTAATATGTGCAAACTACAAAAAGTGAAATAGTTTGTGGTATGAATGTTTCTTTGTTTTTTTTTTTTTTTTTTTGGACTCGTAACTTAAAATTAAGAATTAAAGTGGCCTTATTATAAAATTTTATGATTTATATTAACATTTTTTATTGTGTAAATGCATGCATACGACTCACGGACATTATGTCATAAACACTATGATTCATGTCTTCATTAAATACCTTTAAGTTTTGATATTAGTAAGATAATTTGAATTATTCTTGATTTTTTTTTTGAATTCTAAAACGGCAATTAATATGTCAAATACTGTTATCCAAATTACAAATTTTATTCAATTTATTTTCAATAAATTTAATAATTTCCATTTGATTTTAATCAACTTCGTCGAATTAAGTGAATGGGAGAGTTATGATTTTACCCCTAGTTTGAATAAGCGAAAAAAATATGGAGCACAAGGAAAAAAAAAAAAAGGAAAAGGGGGAAGGAAAATAATATTAAAACATAATTTTTTTTTTTTTAAAAAGTGGAAATTGAAAAGAGTGAAAGAAATTTATATTACCCCCAAGGTCAAATTTTCCTTCCCACCACTTTCCCCACCGCCAGCAACTACTCTTTCTTTATATCTCTCTCTCTCTCTCTCTCTCTCTAAGGTACTCCATTAAAAAAGTCCAATTTCTCTCTTGAAACCAAAAACCACCGGCAACGCAGGTTCTCTCTCTCTCTCTCTCTCTCTCCATAGCATCACTCATCAATCTCTGGCCCTTTTTCTTGTTCCTGAATTATCTCTCGGGATTTCTATTCACATTCCAACTCAAGACTCTGATTTGAGTCTCTCTCTCTCCTCAGTTTTTTCTCTGCCGCTACCCATCAAAAAGTGACCCAAGTTCCAAACTTTCTCATCTCAATCTCTCCCAAAAATCGAATCTTGGGAGTTTTTCTTTTTCAGCTTCGGGGGTTTATAGTCTTTTTGTGAAAGAAAAAGGTCGGGGAGGTTTTCTCCAAGAAGGAAATGTGGGATGTTCTCTTGGCTGGCAAAGACGGTAATGGCGTGTTGGAGACCTGTCGGGTTATATGCCCGTATGAACAAGGATGATGATTTTGTTGACAGTGACGATGCGACCCTCAGCGACGCCCATTTCTGGTCCAGGGACCTCGAGAAGCACTGTTATGGCGACTTCTCTTTCGCTGTCGTTCAAGCCAACGAGGTTATTGAAGATCACAGCCAAGTTGAGACTTCTCGTGATGCCACGTTCGTTGGTGTCTATGATGGCCACGGTGGCCCTGAGGCTTCTCGTTTTATCTGTGACCATCTCTTCGTTAATCTCATGAGTGAGTTCCTTTTTTCTTGCTTTATATTCTTTTTCGTATTTTTTTTGCTTTTTTACGTTCAGTTTCGTGATTATTGTGATTTTTGGAGGAACTTGAACGGTTGAAGTTTGTTGGGTTCCTGGGGAAGTTGAGATTCATTGCAATCATCAAGTTCTATGGTTCTTTTCTTGTTCTTGTTCTTTTTAGTATTCCTTTGATTGGGGATTTTCATTTTTTTTTTTTTTTGTTCTTTCTTGGCGCCCGGGGAGGGGAGAGTAGGGGTGGATAGATGAGCACTGGAATTTGGCTTGGTGAAATTGTCTTATTGTGCTTATGATGCTAACAGTGGATGAGATTAATGGGAATTGATTGCTAGTTGTTTTGTACCAAAAGTTTAAAGATTTTTGTTTCTGTATACAGTGTGTATGACTGAGATTGTTTATCTTGGTTATGTGAGGCCAACTTGTGGTGTTTGGTGCATGCTTGTTAATTTGGTTGCTTGGTCTGCAATGCTATGCGGTGTAATTTATTAGAGACTGGCATTTGTGTCTCACCAAAAATCTGTTAAGTCAATGATTGCGTGGTGGCAATTTCTGTGAACCCCATTTCTATTGTGAAGAGAAAATGACAGAAACTCACCAATTGTGCAGGAAAGGACATGTATTGGATTATTAGTCTATTTTCTTTGCTGTTTTTCTTTTTTTTCTCTGTTTTACAATTAGCAACAATAAGTCTTGTCCATTATAGAGGTTCAAGAAATAACTTAAGGGTGATTTTTTGTTGTGGCATTATTTACAGGGTGTTTCTTCCTCATGGTATATTTTTGTGCACATTATTTCTAGCAGAATCTATGATGGACTATAATGAATTGTGGGCTTTTTCTGGCTACAAATTCATATATTATTTTGTAGGGCTTGCTAGAGAAAGGGGGACAATATCTGAAGATATTTTGAGAAGTGCTTTCACTGCTACTGAGGAAGGTTTTCTTACTCTTGTGCATAGGACGTTTGGAATTACACCATTGTTCGCAACAGTGGGTTCCTGCTGTTTGGCTGGAGTGATTTGGAGAGGGACACTATATGTTGCTAATCTAGGTGATTCTCGAGCTGTAATTGGTTGCCTTGGTAGATTTAATAGGATAACTGCAAAGCAGTTGACTACGGATCATAATGCATGTGTGGAAGAGGTGAGAAAAGAACTCAAATCCTTGCATCCAGATGATTCAAATATTGTTGTTTTGAAGGATGGAGTATGGCGTGTCAAAGGCATAATTCAGGTGTGGTTTTTTTCTTATATTTTCCAATCATGTTCCTTTTTTTGAGTCCTCTATTTTTGTAAAATTTGTGCTGATATTGTTTAGACACATTCAAATTAATGTGAAAAATTTTCCTGCTTCATTAACGCAAGTGCAAAACACGTTTGAAGTTTATAATCTTTCCAGTTGTCTTGCCAAGGTCATTTCATTGGCCAATTTAGTAAAACTTTGTAAAAGACGGCATGCTGATCGGCACCTTTGTAGAACATAGCAGCATTCTGTCCTTCTTTCGGGGCCTTTCCTTTGGGTGGGCTGGGAGGGGGGAGGAGGATGGTTGGTGAGAGGGTTTGGAATGACAGAGGAAGACAGCAATATGCCAACACAATGGATGGTCAAAAATTCAGAACTACTTTTCTTGCAAAACAATCATGTCAGGTTTGCAAAACAAGCTGCATTATGCAATTGTAGTTGTTGCTAGTTATAAGTTCTTGAATTAGAAATTTTCTTTTTCAATTTCGCGCTATACATTAGTCACTGGAATACCTTTGGTGTTTACCATCTTCTCCTTTTCTTGTGTGATGTGCTGTTATTAGGTTTCTAGATCCATAGGTGATGCATACCTGAAGCGGCCAGAGTTTTCCCTTGATCCTTCATTTCCAAAGTTTTACCTCCCAGAACCCATTTGCAGGCCTGTACTATCATCAGAACCAGCTCTATATTCCAGGGCTTTACAACCTAATGATAAATTTGTTATTTTTGCATCTGATGGCCTTTGGGAGATTCTGACAAATCAGGAGGCTGTTGAGATCGTCTACAATAATCCACGACCGGTATGTATGGTTTCTAATGCATCCACTTGAACTGTTTATGTTTGGTCATCGAGGCACTCATTTTAGCTTTTTCTGCTGTCTTTAAATGGGTAGGGAATTGCAAGAAGACTGCTTAAAATAGCTTTAAATGTGGCAGTGAGGAAGAGGAGTATGAGTTATGATGGTCTGAAGAGGTTACAGAAGGGGGAGAGGCGGAAGTATCATGATGATATAACAGTAGTTGTCATCTTTATCGACCATGAAATGCAGGAGGAAAGTAACTCAGTTCAGGAGCTTTCAATGCGAGGTTTTGTTGACACCATTGGACCGTCAAGTTTTAGCACTCTCCGAGGGATGAAAGCCTAATCAAGTCGATTGTCTAAGTAGCATCCAGTACTCGATGGAAGTACATTGGCGTAAGGTCCAGCAAGTTTTATCTTCTCATTCAATTCTTTTAACATGCAAGGTTGACAGGGTTGACTCTCCTGGATATGTTCTCTGTGTTGTTAATCCTTGTAACGGAGAAGCCGCAGGATTCTTTTTGGTTTATCTGTCTGGAACCATTGTACACTCTGAATCTTACAGAACTCATACGCACGGTTTCAATAAACTCGGCTTTGTCACGCTAACTTTCTGTTCACTCTTTACACAGGGGGAGTTAACTGGACTTTAAATACCCGGAAATATAAAAAAGTCACGTATAAATTAAACTTAATATTTTATATTAAATTAATATTCAAATTTATTTATAAAATTGAATAAAAAATAATATAATATATATGTTGAATAATATGATATTTTTATATAATAAAATATAATAATTTTAGATGATAAAAATATTTGACTGAATAAAATTTAATATGAAATAATGATAAATTTTTAAATTAAATTTTTTTTTCTTTTCATGAAGATATAGTGTAAAAATAAATTAAAAAATTAATCAAAAGAAAATAGTATGAATATGTTCTTGATATAATATAGGAAAGATAGAACAAAAGAAAATATTAAAAAATATATGAATTGACATAAAAATAAAAATTAATGTAAAATTTCACTCAACAACAAAACTTAATATTTTATGTCAAATTTATATTTATAATAAATTTATTTATAAAATAATATTAAATTATTATTATATAAAAATAATATAATTAATTAAAAAAATAATAACATTTAGTGTATATATATATATATAATTTTTTGTATAATAAAATATACTATTTTTATGTAGTAAAAATATTTAATTTAATAAAATTTAAAATATAAAATAATAATAAATGTTTAAATAATTTTTTTCTTATTTTTTATATTGTAGTGTGGTATTTAATGTACAATAAAAAAAAGGGATAGAATAAAAAAATGCTAAAATTCATTGAAAAATAAAAATTAACACTATAATCTATAGAAAATAAAAACTAATGTGAGAGTTTACCAAAAATAAAAAATAAAAATTAAGGAAAGAATCCACTAAAAAAATTTAATATCTAGAAAATAAAAATTATTTAAAAATATACTAAATAAAATTAATTTTAATATTTTATATTAATTTAATATTTATTTCATAAGATAAAATTAAATATTTTTATATAGAGATAATTTAAGAAATTATATTAAAAAATATTAAAATTGATTAAAAATGAAATAATATTTATGTTATATAAAATAATATTTTTGTATGATGAAATATAATACTGGTAAATAATAAAAATAATATAGTAATAAAATTTAAAGCAAGATAAATTCTTCTTATCCCTTCGTCGCCTACTGACAAACGGCGATGAACGAATAAATACAAGCAAATATTTCAAGTATTATGGAAATTTCATAACTTGCTTCAAGTTGCCTTTTATTTTAAATAGAAAGACTTTTAAAATAAAAGAGACGCTTCACCGATGGGCTTCCTCCAAGTTTCATTGCCGGGGATGTGAGCGAGCTACAGAAACCACGAAGATACTCTCGGACAATTGCAAAATGAATACAGCGCGGAGTGAGACTTGCAGGTGAGCTGACGATGGTCACAAGAGAGAGGAAAATAATTGGCGGTTTTATTGAATTGGTGAAGGCTGGCTATCGGAAACCGAAATTCAATGAATCCGTGACATTAAACCAAATCCAAAACAGTTACAGATACACAACTCTTCTAGGATCCGATGAATAAAAAATAAATAAAAAAATAAAAAATCGCTCGCCCCTCAATACAATCGCTGTCTTATCAACCCATTAACAGTGCAAGCACAGAAAAAAAAAAAGAGCCAAAAGAAGTACAGAATAATAAAACATTTTGCAACCACTTGATCGGAGTCTTTTTTTTTTTTTTTTTCTTAGTACAAAATGTACGGATATGATTTGGTCACTGGCCTCTTGCTTTGCACGATTAGAAGCACTTCCTGTGGACAATTGATGGCCCAGACTCATCGTACTCGGCCTTTGAAATCCACATCTGCACGCAAAACAAAGCAAACGCGTCGAATGAGATCAGAAAAGTACAGCATGCAGAGCCCACTCGTGAACCGAGGAAGCATTGGTTTTGACAGCAAACAAGAACACTTGAATCTTAGAAGTTCTATTGTCATTGCTATAATACCTGCTGGAAGGTGCTGAGGGATGCCAAAATGGAACCTCCTATCCAGACACTGTACTTCCTTTCTGGCGGTGCCACGACTTTAATCTTCATGCTACTTGGGGCTAATGCCGTAATCTCCTTGCTCATCCTGTCGGCAATGCCTGGAAACATGGTAGAGCCACCACTGAGGACAATATTGCCATAGAGATCTTTCCTAATATCAACATCGCACTTCATGATAGAGTTGTAGGTGGTTTCGTGTATGCCAGCAGCTTCCATTCCTATCATGGATGGTTGGAAGAGGACTTCAGGACAACGGAATCGTTCAGCTCCGATGGTGATGACCTGTCCATCTGGCAACTCATAGCTCTTCTCCACGGATGAGCCTGCCTTTGCCGTCTCCAGCTCTTGTTCATAGTCCAAGGCAATGTATGCTAGCTTCTCCTTCATATCCCTGACAATTTCACGCTCTGCAGTGGTGGTGAAAGAGTAACCGCGCTCAGTCAAGATCTTCATAAGAGCATCGGTGAGATCACGGCCTGCCAGGTCTAGACGCAGAATGGCATGCGGGAGGGCATACCCTTCATAAATGGGAACCGTATGGCTGACACCGTCTCCAGAGTCCAAAACAATGCCTGACAAAAGCAAATTGACCACGAAACTTTTGAATTCGGGCTAGTTATCTCTATCAACAAAAAACCCAAATTTAAATAATTTTTCTAAATAAATTGTGAATTCATAAATGAAATCTATTGGTTTTCCAAAGCATTAAGGTGATCAAAATAGACAACACAAAAATTTTCAAAAGACAGATTTGAATTTATTTGATCATCAATCAGAAATTAACACTCAATTTCTCATCATGAGGTAAATCTTTGAGAGCTCTTTGCGGGAGCATAAGAAAACGCAAATCTCTGCACCGCCAACAATCCTAAACCAAGATACAAAAAGGGATATTCTCCACTCAAACATATCAGCACATTTTGAATAACAAAAAGATAGTCACTCACCAGTTGTACGGCCACTAGCATAAAGGGAGAGAACGGCTTGGATGGCAACATACATAGCTGGGGTGTTGAATGTCTCAAACATAATCTGGGTCATTTTCTCCCGATTGGCTTTGGGGTTGAGAGGAGCTTCAGTGAGGAGAACTGGATGCTCTTCAGGAGCCACACGGAGCTCATTGTAGAAGGTGTGATGCCAAATCTTCTCCATGTCATCCCAGTTGCTAACAATACCATGCTCAATTGGGTACTTCAAAGTCAAGATGCCTCTCTTTGATTGTGCCTCATCACCAACATAGGCATCCTTTTGGCCCATCCCAACCATCACACCAGTGTGGCGAGGGCGACCCACAATGCTAGGGAACACAGCCCTTGGCGCATCATCTCCAGCAAAACCAGCCTGACGGTTTCATCAACAGTCATAAATAACATCACTTTCCAAATAACGACAAATGTATAAAAAATTTCAGATTGCACATCTGGATATCGCATATGGGTTTATGTACCTTAACCATTCCGGTACCATTGTCACACACGAGCGGCTGAATGTCCTCGGTCTCTGCCATTTCTCAATACCTGCCAGAAAAAGATCCCAACTTTACATAAAATGTCGATGTTAAAAGTCGCAGCTAAAGATTCCAATAAGAAATCAGACAACTTCAGATACACTATTCTGATCCAACATTATAATAATCCAATGGCTGAAGCCAGGTTCACAATACACTCCAACCTTCCATCCAACTTGCATAAACCGAAGTGAAAAACACAAACAAAAAATACGCACTAAAACATAAAATAAGAGAAACCGCATTTCATCTCTACAAGAGAATGCAAAAAAAAAAAAAAAAAAAAAGGATCGAAATTCTGAAGAATCAGATCAAAGGTAGGATTCAAAAGATATGGCCTCTAAATTTAAAGCATGTAAAAAAATGAGTAAATTTCTAAAAAAAAATTTAAAAAAAAAAAACAAAAGACTACAAATTGTGAGCTGAAATTGGATCCTTATACAGAAATCCCAGATCAATATAACTACGAAAGACATTACAGAAATCAGCATTACCTTCCCGTAGCTCTGTTGGATTAACGTGTCTCTGCCTCTGTCTCTCAGCCACTGCCACCCGCCCTCTTTGTGTTTTTTGTTTTTGAAAAAACATGAGATGAAAATAAGGCCCCTCAAATGCAAATGCACCTTAAATGAACCTCAAATTTCATCTGAAGTCATCTCGGCCGTTGGCTTAGAGTATCTAATCTACCGATCCCCCTTGACGCGTCATCCTCATGGTGCACACAGCTGGCTCGCTTTCCGTTATATTGCCCATTCTGACGGATTTGCCCCTTACACGAACCAAGGGCATGTTGGGGCAACAATGCAAGCTTCTTGCTTTGAAGTAGAGTAGATCAATTGTGCGCCCTTCTAGTAAAGTTTAAAACCCAACTTACAAAGGTTGAAAAAACGTAATAGCTTTTTCGTTTTTATTTAACCTCAAAAACTCCTCCTATCCCATTTTTATTAATTTTAGGCTTATTGTTATTAATATGCAATCTAAAATATTAAATTCATAATTTTTGTAATATTTTAATATTATTAATCAGTATATTGTACTTGTGTATTAGGTGTTTAATTTTAATAATTATTATATTATAAATAATCTTTAGTAATAATGCATTACGATTATGAACTAAATTTTACTTCACAACACTTTATTTAGATGTATATTAGAATTTTGAGTGAGATTTTATCTTATACAAATCAATTATTTATTTTGATATATTTCAAAATTTTAATTAAATTTTAAGATTTGAATATTTCTATTATTAAGTAAGAAATAATATATATATGCATATATATATATATATATATATATATATATATATATATATATATATATTCTAAATTGCTCAATTAATAATTAATAATTGTAGAAAAGAAAAAGAGAAAAACTAGGAAAGAAAATTCTAACTGAGATAACGAGTGTGACGCCTTTTTTAAACTCCCCTTTAAATCCAACAAAACATTTAGTACCTTTTCGGCTTGGAATTGTCACTATGCTTAGAAAGTAGGCTATTTCAAGTTTGACAACCATCCATAAAAATGAAAATTTCACAAATGCCCTCTCCTGGACATTTAGAAGAGATGAGGGCATGATTGTCATATTGAGTAATGGAGGGGGCAAATTAGTCCTACAAAAGTTCCCTCTGACTAAACCGAAAAAAAGGCCATTTCTATTCCTATTTTAGATGCTCCTCCTTTTCCACAACTTTTTCCCAAGTTGAGTTGTGTGCAAGAATAAACGAGGCAATTTGCCAACTCAGCATTCCGTTTTCCAACTGTCCATCAGATCATGTCGGAGTGTCTGCTCAGGTGCTCCCCACTCGCACCGCCCCATCTGTCCACCACACACCTTCATTCTCGCCTCCATCGACCGAGTCTTCGCTGACCAAGAGAAATGGTCAGAGATCAAAACGGTAAATACGGTGTGCATGTCTAAATGAGGCATGACGTGTCGTGCGTTGCCACCCTTAAAATTATAATTGAACACAATACACAAACGTGGTCACCCCACACGTACTCTCTGGGATCCCCCGGGGAAATGGCTGACCACTTTTGATTAATCTCCCGCTAATTTTGGTTGTGCTTTAACCACCTTTTTCTTTTCCTCTCTCTCTCTCTCTCTCTCTCTCTCGTTTATATTTTTTATTTTTTAAAAAAATGCAAATGACATTCTATTTTTGTGAAAATCACTATTAAGGATAACGACGGGAGTCGGAGTCTCCAATTAGACGTGCCTTGTTTGTGTAGGCTGCCAAAATTTTGTTTGATTTTTATTTATTACGTAGTTTTTCTTGTTGGTTAATATCTATCATAAGCCAACAGAGAAAGGGGATAATTAGTATTTACTTGGATAATCTCATCGTGTATACATAAACGCTAGTAGGAAGGAGGAGAATTCGGTGCAATGAAATTGAAACAAATAAAAACTTTGCTAAGATTCAACGTGGGGTGACATGAAAATTGCTGAAAACTTCTAACTTTCACTCCGAGTTGACCCTTTTCCCTGATGATTACTCCCGAGCTCGCCAGTTGGAGACCAACAAAACTAAGTTTAATTCGCCGTTCCAATCACAGTTTGGCGATGAACAAGCATCTTTAATTGCGCCCAAAGATATCCAATTTAAAAGTTTTTAACTGCCTTGTACATGCGACTAGACAAATTGACCTGTTGTGGTCAACCATCACTGTGAGTGAACAGAAGACTTCATCGAGCACGGCGAGCAGTGGCGGCGACCCAGCTATTGTCTTGCAGTCGCGAAAAGACTCAGTTGAGAAGTTGATGGCAAATGGGGTTGGCGGCAGGAACCCCTTTAGCACATTGTACAATACACGAAAATAAAAATTATTAAAATATAATAAAGTTGTGGGTCTACGAATCAAAATAAGTATTAATTTCGTATTGGTCAATAGTTTTTATTTATGTCCGATCCGTGCATTTGATGGACCTTTTCTTTGTAGTAAACTTTTTTTACTTTTTTTTTTTTTTAATCTACAATTTACCAATAGCATTCGGTACGCAGTTTAATATACAGCCCAACACGGCCCAATGAAGAACAATTTGGGCCGCAGCTTGAATAGATCATTCCCAAAGTGGACCAATCCAAAACCTGAGCGAGTTTTGTTGAGTCGACACGCTCAGAACTCGCCAGCGTAATTTGTTCCGACACGCTCTAGAGCAATCCTCTCTTGTATTTCAAATCTCTGTCTGTCTGCGTGGGAGATTTGATTTGCAAGAGATGATGAATGGCGGCACAAAAGCTGCCATTTTTTTCCCTCAAAACAACTGTTTTCGGCTCCGGACTGCCCTTTTTCACTCCACTCCTGTTCTTGAACGCAGAAAACGCAATTTTGCTTCTTCTGAATATGTTAGTCCCTCGCTCTCTCTCTCTCTCTGTATGTTTTGATGTGCACCCAATTGCATATTTGCACTGTTATTCAAGGATAAGGTGTCACATCGTTGATTTTCTTTCTGTTTTTTTGTTTTTTTCTACATGGTTATGGCTTTTCGATGTTTTAGACAATTGGGGTTGCTTTTAATGGTTGTTTTAGGTTGACCCATTTCATTGCTTTGGTTTATGAGAAGGAAAAGGGGAAAAAAGTTCCCATCTTGCTGTTGTTTTGAATCGAGAATTTGAAAAAATATGAGGCTTTTTGTTTGACGTCTTCCTGATATTTGTTTTGGTTACTTTGATGTTTTCTTCCTTTGAACCGGAATGGATTGCATGGTTTTAGGATTTACCAGCAAAACTGACAGGACATTGTATCTTGCTCCTCTGTTTCATTGGAGTAAACTCACGTGCCTTTCTTATCGACGGTATCTTTTTGGATTTTAAAAATATGAATCATTTCTGCGGAAGGAGAGGCTCTAGAAAAGATGATGCAATGTTATTAGTACGGAAAAGGAAACTGCTTATTAATATTGGCATTTGGCATTAGCTTTTAGGCTTCTGTTTGTATTTTCACAAGAGATGCAAGGGTTATTATCTTGTGAAAATACATGGTATCTTGTGCTTAAAATATTGTGAGACTGGTGACGCGACAGACTAGGATTTGCAAGAAAATTCATCACCAAATTTCAAAATTTGGAGCATTAGCCTGTAAATTTCTGTTTTTTTTTTTTTTTTGGCCACACTTTCCACGGGTTAAGCGCATCCCATTTAAAATTCCATTTCATCTTTTCTTTCTATTAGAATAGAAAGTGTGGTTCATTATGAAGAATGAGTTTTGTACACCCTCCCTCATTCTTCATTTTGTAGCTTACAATACCCTCCCTCTCTCTCTCTCTCTCTCTGTCTCTCTCTCATGATAAAACAGATTCTCACTGACCAACTGTAATTATTCACTTGCAGAGATCCAACTATTATTCACGAAGGTCCAGGAACTTTTACTCAAAGCAATCATTACTACGCGATGGCGATGTTTTATTAGACTACCTACTTGGGGTACTTTATCATGATGTTGCCAGCTTGATATACTATTATGTTTATTTTGTTCAAAACTCATTCTTCATTTTGTGGACCATCTGCTTGACTGTTTCTTCTTGTAGTAGTTATTGTTATGGTTCAACTATTAGAGTCTAGTGAATTGGGTGGAAATGCTTGAATGTGGTCACTACTCCTAAGTAAGCTAAGCAGGCAATGATAATCATGCCTATCATCCTTCTGTTTATAATTATGCTACAAAAATGGAATTGATCTATATCTAGAATCCTGACCAGCTGCCATGTGTCGTTTTATGAATAACCCTTTCGAAAAAGCATTTTGGAAACATGAAGAGTTAGATTGATTGTCATAATGAATTAAAATGACCACTATTCATTTTCTCCGACATGGCATATATGGACCGAATGGTTATGATGAACTTGTTGCTTCATCCAATTTGGCTTTTTTGGAGTTGTGCTCAAAGTGCAAAGTCCAACTATTTGACAGGCCTTTCATTTCCAGGATAGCTGTTTGCATACTAAATTGAAGCTTATTATGCACCTCTTGCTTTGGGACATTTTTGAAGTCAGTATCACTCTTAGTCTAGATCTGTAATTTCCTCTGCAAATAATGTGGCCAAAGTCGGATCTTATTGGTGGATGTATAGATTCGTTGCTCTTTCTGTGATTCTGTCTTGCTTATTCAGAAATAAAAAAACAAGTCTCCCTAAAATTTGCAAGCATGAAATTTCAATTTCTTGTGTTAGACTTTGAGGCTTTAATTTTCAATCATTGTGCTTCCTGTGTTGTTCTATATCCTCCATTGATCTTGACAAAAACATTGTGTCTCTCTCTAGTAGCTGTTACATTTGCATGGTTGATGTTTCCAATGCAAGAAACATGATTAAGAGATAAATATCTGAAAATGGATGAACAAAGGGTGCACTGAACTGCATTTGCCTGTTTCAGTTACTTGTTAGCTTCTTCAAAACTATTGATAATCTCAGCATGTTTTCTATGACAGTGACACTACCTAAATTGTTGACCTACCCCTTCTCTCAAGCTTTCTTAGATGAGACATTACAAATTGCTATTTCCCCTTCTTGTATCATTTTGACAAGTTTATGTGTAGGTTATCATAATTTTGGTCAGTTCTCCTTCATCCTGTCATTTTAACAAGTTCATGTTTAGGTTATCATAGTTTGATCAGGTGTCCTTCATCCTAGTACTTTTTTTTCTCCTATTTTTGTTTTCTGCAGATTGCTTAATCTACATAAACTTTAGTTGTAGAGTTGCTCCATTTGCCAGTCCTTTTGTACTGTTCATCACAGAAGGTCTTTTAACTTTTCGCTGCCTTTTAACTTGGATTTTCAGAAATGGAAATATGATTTTGATGAGGAAGATGCACATTCAAGCAAAGACACTTCGTGGTTTAGAAAGCAATACTCTAAAAGATCCAGTAAGAAATGGCCTGGTAATCAGGGTAGCAGGCATTGGGTGAAAAGTAAGAACATTCGAACTACTTGTGCACTTGATATATTCCATATCTATCAACATTTAGTCTTTAGTATACTTTAGTTAATGGGATTGTTCAATTTTCTCTATGCTGGTGGTTCACTGGGCTGATTTTTGTAATAGAATTTTGTCTAGTGGTTGGGCAAGAAAAGCACCATTGATGGAGATAAGCAGTTTTCTATAATATTAGATCGTTTAGTTCATTCTGGATGCAGTTTTTGATTTATGATTTGACATTTTGCTTATGTAATAACTTATTTGATTTGTTACTCATTACACTGAATGCTTCTCTTCATTCATCAAATGGATATTGACTTCTTATTATTACATAGTCTTAAGATATATTTTACTCTTGCATTCAACCCTTTCCACTTTCTGTATTCACATTAACATTGATGCGTTTTTTGAACTCTTCAACAGAAGGTTTCCAGTTTCATGAAGAAGATTATGAATTTGAAACAATTTTCGAGCCTGCATTTGGTGGGTTCCACTGGTCCTTCATAAATGAAGAGAGTTCTCAATGGAGGAGCTCTTTTGGTTACTCTAATAACCATAGGAGACGGTGGAGATATCGGGTTGAAGAGGATTATAATTCATCATCAGAGTCTGATAGTTTGGAGTCAAATCTGACATCAGATAGGATTGCCCTTGGACTTAGTCCTTCCGGTCCTCTAAAAATTGAAGACATCAAAACCGCGTGAGTTCCTACTAGGGTCAATTCTATACTCATAGATCTTACTTTTACCTATCTCTGGTTTACCCTTGATTTTTCTCGTCAGGTATCGGGCATGTGCACTGAAATGGCACCCAGATCGTCACCAGGGCTCTTCCAAGGTAATAACCATTTGCTTGACTCTGCCACATGTTTTGCACTATATTGGCTTGAAGAACATGTCAGCTCTGGAAAATTAGGTTGAACTTATTTACTAAAAAGCTCTTTTGTGTTGGTTGAAATTTTTGAGGACATCTGGATAGACCGTTCAATAAAAAGCTGCTTGATGTTTCAAGCTTTCTGTGTTTCGACTGAATATATAGTTTTGTATTGCACAACGCAGCTCCTGAAATTGTTTCTTTAAACAAGACTGGTTTTGCACCTTTTTTTCCCTAAAATTATCCCATGTTAAATGATGCAGAACAAGAGTATCAAGAGCATCCTACATCTATAGCGGATATAATCTCTATGTTCCATTGCTTGTCACGTCCTAACAATTTACCTGGTGATGAATCTTCATTTGTGTATTTAAACAGGCCACTGCAGAAGAAAAATTCAAGCTTTGCAGTGCAGCATATCAATCTTTATGCGACAAGCTGGCTGCAATCTAGTGATCTCTGTCCTGGGGATGAGAGTCTGAGTTTCACATCTCTTCGGCTCACTGCTCCTCTCGTGGCATGTTGGGAGACGTGATGGAGTCTTGGATTTTTTATGGCTGCTATTTGTCAGGAGATAGCAACGTAACCAGTATAATTGTGTCAAGTAGGTGTACTATAAATTATCATCCAGTTGAGGCAATCGCAATCGATTTGTCCTTGCCGAGTGTATTATTTTTCGATAATCATAAGGTTGTAGGCGCAAATCCAGCTTCGATCGAACACAAGGATCATTACTTCTGATTACTGTAATGGCAGGGCATCTCATTTTCATTGCTGATCCGTGTGCCTTGGTTTCAATAACATGCAGTTTTATAGATAAGTGCAACGTTTTCTATTTTTATTTTTTTCCCCCAAAAAAAAAAATGAAAAGAGCATGGTGCAATGATTATTATTATTATTATTATTTTAATATTGAAAAAATATTAGTATATCATTTTGTGGAACTCAAATTAAAAATTATCCTTTCAAATCTTGATTTGCAGAATCCTATCATTAGCCTATTATTTGCTATTCAGCAAATTAGGAGGGCAAACGCTCCATGTTTACAGTCACATTATCCGGAGGCTGCAAATCGCTCTTAAGGATCTTCATTTAATTTAACTTTTAGCCCTGCCCAAGTGTTCAAATTCAGTATCCATTTTTGGATTGACAAGAAAAGGTGCGTGGTGCGTCTTTCAATGCTAAAAGCGATACAAATTCTGGGGGCATCGTCGGGGTTGGTGGCTTATCGATGGAAACCAAATGCCGCTGCGACTGGCTTTAGCTCAATCTCCACCTACCCATTTTCCCATTCGACTACTCCTAGAAGCCGACCCACAGCCACAGAACGTTCTCTGCTATTTCCGACCCCCTTCTCTACGCTCATCAGAGTCAGAAGAAGTAGAGCTTGCTCTTTGGGGACGATTCGTGTGCAGTCAACTCGGTCTGAGTCCAGGATGGACGGCAATTCTCCCTCATCAGCTTCGTCGTCAACATCATCTGTTGCAGTTCCGTCAGCTGTGAGTCTTTTTGTACTGCCGTAATCCTTATTTATGTTTTTTGGGTTTCTTTTTCTTTTAGTTCTTGAAATCTCGAGACCCTTTTTGATAACCGTGGTCTTGGGGGTTTTCACCCGCAATCCGGCTACATTTTGGAGCGTCCACTACACTTCTGGCCAGCGTGGCCCAAGTTAATTCAAGTGGTGAGGTTTTGAGCTTTGATCTCTCAAATTTCTAATCCCCACAATCCCACAAAATCCTTTGTCAATGAATGCACATATGACTTTTTCCTTTTTATTTTTAATGAATGCAATGTTTTGATCTCGGTTTTCTAGGAACTGGGCAATCGAAGATTGAATCTTGAACCCAGTGTTCTGTGTTGTGTTCAAATTCTTGGTTATGCTGGCCGTCATACTCACAACTGATTTAGTGAGAGAGTAGCGTAAATTACATTAGTTCAATTGGTAATCATTTGTTACTATCATCACTTATGGCTTTTCTTTTTCTTTTGATTTGTTACTTTTCTTTTCTGTTCTTGGTTCAGGCCTTTAAGGCATATGTGCTTGCATAAACCTTGCGATTTTTTTTTTATTCTTTTTTCCTCTAGAATACATTTATATGTCTGATCTTTTATTGCCAATGATTGGTTGCTCTTGCAACAATTGCATTCTGAGCAGGGAAATGCTCGGAAGATCAATTTCTGTCAATGGTGTGGTGGCCCAACTAAGCACGAAATACCTGACGGAGAGGAAAAGATAAGGGCTATTTGCACACTTTGTGGCAGAATTGCCTACCAAAACCCCAAAATGGTATGATGATTCATTTCATCAACTCCTGCGGAATATTCCTGTTATCATTGCTTGGTGCATTTCTCATGTGCATGTCTTGGCATATGTTTCTTCAGAAGAAATGCTGGTGAATTATCTGCAAATTGATTTAAATTTTATAGGAGATTAAGCTACAGAAGGCTTTGTTGGGACACAGGGATGATGTGTCAGTGGAGAAGAATTTTGCAGGGCAGACATCCAATGTAGAAAAACTGTATGCCATCTAAAGATGATAACATGTTGCACACTTTTGTGTAAAATAGTGGAAGTGTTTTTTTATTTTTATTAAGGAAATATGAAAAAGAGGAAGATAACTTCTAATCGTGAAGGTAAAATATTGTAAAGTTTGCATAAGTTACTAAAAAAATTTAATACCATTGTTGAAGCTGAAGTACTGTAGAATTTACTGTAATTGGCTTTTGCAATCATATGAAATTATGAATGAATGCCTATTACAGATGAATGGTGTGAGTAACAATCATGTGTTGGCTGTCCTTGTGGTTAGAAGTGGATGCGACATTGTTTGAAATTTCCCTTTGAATGGTGGTTTTTGTCCATGCAAGAAAAAACTTGTGCTGTCGCATAATTGCTTTTTGTGATTCAGCATGAACTGGATTGTCATTATTTTGTGTGTTGCTCATTAAAGGAAAATTATTTGTGATTGGTTATTACACAGTTATGAATATGATTTATTTTCAATTGATGCATTTAGGTTGTGGGATGTCTCACCGAGTATGATAACAAGGTCCTACTCTGCAAGCGAAATATACAGCCCTCATATGGCCTTTGGTATGCACATTCAGATTGTTTGCTTGGTCTAAAATGACTTTTCTGTTATTCTATATTTACAGTACCAATTACTTCACTCTAAAGCAATTCAACTATAAAATAGGGTTTCCTGCGTTTGCTATTTATTGTTTATGGTGCTTGTGCTTCCTCTCCTCTGTACTGTAGCTAATTGTATCCCTAAAATATTCACTATATACAAGTAAGAAGATTACATGCTGCTGACATAGGACCCTTCCGGCTGGTTACCTGGAAATTGGTGAGTCAGCTGCAGAAGGAGCAATCAGGGAAACCTGGGAGGAAGCACGTGCAGAAGTGGAAGTGGTGTCGCCTTTTGCTCAGTTGGACATCCCACTTATTGGCCAAGTAAGATATGAACCTCAATGGTCTTGTATTAATCTTCTGTGGATTTGCTGAAGGTTTCCACGTGTTTTTCTTGCTTTGCCTGGAGCAGACTTACATAATCTTCTTAGCAAAGCTGAAGAAGCCCCATTTTTCACCAGGTCCAGAGTCATTGGAGTGCAGGCTTTTTTCAGTGGAAGATATACCTTTTGATTCTCTAGCCTTTTCTTCGATGTTGGTTACTCTAAATCTGGTAAGAACATATGTTGAGCAACAATATCTAGTAATTTTTCACACTTACTTTTTCTGCTAACATATTTCCCTTGTGGTTGCAGTACACTGAAGATGTTAAAAATGGAAGGCTAAAATTTCACTATGGTACCATTAATAAACGGTACTTTATCATTCATACTTGTTTATGTAGTGCATCTTGACTTGTCATTTCCTGTTTATCACCTGGCCAACTGCCATACATATTTCTGCAACCTCTTTTTTTGGCAATTTTTGCCCGGACTCCGGGTTTGCTTCAACCTAGTTGGAGATGGCTAATAACTAGCTGGAGTTCACAACAACTTACTTCGTCAAAAACCCTGTCGGTTATTTTCATCCGTGCATTCTTGATTGCAGAATCGTCTTAATCTTCCCGGAGCATTTTTGCTTTTACTTTAAACATGCTTGACTATTATATTCTGGGCATGCTTGTGTTTTTGGTTTTCTGATGCCTCTGTTTTTTTTTATTTTCTGGCAGGCCGGGTACCCCTCCTTCAGACATTCGGGCCTATACTCTTGATTATCATTTGCATTCATGAAAAGTTGTGATCTGCATCCCTTGCCTCTTATAATACCGATGCTTGAAATGTTAAGTAGTTGAAATTGGAATCTCTGTCTTCATCTCTTGATGGAAGCTGGCGCAGCAAAGCATGGTTCGACATTTTCTGTCCATTGAATAATCGACAAACATGGTCTACTTCCATGGGGGCGATACCTGTTACCTGTGGCTTACATAACCGTTTGGTTTTGAGCATTGTTGCGTTTCAAAAAATGTATAGATATACAGTTGCATCCTTATTTTTGACCAATGAGTGAGCGTTAGTTCCCATGTTCGTGTACGATGTTGGCTTGTTGCTGTTATTGTATTTTACAATCTTGAACTCGGCGTGGCGGAAAGAATTCGGTCCAGGCGGAGAACTGGTCTCCATAATCATCGAAACAACTCGTGCTTGGACCTCCATGTTTACCACGACTGTATGAAACTGGCCACGCTCACTGTCCTTGCAATGGCTTTCTTCAGTCACAACTCTCTAGAGGTAGGGGTTAGGACATAAATGGCGATACAATAAATATGAGATATTGCAAATTCAGCGATTTACTCACCAACCCGGCTGATGAAGCAAAAATATTTCCCGAGAAGAGAGTAACGTAGTCTTCTGAGACTGTAATTAGAGATGGTTGGGGGACGGGTCGGATCCTTAACCGGATTAGTTCAAGTTTTAGAATTTTAAATTTATCAAACTTTAGACATATAAAATTTTGTATTTTGAGTTTCGAATATTTCTTAAATTTGAGTTCAAATTATCTTAATTTCTAAGCTTTCCATCTAAGTTATTCAATGAGATTCCAAATTATTTTAGGCTTCGATGTGATTAACTTTTTAAAAATCAATATGAATTGGTTTGAATCAGTTTTTCGTAGACCTAAGTCGGTGGATCGGGTCACCTTTGGACACTTCTAACCAAGATTTAGTAGGATGTCTTCAGAACAAAAGCATTGGGTGTGCTCTTTTTCTTTAGTTTTTTTTTTTTTTTTCTTTTTGGGTTGTCCGCATTAAAAAATTCCATTAAACGATGAGCAGCGAATAATCCCGACGGGCGAGCTTCCGCACGGCGAGCAAAAAGAGCACAAAAATCTCCTAAAACACCGTATGTTTGGTGCCCGTATGGTTGGATTTAACGACCCGGCCCGACCAGATCGGATCCAACTCACATCCGAAATAATGGATCTTCTTTCCCACGCTGTTGATTCTGTAACATATGAAAGAATCTACGACAGATGCCAACAAAACAACTACGCTTGACTTTGGGCTTTGGAGTCTCCCAAGTCTCAGCCTCTAAGGCCTCGTCAGTTCAAAGCCGCCCCCCTTTGCCTTTACAAAAATTTCTTACCGTTGCTTCTTTCTCTCTAAGTCGTTAACCAAGATTCGGTTTGATATCTATTAATTAAATTAATCTTGAAAGGAAAAAAAAAAGAAAAATGGAGAAGAGAGAATCGTTCGAGCACCACCGTGCGCAAGAGTACGACCCGCAGAGTCCATGGAGTGGAGGCGATCGCCGGTACTCCTACTGGCGTCAATCTTCCTTTCGCCACACCCGGGAGCCGCCGCACACGCCGGTTTCCGTCGTGTTAAACGATTCCGCGAAGCCTCTGCTTTCGCGCACCGTCTCCAGCATCGACATACCGCCGGAGATCTACTCCTTCGGCGGCGGATACGGAGGCGGTTTCGAGGAGGAGGAGAAGGAGGTTGTTAAGGGCTCCGAGGAGAGGAAGAGCGGGAAACTGTCGGTTTTGTATCGGACGATCTCGATTTTTAGGGCTTTGAGGTCTGGGAACCGACAAATGAAGCGGCTTTTCGTGTTGATTTCGCTTAATGTCGCGTATTCCACGGCAGAATTAGGGATCGGGCTCTTCACTGGGCGTGTTGGTAATGATACAGAGATCAGTGACTCGTCAAATTTACAAAACTCGCTCTAATCGATGTCCGTTTCTATTTTCAGGTTTGGTGTCTGATGCATTTCATTTGACGTTCGGTTGTGGTCTCTTAACATTTTCTTTATTTGCGATGGCCGCTTCTCGCAAAAAGGCTGATCGTGTTTACTCTTACGGGTAGGTTCTAGAATTTTGTATTTGCGATGGCTGCCTCGATTGAGCCTCGATCACTTGTGCCTCAGTTTTTATGATCTTTAATGTTCTTGTGAAAGGATCAACTGCTTATTGCTAAATTCTTGTTGCCAGATACAAGAGGCTCGAAGTGCTGTCTGCCTTCACTAATGCTGTAAGTACATGACAGTCCCTGCACGCAAGTCATATTTATGCACTTGGATAGCCTTTTCTTGTACATATATAACTGTGAAAGTTGCAGGTGCCTGTGGGATTGATTAACATTAGTTGCCGATTGATATTCGTAAAGCAGCCGCCCCTTACCTTGGTGCAGGCCAGGCACCATTACTGTTGGGGTTGGAGATAATCTCACACTGCAATGTCACTAGTCAAAGAAAAGATTGTTTTGTATTCATTAGCTTAAAAGAGGCACCATCAATTAGCAATCCATATCAGTGATAATTTCTCTTTGTAATGTTACTTACCAAAGTGTATATAGTTTTTCTTTTCGTATGGAAATAGTATCCGAGAGCTTCCTTATAGTCATCATGGCTGCTTGTTTCCAACACTGAAGGCACACATCCATTTCAAAGTTGTTTGTTTCCTTTGTGCATTCATCAAAGTTTCTAGGATCATAAATAACTTTATCATTGCACTAACATCTCGGTGTTCTTGATTTTGCTGCTCATGTAGACAGCTGTATCTCTTGTTCATGTCATTCTCTGTGGCTGTGGAAGCGCTTCATGCATTCATTCAAGATGAGTCTGAGCACAAGTAAGCTTGTTATGTAGACTTTGTTAGCAGTATGTGATTTATGATTTTCTTTATCGAATCTTATGATTTTCACTGCAATGTCATGTTAGTGTTGCATAAGCAGCACGAACTTTGTGTTTCATTCTTTTATGTTCATTGTTGTTTTCTGCAGAGATGATACCCCATTTACACTAGTAAATTGTTTTGTCTGTTTGTAGGCATTATTTGATTGTTTCGGCAGTGACAAATTTGTCGGTGAATCTTGTTGGTGTTTGGTTCTTCAGGAATTATGCTCGTATTAATCTTGGTAAGTTTTGAGATGTTTCAATTGAGTCATCTTTGTTAAAAGACTTATATCTGCAAGACTTTGCCTGCTTATTTTTCCAGTTAATAATGGTTTTGATAATATTTCCTCATGAATTTTTTGTCTGGTTGTAATGCTTGTTATTCCTAGTAGTTTTGCTAGTGTCTTCTTCATTTTCTTCCTTTAATTCTTCCCCTTATAAGAGTAATTGCTGCTGTTTACAGAAAAGCCAAAGATATTTATTAAAATGCGAAACGTATGTAAAAGGCTTATATCTACGAGACTTTGCCAGCTTATTTTTCCAGTTGATAATGGTTCTGATAATATTTCCTCATGAATTTTTTATGTCCGGTTGTAAGGGTTGCCATTCCTAGTAGTTTTGCTAGTGTCTTCTTCATTTTCTTCCTTTAATATTTCCCCTTATAAGAGTAATTGCTGCAGTTTACAGAAAAGCTGAAGATATGAATTACCACTCAGTTTGCTTGCATGTTCTTGCTGATTCTATTCGCAGGTGCCATCTCTCTCTCTCTCTCTCTTTCTCTCTCTCGGCGGACAAAGAAGCATTATCATGTTATCATGCATGCAAACTCCTTTTCTCGTTTCTGCTTTCTTCTTACTGTATCCATGTTGAGCTGGTGTACTCTTTTCTATCTCAGTGCAGGTTTGATTTTGGCATCCTGGTTTCTGTCCCTTGGGTATTTTGCTACATCTTTTATTTATAATTGCCAATTTATGGCTCTTACTTTCTTCTGTCCTCTCTGTTTGTCTCATCTTATTATTTCTTCTTTTTTTCACTTTTCTTTTATTTTATTTTTATAATATTCCTGTAATTTCTTCCCTCTCATTGCAGGGTTAACAATGCTGAAGTGTTGTGTTTAGGGCTTGTTTCGGTTGCAGTCTTTGTACTCGTCATGCCACTCTTTAAAGCTACTGGTGGCATCTTGCTTCAAATGGCACCGGCTAGCATTCCATCTTCAGCAATGAGCAAATGCTTGAGACAGGTGAAGGTCCTAGAAACGGTGTTAGGTTGTCTGCTGTTTAGGTGCATTAGCAGTGTTATTTATCCAGAATGAAGAAGATTTGAGTCCTGGGTTGTTCAACATGCATAGTGATGTAGTTTGCTTCTTCCACAAAATGACTTTTCCTTTATCTTAAGGTCTCTTACTTGGTTCTCGCCACAATTAACATTGCTTAAAATGCCAAAGCTAAATGTTCCTTGTGATCTCCCCCCACGCCACCTTCAGGTTGTGTGGTGGGCTCGAGAAAAAAAAAAAAAGAAAAGAAAAGAAAAGAAAAGAAAAAGGAAAGGAACAACTGCTTCCTCCAAATGCACTGTTTATATGGTTAGATTTCATAGGCAATATTGTTTGACTGTGTATACGTGTCTCTTGTTATTTCCTCTTCTCTCATGGTTAGGTTACTTCTCGGGAAGGTGTCACTGAATTATCTCAAGCTCGCTTTTGGGAATTGGTGCCTGGTCATGTTGTTGGCTCACTCTCCATACAGGCAAGAAAGTTAACCTTGCGCAAGTTCCATTATCTTTTCAAGGTTTGTTTCTGGCTTTTGTTCCAGATAAAATATTCTTCTGGAAAATGAATATAACAGGTGAAGAAGGGTATGGAAGATCGCCCAGCACTGCAGTTTGTTCACGGTTTGTACCATGATTTGGGCATACAGGATCTCACAGTGCAGACTGATTATGAGTAGAGATTTAGGCTCTCAATTTTTGGCTTCTATTGTTGGCGGATGGTGGGCACAGCCTTATATTGGAGACAAAGATTTGTATTTGTCATCGCTTGTCATTCTAAACAGGTCCACTACAAATAGTCCCAGTGTATAAATGATGAAATCTCCTCGCAAAAATAATTCTCAGCTTCTATTTTGTTTCTGTGACTCTTATCTGCTTCCCCTTTGTTTCAATTATCAAGTAAGAGCTCCTTTTTAGTAGTTGGAACCATCTCATTGCTAGATAGTTCGGTAAAAGCTAAATGATTTTTCTGGGTGGAAATGTTTTTCTTCTTGTTTGCTCGTTTGTGTCTGTCTTAAGTATTAGCTTTGTATAATGTGGATTGCATATTAGGCTTGTGAGTTGTTTGCATGGGATCTGTAGACGCACGTTATCATAGCTCAAAACATTGTTGTATTGTTGCGTTTGTGTTAGCTGTCCAGATTTGTTTTTGGGGTATATCAGAATAAAGCCGTCCAGAATTTTGAAAAAATGCTTACACATACATCTTTCAATTTGCTGTAGTATTTTGTGAGTAGAACTGTTGATAATGAAGCCTAGATTTGATTCCTTGAAAGAAGTTAGGCTCCACTTTTGTTTGAAAAGAAATCAATGGCTCACCCTAGATTAGGGGAAAATAGATCACGGGCGACCAAACATTGTGAAGTTTGTGGTCCATGGAAGCTTCTGCGCATTTCAGGAACGAGAATTGGCAATATGGGATAAAAAAGAACAGACTTGGCAATACGAGACTTACGTTTGTAGAGGATTGAGACAAGGTCCATCGGATGCGCAAGATCCTTGTTGAAAGAGGATGAGTTTACCTGTTAATTTCTCACTAAACAAGCCCCAATTTTTGTCACGCCGTTTCCGATTTTTCTGAAGTCAACCATACACAGCGGATTTTCATTAAGAACTCGACGCCATCACTAATAATTGAATCCAATATGTTTTTAAGCCTTTATTGTAGACCAAAATTAGTATCAGTCAATATGGGATAAAAAAGAACAGAAGAATTGTAAAGCGGCGTGCACATCCTTTCAACGTTAATGTAACCACCTTTTCCTGGTCTCCAAACAAAAGCAAATACTGCAAACGTTTAAAAAAGAGAGTGATATTTACAAGCACAGAAGTGGGAATGACGATGGAAAACTAGTCACCCGCTCAGGAATGTTACTGACATTTAAGAGACGACAAAAACCAAACAATAAGAATCCTATGTCGACAGAGTCATTATTGCTATCTACTTGCAAGTGCGTCATACCATGGTCGGAATGGTCACCAAAACCGCTCTGCTCGGAAACTGCGGTATTTTGGTTCATCTACCGCCGAGCTCTGTAAACGGGTTTAGCCCGCTTCCGACCAGAGAAAGGTCCATATCTTTAAAAGATGGAGGCAAGGGTGGCCATATAAATGCAGGCCTCTCCGCAGGCAGTTCTGGCGGGGCTGCTTCCCCTGTGAGGACCTGCAAAACAATTTTCATGGAGGGCCTCTTGTTTGGGTTCGGATGGCAGCAGGCTAACCCCAGTATAAGCAGACACTCCATATTTTCCTTTTCGAACTCGCAATTCAATCGGGGATCCGCACCATCAACTATCTTTTCCTTCCTGTAAAGTTCCCACAGCCAATTTACAATGTTATTGCCGTAGTCATTTAGCTCCCTTTGTCCTGCTGGCTTCCTTCCGCAGGCAACTTCCAGGACAAGTGTGCCAAATGCATAAACATCTGTTTCAACTGTCGCCCTTCCGGTAAGGATGCACTCTGGAGCCATGTAGCCGGGTGTTCCTGCGAGTTCTCTTGTTGAGTGGTGAGTTTGTTCACTCGGTATGATTGTGCGAGCCAGGCCAAAATCTCCAAGCCGAGCATTGAATTCTAGATCCAACATTATGTTGCTGGCTTTAATGTCTCTGTGAAGCACCCTCTTCTCGCAGCCATTGTGCAGGTAATCCAGCGCCTGTGCCACTCCAGTTATTATACTCAGCCTTCTCTCCCAGCCCAATGTTGATTCCTGCATGCCTGAATTTGGAGCATAGAAAATGTATTTGTCCAGGCTTCCGTTGGGCATGTACTCGTACACCAGGAGGAACTCGCGACTTTCGTAGCACCAGCCGATTAGCTTCACAAGATTTCTGTGATGGAGATTGCCAATTGTAGTCACTTCTGCTATGAATTCCTGCTTGCCTTGGGTGGATTTCTTTGAGACTCTTTTGACAGCCACCTCTTTGTTTCCCAAAATTCCTTTGTAGACTGTTCCGAATCCACCTTTTCCAAGCTTGTTCTTGGGGTTGAACTTGCCTGTCGCTTGGCTCAGTTCTTTGAATCGGAACTTCCGTGGAGCAGTTGAGGAGCCCTGGATCGCCTCTTCTATGCTTGGATAAGGATCCTCTAGGTCCTCTTTGTTGTGTTTCTTGTTCCAGTACAAGATAAGAACAATAGCAAACAACAGAACCAGTCCTAATGGAACCACAATCCAAACCCAGATCGACTTATCATCTTTCATATCAGAGCCACTAAACTCCCATGATTTTACACAGTTTAGTTCAGTATAATTGCTTGTCGAAGCAGAAAATCCAATGAAAATATCCCGTGGAAGATATTCTGAGAGATCTATAGCCTGAAAGATGACAGGAGTCTTCGTGTTCTTCCCTACAAACACGCTCAAATTTTTCCCGTCATATTGAACATTTACACTGATGTCTTCACCCGCAGAAATATTGATACCGTGGCTGCTCAACGAGACCTGTTTAGTTGAGTAGATGCTGTTTATGTCCAAGCCAACATGATTGTCATCGATATCTTGTGGAAAGCTTTTTCTTGTGTCGAATTCTATTGCCACTATCCCGGCCCGATCAGAACCGTTGGATTGAGAATTTACAATTCCAAGCCATTGTCCACTGCTATTGGTAGGCAGAGAGTCGTTCCCAGTTAAAATAAAGGCCAAGCCTTCACCACCTGGGGTTGTTTTGTTTTGGATGTTGAGCACAAAGGTGGTGTTAAAAGAAGCGTTATTGCCTTTGCGTCCCTGCAACCTGAATCGCCTTCTGTACAAAAACCGTCCGGATAGATCCTGAATAGGTGCTCCACTCGTATCACGCGTAACTTGGAGGGCATCATGAACTATGTAAGACTCTCCTTGTTGGAGGAAATCATCTTGATCAGAGACTTGGAAATTCAGATACCTAAGATTGAAGCAGCCTGCTTGGTTAAGGCTACCAACCAGGAGGGTTGCTAGGAACAGAGAATTTATTACAGAAAAAGAGCGCATATTGCTAGGCTGATCAGAATGATGTTGAGCACAATTGGCAGAGTTGTTTCTGGTTATGGTTGAGAAAAAAAGTGCCAAATGGGGGGGGGTTAAGGGTGAGGTTGAAAAGCTCACAAAGGCGGCCTCTTTTATCAGCAGGAAGGCTGAACATTTTCTGAAAAAGAGCCTGGTCAACTCAATGACTTCTCACTGGGACTAGGCTTCCTTGCTTCTTCGGTGTTTATATTTTATTACTTTCTTGAAGCTACGTAGGAATTTTCTCTTCTTTTACCATCTCTTTGGATTTCTAGGCAAGAAAAAAATATCCGAGTATTTTTGCTACTAGGAAATATTTAATCATTGTGGACGCCTCTTGATTGATAGATCGTAGGCCAATTAATGCAATTATAAATTTTAGAATTTATTACAGGAGATATTTTAAAATTTATTTAATAGTTAGATTGATTGATTTATTAGTATTATATTAAAATTGAGTTACACACACGATTCAAGTTGTCTTCACAAATTTATTTACAATTTCATAAATCTCTATCACAAGCCATACTGACGCTGCACTCAACAACCTCATTTGTTTGATTGGCATTTTTCCGAGTCTTAAAATCTTATGTGTAGAGATTCTTCAGGTTTCAACTTTGAATATTCCAAGATTTGGCGAGGAAAATTTCTTCACGCTGCGCATAAAATATTCTAATGAAGCCATGCAACATGTTACATTGGGCAAGTTGAGTTATTATGTTGGTCAAAGCTCACGTTTAGATCAACGAAAACAAGTTTTGGGCACTTGGCTGTTGTTGACAGCGCCTACAAAGAACCTTCTTCGTGCGCTGGAATCCGCGTGGTTGATTAATCAACGATTCTCTCATAGTTTGCCTTTCTGATCGAACCCATTTGATCTGAATGGGCACAATTATTTGGGTGGGTTGAGGGGGTTTGTTATAGCTACTGTACATGCATGCCCCTACAAGAAAGAAAAAAAAAAAAAAAAAGGCTAACTGTGGATGTAATCGCCTGATCCAAGAACCTGCTACACTTGCTTCCACTTACACAGCGTTTTATTTATTTTATTTTATTTTTTATTCTTTTATTTTTACAATCAAATGATTCTATGGACCCTCTCTCTCTCTCTCTCTCTCACACACACACACACACACTTTTATTTTAATTCAAATAATCAAAAGAAACACTAGCAAATAACTTGCCAGAACAAAAAATTAAAAGTAATAAATGTCTTTAATTAATGCAATCAGTGTTAAGAATTGAAAAACAGAAGTTTTGTAAGGCTGGATTGAAAAAAGCGCTCTGCATGTAGGTTTAGATTACTGTATATCGTTAACTGCTGTCCGCCTTTAATTAATTTCACCTCGATTAGTAAATTACTGATACCTGGCTTAATTTATTATATTTATAAATTCTATTATGTAATAACTCGAATTTTGAAATAAATATGAAATTTCGAGATATTATTTCATAAATATATTTAATTTATTTCAATTTATTATTTAATAATTCAATTTTTATCATATATTTAATCCAACCAATTTAGTTCAGCGTTAATGGGATTCAATATTTAAGATTGAGCTGTACAATTTATTTTCGTCGTGCCATGTAAATACAGTGACCATCACCCCGTGAACTTATTGCCTATGATGCTCGACATAAATGATCACGTAAACATCAAAACACATTAAAACATCAGGATGCCTTGGCTCCAATCCAAAGCCCCCCGACCCCCAAAAAACAAAATCAACGTTCTTAGTTTTAAGTGGTACGTACATTATGTCATTATGACAAGGTGAGGCGGACCTATCTATAATTACGTCGTTGGAAGCAAGGAAAAATGTATCCAATCAAGCTTGTCATACCTCAGTATTTAAAGATTCGAGATGGCCCAGGATGTAACTGTCAAAGGAAAACTTTAAAAAAGACTAGAGGCTGGCCGGGTCCATCGGGTGTCCCTCTGCATGCTTATCCTTTGAGCGAAATTTAACTGAAAATAGCTTTATTCATTTTGTTGACTTGAAATTAAAGTTTCTCTTTTTAGGGTCACGACAGTCTTAGGGCTTGAAAACGTGTCCGTTTGGACTTGGCTCGGTCCTGAATTAATGGCTTTCCATATTCAACTCCAAGCTTAGTCCGACTAATGATGTTGTTGGAAAGTTTTATTTTGATTTTCCTCGAATACAATTTACACGTAAATTTATACAATATAAAATTACATTGAGAAAATAAATAGAATAAATACTCTTCATATTATAGATTATAATAAATAAGATATATAAAAAAGAAAAGTTTTAAATTGCAAGTGTTTTGTGGGCGCTACCAAGAAGGGAACTTCATTGGAATTGGCTTCATTTGATTATCGATAGTTTGCAAAAGAAAATTCGTATCTCAGCGTCTGCTTGACGAATTCTTCGTGCCTCTGCCCGAGCGAGCGCTTGCCATGAAATTAAATTAACCATTAAATTTTTGGTGGCGCGAAGATATGCTTTGCTTCAGTACTATGCTATGTCGCATTTGCATTTATGGTCTACCGAACACAGTCACCTGAAATTTATTATTTTCTGGCTGTCGGTTTCATGAAAACGCAAGCAGATTCCATATCTTCTTCAGTTTTCTTATTATTTACTCGCCATCAATTTATCTGTAGTCCGAGAGAATGAGGCAGGGCTGGCTCGCACTTGGTCCCTCTCACTCGGTTCTCTCTCTCTCTCTCTCTCTCTCTTTTTATTTTTATTTTTTTAATTTTTTGCGAAACATTGAATCAAAGTCCGAGCAACCTAAGACATTTCTCAGCCTCACGAAACATTGGACACGGTAGTTTCTTAGTATTGAGCCTACGACCCTCGTACGCCCCTTTCGAGTCGCCGTGGAGGGTTCCATTCGATTGTAGTGTGCTGGCTGGCTGGCCATGGAGAAAACGTGTTGCGCATTAGCCAATAATCTTTTTTCCATGGTAAACAACATTATAAGAAAAAGAAAAAAGAAACCAAAAAACAAAAAAAGTAAAGAAAGTCAATGGTTATAGAGCCACCGAACACGTCTAATACCGTTCCATTAAGAAAAGACAAATCCTAATTGGAATTGTAATTCAACAAAGCCAAAGCGGAGAAAGTTCAAAGGATATAGATGAATTCCAACAAGTAATTGAATTATTGATGACAGGTCCTGTTTAGTTTAGTATTGTTGTTATTATATATTGTTGTTAATTATTAATTATTATTGAATATTAAAAATTAATAAAGTATTTGACTAGTTTGATATTAATGTTGTTATTAAATAATAAAATGATTAATTCAGATATTTAATATATGCCAATATATTATATTAATAAAATTATTTTTATTTTTAGGATAAATATTATAGAGATACTATGAAGATTTTTTTATTTGATTTTAAATATTATAAAAATATTAATATTCGTAAAATAATAAAAAAATGGTGTTGTATATATTTTTTATAAGTAGTAATATTAATGAGAAATTAAAAAAAAAATACCTAAGAATTATAAAAAAATTAAAAAAAAATTAATATCTATATAGATATTAAATAGGGATACAAAGTTAATCAACGTAACAAATAAAAGTAATATTAACGTGATATATATAATTTTAAAACAATTTAATTTATATAAATTATTTTTAAGTACTATTTGAGTAGATAACACGTACATCTAAACTAATTTTTTTTTTTTATTAACATCAACAACTCTGAGAGACTTAAATAAAATAATCAACATATAGTATAAAAAGTTAACCAAACACCTGTTAATAGTTGACTAACAACCCATGACATCGAAAAGTTGAACCAAACAACGTTTAACTCTGTCATACGGACGTAAAGACTTCTGATTGGTTTCACTGTAACGTGCCACCAAGGAAAAAGTCGACGGGAGAGAAAAATGCAAACAAAGAGTTTGAACGAGAAACCATCGATTACTGCCTGTTTTTAATTCATTGGTAATCTTTTAAAAAAAATTGTCTCTATCTATCTTTATATTTTATCAAAATTGAGCAGAAGGATACCCTAATGGCGAAAATTTCCTTGTTTGACATTGCTGGGGCCTCATGCCGAGCTCCATAGGTTGTGGGTCTGATATGAATAGAAAGACATATTTATCCCATGACATTTGTTCAAACTAGACGGAGGAGATTACTACTATTCAAAAATGAAAAATCTTAGGAGTATTCATAATTTGATGAATTGATTCTATGCAGTGAATAGCTTCTTTTGAAAAATAACAAGAAATAGAAGGAATAATATTACTTTTAAAAAAAAACTTTGAATTTTTTTTTATTATTTATTGTGATCGTGATATTCTTTTTTTAATCATTTTTATTCCATATGTACAATTAGGCCACAAAAATTAGTCTGCCTAGTAGGATCCTTTAAAAAAAATTATTTAAAAAATGAAAAAGAAAAAGGGGGGGGGGAAATTCTTCTGATTTCATCGGAGTGGAGCTGACTCGGCTACTACAAGTTCGGCGTTGCCAATTGTGCGACCGGGCGATCACTTTTGTATCGGTTGAGTCCATCGGTTCCTGATCCAAACTACATGGATCTAGGCCCAACTACTCAAAGCCGGTTAGTATTAATTTAGCTTCATGGGCCCAAAATGCCAGCTCGATGGGCAGCTTTGATCCGATTAAATATATGGGATATACCCAACAAAAAAAAAAAAAACAAATCTTAAACATTTGTAAAGTTTTACACGTTAAATTCTTTTTATTTTTATTTAAATTTAAATTTTATTTTAAGTAATTTCTTTTTTTATATAAAGTAGTTAAAACTGTGAGTGATTATATATTGATTAAATAGAACTTATTAACAATTTGTCTATTTTTTTATAAAAAAAATAATTAAAAAATATATAATTGAAATAAAAATATAAAAAATTAAGAATTTAATTATAAAAAGTTAGTACCAACTTTTTACATTGTAAATTGTAATTGCCCTGATTATGCCTTCTTCAGCAGAGTTTGTATTAATTATGAGCTGGAGTGGCCGGAGGTCGGAAGAAAGATGACTAAAACGAACAAGAGATTCACGGGTATCTTTTTTTTTTTTTTTTTTTCGGTTCTCTGTTTTTTTTTTAATATTATTATTATTTTTTAATAATGGTTTTCCCAATCACGGGTCTTGAAATCTGAAGCATAAGCAAGTTCAATCTGCCTTATGACCATCACAGTTCACTAAACATTTTAAATTCTGAAAGTGCTTTACAATTCAAACAACGAACACACAAGTGCTTAGTGGTTGGTGATCCTACTCGCTGGCAGTAACTCATTGCATTGGATGGGCTAATGGGACAGAGAAAAGAGTCCTGGCAGGCCATGCTGTCTAACACATTGAAATATAAGCCAACTGGCATAGCTTCGGCATCTTTCTCCCCAGAAATACGGCCCGTTCAAAAGGTCGAGTCTTCACAATCCGATCCGCCGGCATTGATGGAATTAAACGAACACCTGTAATAAATTGGAATTTCCAAGGCCACAGCCTACAGGACTATCTTGTCTTCATGTGTTAGAATAGAAATCCAAATATCCATCTTCTGCAACGACAGTAGGGCAAAGTGTTTTGGGGACATGATTCAGAAGGATAGTGGTGTAGGCATTTCTTATGATACAAAAAGAAAGGAGCAAAAAACCATATTTTTGACCTATCTATAAATTTTACTCAACTTCTTAAACTTTTATTAACTTTTTGGTGTTTTTTGGTCATTTAATCAACTTTTAACTAACTTAGCAATCAGAGGTTCTTGTTAAAGTCAACAAGTTATTTCGTGAAAATATTTGTAAAGATCTTTGATTTATTTCTTTCAATCTACAACGAAGAAAATCATTGTCCCTTTGTTAAATCTGAGGAAATATTTTGTGAGAGATCAAGCAATAGCTCTGACTGATAATTTAATGCTAACGGTATAAGAAATGAACAAGAGGACTTGATTACGCATAAACCTTCGAATTTGACCCCAAAATAAAAGCAAAATACAAATTCAGCTAATAAATTAATAGCAGCCAAAAATTTTGAATCCAAAGAGAATTAAATGACGGATTTGGGCGCAAACAAGGGAATTAGATATTGAGATGATGCAAATTTGGGTTGCCAACTTTCTGTTTTGTCAATTTGAATTGTCTAATTTGATTTTAGTTGACTTGTGTCATATAATTTCGGAATTTGGTTAAGTCTTGAATTTTTAGAATTCGGCTAATTGGGTCAATTGATAACTTTTATCACTACTCCTCCACTAATATTGACGTGGCAAGTGACACGAGATTTCAAGTTAACATGCAAACTTTTTTATTCCAATTTTGTTAATTTAAAATAAAAATTTACAGTCAACAACTCAAATTGATGATAAGAAATTTTCGTTTCCATATCAATATTAACTTAGGAATAAAAACTGTAGTTTTCAATTCACCCAAATTAATCGAATCTTAAAAGTTTACCACTTAAATTGTCCAAAATCAAAGTTAGCGCGTCTCAAATTAAAAAATTTATGACTCAATTTGACAAAAATAAAAATATATAACCCAAATTGACGAAATCTAAGAAGTTAGGCAATCCGAGTTTGTATTCAACGAAGTAGATATTTTGACAAGGAAATTAACTAGGTGAGAATTGGAAGAAAACGGATTGATAAATTGATACCCCATAGAGCCCTGGCAAGGAAATTTCGCTGTCGTCGTAATCCCCAGAAAGCACATGGTCAGGGCTACGTTTTCACCTACTTTTTTCGGCCATTCTTGTTTGTGCACCTCGTTGCTTGCGTATCAAATACTTTAATGCGGAGGACATGCACATCCCTTCCCTTTCTTCTTTTTAACTAATAAATAATGAAGGGAAAATTACTGTAATGACTAATGAAAAAATATATGTGTATAAATTTAACGTGGCAGGGGGAGACATATAGTGACTTTGGGGTTAAAAATACAGAATTTTAAAGAACTGGGTAAAGTTTAAAATTTTAAATTTAAGAAAATAACATTTCAAAAGATTTATCCTATATTCTTGGGTACGTGAAGGAAGATTCTAAAATTTAATGGCACACGGCATACATACGTCTTAACAAAAAGAAGATAATAACTCCAGGACAAATTTGAAAATTTTAAATTCGATAATAATAATAATAATAATAATAATAATAATAATGTTTCCGATGTGATTTTGGCTGTGGGTAAGTCCTTTCGCGTTTAAAAATTATCGATCGGATAATTTCTAGTCAAAATCACCCAAAAACATGTTTATCTCAAATTGTACAAAGTTTTGAAAACAAAAAAGCAAGCAATATGGATGTAATTTAAAGTCACCCTCTGATCTATCATTTCTAGAATTCACACATCCAATTGTAGCCAAAATCATCAAAAACATATTTTTTATCTTCAAAATTAAATTTTCGAAAATTACCCCATTAAGTTTGAATTTTCTAGTTTGAGTCCTCCTGGCACCGTGCACATCGCCACCCGGCAGCGCCCGTAACGAAGAGCTTGTGCCGGCCGTAAGTTAGATAACATTTCAGGACTCTTTATCTGGTAGCTTCTGTCTCCACTCCGTTTGCACTCTTTTCAGATTTAGACTCTTTTGTTTGACTCTGGAGCCTTGGCGATTACCCCAACAACAAATTGGTCATCTTTCAATACCAACATCAGAATGCCCTCCAGGAGCGGCTTTCAACTATCGGTAACAGTCTTTTCCACTTAGAATCTCACGGCTATAGGCTCGAGGAGAGAGAAAAAAGAAGGAAAACTCTGAGAGGCAAGGGAAGAGTGGGGGAAATTACAACTGAATTTGATAGCACTTTTGGGATGGAAGGAACAAAGGAGCCAACCTTGCATCATTTCAGCCATGAGCATGCACTGAAGCTTGCCATCTCGACTTCCAATGGAGACCCCATCAACTGTTATGGTTGCAATCTCAGGATTTTGCCTGGCAAGGACTACTACACCTGCAAAACCTGCTCATTTTCCCTGCACAGGGAATGCTCCAGCATGCCTAGAAAAACCAAACATCCTGGCCATCCAAATCATAATTTAACCCTTTTGGTTTCTCACCTTTCTTCCAATAACACAATCAAGTGTAAGGCTTGTGGTGATGGTATCACTGATTTCTACTACAACTGTCCCAAGTGTGGCGTTTACTTCCACACTTTGTGCTCAGCGCTGCCTCTCTCTGCTGTGATCTCTTCCCATCCCCACAAGCTCAAGATGGAATTCTCACCTCCTTATGATTTCAGCTGTGATATGTGCCACAGAGCTAGTCATAAAGGGTGGCTGTATAGGTGTCGCTTCTGTGAATTTGATACCCATGTTTCTTGTGCCATAAAAGACCAGGAAGTAACGCCCGGACATGAGAACAATGAGCTAATGCAGTTGTTGGTACAGAAATATACTACTGCTACTCTGGATCATGAGGCAAGCAAGGGCCAAGGGAATTCCTATGCAAAAAGTGGCGGAATCGGACTGCCTCAGATGAAGCCATCCACGCCCGACTCATTAAGAAGCCCAACGCTAGGAGACCAATCAAGCGACATTTCAGCCATGATTTCTGATGACCTGACAATCCCAAGTTACCAACTCAGTGACTTCTGTTTTTCCATAGATTTGCTCGAGTCTTATTCAGCTCAAGATCGCCCATTTCAGGCAAACAAGGACACTAGCTGTCAAGATACGAAGACTCCTCCTCAAGTTGAAGCAAAGATTAAAGTCGACAGTGTGGCGGTGCCTAATAAGACTCTGGGCACTTCCCAACCAGCTTTGCATCAAAAGCCAGCTGATCCTGATAAGCCAATATCGAGTCCTGTTTTCAAGGATCCAGAGAAAGGGTTGAATGAAGCATTCGTAGCTAGCCAAAACCAGAAAAGGGAAGTACCAAAAAGAATTGGAAGCAAGACAGCCTCTAAACAGCAGAAAACCAAACCACATACCGTAAGTTAATAGCCACAAAAAGTTATCTATATTCCTCCTCTTTTACCTCTCTTTTTGATCTTACTGCACCTAATCAACTTTTCAAGAGTTTACTATTTTGTCTGATAGCTTTGTTAGGGTATTTTCGAGACGCAAAATGATACATGGAGGGCGGGTGGGGAATGGGAGGCTAACCAGGCTAACTTGTCTGGTGTAGGTCCTCTGTGTTTTATTTTCATTCGAAAAATATGACGTGGATCACAAAAATGGGCATATAGTTAACAAAAATGTGTTATTTCCACATTATTATTATTATCATTATTATTATTATTATTATTATTATTATTATCTATATACATGTTGTATGTTGTTTGTATATTTATCTTACCTATTTACACATTATGCATCTTTTAAAATGATAAATAGCACGCGAGACCCACGAGAGCCCCCGCCCACTTGTCTGCCTCCGTCCCCCACCCCCATCCATGCGGGGGGATCCTTTCGGGAGTGGGTGCGAAGCAAAATCCCTCACAGGAAACATAGTACACGGTAAGTGTCTAGTTGACAATAAAAGAATGGACCTTGCTTGCTACATGGACGGGGCGAGAGACGAAGGGCAGATTAGGGGTGGGCTGCTCGGGTGGGTCCCCGATACTATTTATCTTATTTATTTATTTATTAATATGTGATGTGAAAATAAAAAAGATAAATGTGCAAATAGTATACAGATAGGCAATAATAATATTTATGTAAATAACACATTTTTGTAATTCTTATATATATATTACTCGATTATATTCACATTATATATAAAAATAAAAGCCACACAAACTCTATGCCTATCAGTCAGTTCTGCCTATTCCGTCTCACCCTTCACATTTGTCCACGAATCTTTTTTTCTAAAGGAATTTATGTAAATAAATATGCTTCCATAGATTTTATATTAGTCAAAAGCTTTATTTCACAAACGTAAAGAATATTATTATTAACACAAAAGCACTTACCCTAAAATTTGCTGATCGTCTATTAGATTTTATTTTGATGTTTTGGTTCTTTGGATGCAGTCAAGTTCTAGCAGTTCATCTTGGTTCAAGCTCGTCACATGCTGCAATGGTTCAAGGCATCAGAAGGGTTCAAAAAATACCATCAATAATGGAAGCCGATGAAAACTGCTGATTATAAAGGAGGATGCGTTCATGGTCCTATTGTCTAGTAGCTTCTGATCTTTTGTGTTGACCAGTAGACTTTTTCTTTGGTTTCTTTTTTTTTTTTTTTGCCTTTTTACTTTGTACAAGAGACAGTTGTTGCGTAACTTAATTATGATGTGGTAGAATCGTGCATTAAGGATTGCTTTAAAATCCATTGCAAGAAATGGATGGAGGCTTCTGTAACAGAGAAGCCATTCATTCTTGAACTCTTGTTTTCTTCTTTCCACTTTTGTCAATGAAACCCATGAGTAAAAACAGTCTACTTATGCGCTGATATGGCCTGAGCCCAAAAAATTATAGGGACTCCAGCTGTCCCGGGATCAATTAGATTTTTGGAGTAGTGTTGTAAATTGGCCGTTTGTTACCACCATTTGGCTAAGAGATGCATATTCTTTGAATACATTCTGCATCTATCAAGGATGGATATACAAAGAAATAAAAGAGAACAAATTACTCAATTTGCTTTGGTGTGAAGAAGGCATATTAGAATGAAATTTGTGTACCATTCTCGCAAGTTATCTTCCCCAGTTTCCTGCCTTTTATGTCTCCTTTGCATAGTGGCCTTTGGAATCAAACAAGATCATTGATAAAAACAAGAATTTGGAAAAAGCACTCATATTTAGCCTAAAGGCAAACTATGTGGATGAGGCACATAATATCAGGTTATTATTACGTTTCAATTTTTATTTTTTAAAATACATTCTATGTTTTAAGTGAGAGCAACGACAATAAGGGTGGTGCTTGAAACTCGAAAGCTGGAAAGGGACTCTGTGATGTATATATAAAAAAAAAGGTATTCAGAAAGAGGGTTTCTTTGGCTTGGTTTTTGGTGAATGACATGAATTACAGCAAGGAAAATGGAAAGAAAAACAGTATCAGGTTAGAATTAAACCAGCAAAAGGATAGCCTAATTGCAAATTATAGTTATCGGATTTATATTGTTGCTAAAAGACAATGGAGCTGCTAAAACCGACAATCATTGCAGACTGTAGTCAAGTGCAGTGTGAAAAATTTCGCGTTCTGTATGTCCGAGAATAACTCCGATGCTTAGCCACTGTGCATTTGACGATCGCCCTCCAATATTCAAAGCTTTTCTGGAGGGTAATCCTTTTTAAACGCAAATACTCATTGAAATACAGTAAAATTTTATATTATATATTAAATATTTTATATTATATCAAAAAATTTATAATGATATAGTAAATATTAACATAAAATTTTTTTATATGGTATAAAATACTATTTAGAAAGTATAAAGTATTATATATATAATATAAAATTTTATTAATATTAAATTAGTATATGAAATTATATATTTGTATAATTGAATAAATTATTTAATATTATTAAAATTTTATTAAATTGTAAAATATAAAATTGTCTTCATAAATTCAAATTATTTTTTAAAAATTAAAAATAAAAATTTTAGAAATAAAAATTTAAAAAATTATTAATTATTAAAATGCTTTTATCGGATTAAAACCTTTTTCTTAAATTGTTGCATTTCACGCCAAACTAGAAAGTGGAAACGACTACATTTTTCGTGCCCCTCTTACCTTATATCAGGAAGTAACAGGCATCATGCCCCTTAATTGGGCCATATAGATTTAAAATCTTCAATTTAGAAATTTTCATTCTCACCCTCTAACCATAAATGTACCGATCGAAAAGTAACCTGATTATATATATATATATATATCTAGATATATGCGATCTAGGGTTAGCTTTTATGACGTTTAGTTTAATGCTAATTGTGCAATTTCAACCCAATTGAAGTGCTTATTTTTAAATGGCTTAATGCGTTTACGTTTTTATCAATCTCGACAGCCCCCGGCAGGCGGAAAAAATAGCCGACTAGTTCTTCATCAGACTTCTGAACCGTAGTATTTACGTGGCGAAAGATTTTGTTAATACCATGTTCAAACAGAAGACCGATGATCGATGCAATCTTTCTGAAAGAAAATCCAACCTAGTCAAACTTGCCACTGGGATGCCATTCAACATAAATAGGGGAAACAGTGATGGAACCCAATGAGGACGAAAGGTGTAAATTGAACGGGACCAACTTTAGCTTTTGTTCTCTGCAGGCCTGCTGCTCCAAACAAACTAAATGGTAGATCGCCATGCTAGGAGCACGAGTATTGATTGAGCAAACGTTTGTTGTAATTGGGGGGGGGGAATTGACATTGAGCAACGTTTGTAATTGGTAGAAGAATGTTAAATACTAAATTCACGGTGTCAACACATCTCAAGCAAGTATTGATCTAACAGTGTAAATGTTTTTTTTTTCTTTTTTTTTTGCGTTTCAACTCGTGCACATAGAATCATTCGCTATAAATTAAATTAAAGCTAAAAAAAAATTTCAAGAATTAAATGTACACTGTCCATTTAGTTTTTCTTGTGAATTTATTTTCTATTTTTATATCAAAAAATGAAAATACTATTAATTTAATTATATGCATTCAAAAAAATTTTATTCGATTATTTCACTCATTGAATAATTCGGTTACAGTTAATGGTATATTATCTAAATAATAATAAAACTACTAGACCAATGAAGGGGATCCATTATTGAGGATAAATGGCATCCATTGACACAAATTCCCATTCACCATTCTCGGTATGGAATTGGTGAGAATGGCATCATAAATTAATTACTCCAGGAGCATCGGGGCTTGACCGAGTATGCTTTGGGCCGAAGGATGGCCCAATTCGGTCGTATGACGAGGCTGCCGGTTACACCCGCGGGGCCTTGAAATTTAAGTTCGTTTGATTATTATCGCCACTCAAAAGAGGAAATGGACGAAAAGAAAAGGCTTTTTCATTATTTACTCGCCTTTATTTTTATTTTTAAATGTTGTTGCAAGTGAAGCGTTATTGATAACCATTAAGTCACAGTCTTATCTTTTCTGCAATTAATACTTCTTGGATGACCAAATAAATCAACCGAAAAGACAAAACAAAAAAAAAAAGGAGAAAAGTCTCTCTTTTTAGTTTGATGTTAACAAAAGAAATGCACGAGTACAAATTTAAAACAAAGACAATAGACCTACTTCCAAACTACTGTTTAAAAAACTCCCACTTTGGGTGTTGGATGAAATCTACTAATTCTTCGATTTTATTTATTTATTTATTTATTGGACAAAAACAATTGTTTTTATCTTCTTGTACCCGCACAAGATTATTGCGCTAAAAAAATTTACTTTGATGTGTCTTCTTTCCCTTATTGTTGAAAGTGGCAATTCGACTTAACGAATGGATTCATTAAGTCAAGTATCTATACAACTCCAAAGTTTAATTCAATCTGTTTGTTGAAAGCACAGAAAAAAAAAAAAGAAAGCTACAGGGCTTCAACCAGCTTAATGTTAATTTTGCAATATGGTTTAAAACATTTGATGTAGCATAATTTGAACAAAAATCAGGACGATGCTATCTGTATGTGGCATCAATTGTTCACGGTCATCCGATCTCATGTTTGATATATTCAATCGCACGTACAAATCTGCACGTATAATTATTTTCATTTGATTTATTTTGAATTCACATTATATATTATTATAATTATTAATTATTAGTTTATAATTTTTACGTTAATTATGTTTTTGTATTAAAATTAAAAATACATAACCAATGATTATAAATTTAATATAATACAATTCATACGCATTTATTTGATTTGAATTCTATAATCTATATATCTATATAATAAATACAAAATAAATATTTATTTATTATAATTATTAATTATAATTAATATATATTTTTTTATATATAATACATTTATATTTATTTTATATGTTTTTTAATTTCTTTTAATTTAATTTAACTTTTATGTAATGAGTACCCAGTAATAACAAGAACAACTAATTGAAGGTTTGGAGAGTGAGAGACTTAGTGAGGGGAGTGAAGTCCTCCCCTTCCAAGAGTACGAATACCCACTTTCTCACTCATGATTTTTTGGTATGAGTCGCTCTACTATTTATGACTGGCCTGCCTGCAACCGGCTACCCCTTGAGCCAGTCAGATCTCCCCGCAACCTGTCAATCCCCAGAGACACCCACAGCCGGCACCCTCCCTTTTCTTGGGGTGCAACGAGGTAAAAGCTAGGGAGACCCCCCCCCCCAACCAAAAAAAAAAAAGAAAAAAAAGAAAAGGACCAGAGAGAGAGAGAGAGAGAGAGAGACTTGCAAGGACAAGAATGTTCTTGGCCTTGGATGTTGTTGTCGCAGCAGTTGTATAGCATTTTGTGTGTTTGGTTTCCTACATTCTCTCTCTCCGCCTCTCTCTATCTCTGATCTGATTTCTGAAAGATCACTTCTTTTTTTGTTGGGGAGTCATGATATGTTAGTCAATCTCGAGTCTTCCGTTCAACTGTTTAATTTTGCAGATACGAAGATTCCATCTTTCAATTCAGCGGCGATGAGGATCAGGAAAAGACAAATCCCCATTCCTCTCTCCTCTCTTTCTCCTGTACCTTTATCAGATCCCCACTTGAGCAGCCCTATTATTAACGGGGTGCAACTTCAACTACACAGGGACGACCCATATCAATATTCCTCTCGACAGGCCAGTCAAGCTACCTGCTTTGCTCCACAGATCGGAGGGCGAGGCTTTTCTGATGGTCCTGTGGCTCTTGATGAGGAAATGGAGAAAAAGGAGATGACCGAAGATTGTATGGTTGGTACTTTCACTTCATTTAGCAGCAATCTTTCTACTCTATTGAGCAATTTCGTGGATACTTAATTTAGGACTGCACTTGTGGTCCATGTGACTGTAATCTGAAAGAAAAGGCATTTTGTGTGACTTTACTGTTGTTGTAAATTTGCACCCACATGAATTACACTTCCCCCATAAGTACGGTCGAGTAGTGGGCCATCTAGTTGATGTGATTTTATCGTAGGTTGAGTTGGAGGAAAATTGCAGATGGGAGGACAGAGAGATGGGTGCTGATAATGATGCCAGGTAAGAAAGAATAGCATAAAGTGAAACATCTTTGCCCTTCTCTGCTTTCTTGAATTCTCGTAGTTAAAATGGAAGAGTGGGAAGAGGGAGAGCAATAAATTGCTTACTTTTACCGATGAAAGGCAGATACTGGTAGTGGAAAACTGGAAATATTGTTTTGGTGTACTTTTTGAATTTTTGGCGAGCCACCCTCTATTTTGGATAACTGTCATTTGCGCTTTTGCGGTGCACATTAGCTTGGGATGCTGCTGGTCCCCATCTATAATAGACAAAAGGGCACCTCAAGATCTACGTCTTCCGTCGCTGGTTTTTATTCTCTTAATCTTTTTATTCTGTAGATTTAATGTATGTTTGGTTGTTGACCTTCTTTTATAGCAAAGGAGGATCCTTGGGAACGGAATTAAATGGAAAGATGGTTCATCAGGGATCAACAAATTCCCATGAAGGTATACATTATCTAAATGGTAGATTAACAATTTACTCAAAATCTAGATGAGATATCATCATTGAAATCGTTTTTATTATTATGCAACATTGCGTTGGGGTTGGCTATGTTGCAGGGGTAGGGAGACGGTACGAGGGAGAGGGAGTGTTTCCAATTCCGTTGAAGAAGAGAAGAGGGAGTTTTGAAAGCAGAAGTGTCAATGAAGCATTAATAGAAAGGGATAAGAAAATGAAGGCGAAGAAACATACGCAACAAATTGGCATTTGTGGAGAGGAAAAGGTAGACAAGGACAATTATAAGCAAATTTTTGATTGTAATAGCAGTAAGGGTAGCGAGGCAAGCTCAAGAAAGAGAAGTAGGGAAATTGATGCAGCACTCGTGGAAGGATCGCGGTGCAGTCGTGTTAATGGGAGAGGTTGGAGGTGCGGCCAACAAACCTTTGTGGGATACTCACTTTGTGAGCATCACTTGGGTAAAGGAAGATTAAAAAAGCTGACTGGCGTTCGAAGCCGATCTGCATTGAAGAAGGCCGAGTCTCGGCCGTTTTCGAGTTCCTCGTTGCGATCAGAGGAAAAGGAAGCAAAACATTCATTGACTTCAAACAACAAAGTTGGTGGTGAAGAAGAAGATGAGAAGAAGCCACGGTTGACAGTGAAGAAGGAGAAGAAGCTTGGTACAGTCAAAGCTCGGTCGATAAGCAGCTTGTTGGGCCAGGAAAGCAATGCCATTGAGGTGGCAGATGAGCAACAAAGGTGTCTTACGCTTGCTTAACTATATCTAGTGCAATCGGTAGTTAGGTCCCTTCTGCTTCCACTTTAGATATTCCTAATGGGAAACAAATAGATGTTTTCTAAAATGTTATTGATGACCAAGAATCCCTTCCAAACAAACTGCAATTATTAATGTGTTTTACTTAGCACTTTCTTTATACTTTGTAATAATTTTTAGTGCTTCTGCTTTATGACTTTATGCTTTATGGTCGTAATACTAAAAAAATAGAGTTCTATTATTAAAAGATGTATAAATCATAGACGAAATAAATAAAATATCACTATAATCGATAATTATAATTGATTGTTCATTATAACTGATTATTGGATTGGATCTATTTTATCCACTTTCATGGCATCCTCCCAACTTTTTTGTTATAATGAGAAGTCAATCTTTTGTCGTGAATATGTAGCTTGACCAGTGTGTCTTATCCCGTCGCGGGAGAGACACTTCGGGAGATCATGGCTTCGATTAGATTGTTGAGGTTTGTCTTCTGATGAGCATTCTCCTTGTATTGGCGCGCTACTCATAGAGGATACTCTGATTTATTTTATTTTATTTTATTTTTATGCAACTCTTTGGTGTCTTTACAAAGACCATTTATGAAAATAAAAAGGACGGAAGATGAATTTACGAAGAAATAAGGAATATTTCTTAGAAAACAACGTTTTTGTTCCTTTTATTAAATTTGTTTTCGGAACAAAACCCTTTTATTGGAGTCATGATTAAAAGATGCCATCCGTGACATGAATCCACAAATTTTTTATTGATTTTCTAAACGAGTTTTCTTTGTTTGCTTGTGTTAATGAGTAGAGTCATAGATAATATGTTCTGGTCACAACTCACAAAACCCGTCGTCTAATCATATAAATAATAATAATAATAATAATTTTTAGCATTCGTGTCATTCTCTTCTTATTCAGAGAAGATGGGTACAAAACTAATTGCCTGCAAACTGGCAAGTATAAACATAATTCAGTAGTAGTTTTGTTATAAGATGAAAGATGAAACTATGCTTCGTTAATGAAGGATAATTTGAGATAATTTTCTGATGTTCAACAAAAATTTAGAAAAAGAGAGAGAGAGAGAGAGAGAGAGAGAGAGAGAGAGAGAGAGAGAGAATTTTGAGATCAACTAAGAACATGTATAACAAGCCGAATATCAATCCACCAAGATCCTTCATGATATCCACTTCGAACACATAATAAAGGCTTTAATTATGCTAACGCACCACGCTTTCCTTACAAATCCCGTTTCCGTTGTGTGACAGTCCAGGGAGCTCCAATTCTCGAATCACTAGGTTTGGCTTCTAAATTAGCTTGCAGAGTTAATTTGATTAGCGCCAATCGTTAAGCTGAACTTCCATGAAATCAACATGTCAACTAATCTTGATCCACTCGCATGGCAATTCCAACTTCGCGGGTTAATTCATGATCGAACAATATTGTTAGTGTTCTAAGAATGTTATTTCTTATTAAGTCGGCACATCACGTGGAATAGTATTTTTATTTTTATCACTAGATGACACATGACGCGAATCCATATTTTCTTTCTGTAAGGTTCTGCCTAAGTATACTCGTACAATTTTCCTATGAAACTCATATTATTTTGATATTGCTTTAGATTAAAGTTCATTTGCTATCATGATTAAGTTTCATTAAGATTGACTGCTACAATGAGCTAAATCCAGACGCCAAATAATTAAGAATGTCTGCCTTTAACCACTCAAAACAAAACCAAAAAAAAAGAAAAAAAGAAAAAAAGGAGGAATGTCTGCCTTTAATGTGGAGTGACGGTTAAGCATAATTTCTATCCGTTGGGTTAAATAATGTTCCATGGCCTTGGTAAAATTTCAGGCCGTGAAAAAAGGCTCGTCAGAATAAGAAGCTAAAATTTATTATGGAAGGGTACGTTTGGCCAATGGCTGTATTTGATTGGAAGAGTTCAAATAGAAAATATAGCGAGAAGGAAAACATAAGCCCTGTTTGGTATTGTGGTGGAAATTGCGTTGAGGTGTGAAAACTGTGTTTTAATCCCAAAAGCAATTTTTATGAGGTTCCGTAACTTCTTCTTCTTTTTTTTTTTTTTTTTTAAGATGGTATTTATAGTTGTACAATTTCTTCTCTTTTTGTTTTTATTAAAAAGGAGAAAGGAAAACATGGTTGTCTAGTCGCATATGCAGAGTTATGTTTGGAAGAGCAGAAAGTCAGCGTCGTAGTTGAAGTGTTGTTTTCTCATTACGTATGAAGGTTCCATTCCAATTGCTTGCGATAAGGGATAGACTGGCATGCATGGTAAAAACGCAACGCCTTCCTCCTTCCATTCCATTCAGTGCCGAGAATATTCTTCTTAATTCACTTAATCAAGGTCTTTTTTTTTTTTCTTTTTTTTCTTTTTTGGATACATAATGAAGGTCCAGTTAAGATATGAAAAATAAAAAAGGCAATTGAGATGGCAAGACGAGTGGGGACAGCGATCGATAGATGATAGCTTTCCCTTTCTAGCTTCGTCTTGACGTACCGGTAAACAGTTTTTTATCTTGAACTTTAATATATAACCTATTCTTAAGTCCTATCTACCAATTTAAAATTTTTAATTGAATAGCTTATAGCAAAATGTCATAATTTTTATGGTTAAAAGAAACCACGTGGTACTTATGTTTTGTATTTAATTGTCAATTTTTACAAATAAAAATTAATTTATGGGATTAATTAGTATTCTATATTATACTTTGTAACTGAAGCGAAAATATCCCTCGTCTCCCTAAAAGAAAAAAAAAAATAGAGAAGAAAAAAAGAAAAGAAAGAAAATATCCTAGTCCCATACTTGAATTTTGAGAAGCGGCTGTAGCCAACTGTAGAAAATAAAAATTATGGGCCCCAATGGGAAAAGAATAGCGCAAAGAATTAAAAGCATTGTTTTGATCATTTAAAAAAAAAAAAAAGAATATAAATTTTGGTGCTCTTGGCATCGCTTAATTATGGTTTGCAAGATCGTTTTTTATTTGCACTAGTTATGAATGTCCTAATTGGTCATATTTAAGATGATATATAGTGTCATATGTTGTTATAGATGATATTATTTTAATAAATAAGATTAAAGAGATATTAAACCATAAATTAAAAGGATGAAAGAATATACTATAATTTAAAGAATTTAAATTTAATTATAAAAAATAAAATATATATATTATAATTTTAATAATATTAAAAATATAATAGAATAGATTATTGAATTAGATGAGATAATAACTATTTAATATAATTAATTTCATTATTTAGATTATATTATCCATAAATTGGGTAATATAAAAATAAATGTACTTCACATCATAAGAATTGAATGGCTAAAATGGAGATGTGCCACACAAAACTCTTATAATATAGAAAAATAAATTTTACTAAATAATAATTAAATTAATGATATTTTATGATAATTATTTTAGGTTGAAAAATAATAACTTATTTTAAAAATAAGTATAACAAAAATAAAAATATTTAGATAAATATTTAATCACTTTTAATAGGATAGAATTAAAAATAAATATATTCATAATAAAATAGTTATAACACTTATTGAAAATAAATTAAGCAAGCAGTATTTTTACTAATTCAAATATATTTAATATAAATTAGTAAATATTTTAATTAAGATAAATGACTAAATTCAAGTAAATAATAAAATAATAATTTAAATTAATTTTAAAATATTTAATTAAAAAATATTTGAAAAATTAAATTTATATTTAATTTAGTACATCTCAAAAGAGAATTATAATAAAAATTTTATATGATCAATTTAATTAAATTTAAAAATAAGATTATATTGTTATTATTGTTAATCCTTCGTGAATTTCTTTGTAGGTTAAATCTCGAAAAGATATAATTTTGTATTCATTCCTTCGGATAATTAAATATCAAATACTGGGAAAAAATGTCAAGACAATCCTGCGCAGAAAAAATAATTGATCTTGTCGTTGCGCCTGCCATATTAAAGACGACAGAGTTCCGAAGATAGAGACACCCAGACGGGGACCAGAGTCAGGCCCATTTTCACAAGTTGATGAAAGGAATAACAGATTGCCAATCATATTTCTTCGGGGTGGGGTCATTTTCAGATTCGGGGTTGAAGAAACGGATCTATGAATCTATTTTTTGAACGAGTTCAAGTCAGATTGTATTTTAACATCTCATCCAATAGCTGGCAGTATGACTCGACGGTAAAAGGGCCACCAGTATTATCACCCCCGCCCCCCCCCCACCACTACGGATGTCTCCCCCGCATCGATATATAAATTAACCAATCGGTCAAAATAATAATAATAATAACGGTTTCACATTGGTCTAGCCTCAAGTTTTGTTTTTCTTGATGAATTCTATAAATTATTGTTGTCCTTACTTGGCGTGGGTTTTACCACCGGTCACTGCACTGTGGATAAATAATGTTGAGGCCAGAGGTCCCAACACTCCAATTTAAGCAATTGTGGGCATCTTACATTCACTGTGATAGCGAGATCAATATCGTGTGGCCAGACAGTCATTTAATTGAAATAGTGGTGAAGCTGCATTATTTCATTATATTGAGGTAGGGTATGCCTGACTTGCAAGGACTATGTTGGGTGTTTGTTTTTACTTTTAGGGGTGCTAATTGCTTTTTTAGTTTCGCATAGCAGAGGGGAAGTGTTTCGTGAATTTTTTTTAAGGTCTCCTAATAAGTTTCCTCAACAATAATTGATCTAAAAAGCAGCAGCTTCGAGTTACTTTTCAAATAAAATAGCTACTGATTAATAATATCATGGTTAAAATACCCCTATTTATATTAGCTAAACTCTACTGGAACAGTTTTTAGCAACGACAATCGTTAATGGTAATCAATCACAGATAAACTGAACAGGGTCTATATATATTAAATCCTATTAAGCTACTCTCCAGCAGAAGATACAAAAACTACGAAAATATTAATTGGAGCCCTTGATGAGAAAGTGAGCCTAAAAGTGAAGCAAAACCAAAGCATAATTAAAATTGGATAAGGGTCTGATAATCATGCTTAAGATGAAAATTTCTATCCGATCGATTCAACTTTAGGCCTGACGGTGCCTTTAATACTGTGTGCCAATATTTTTTTCATCTGGGTGTTCGTTTACCAATACGCGTCTAATGCATATATATATATATATATATATATAGTCCTAAAATGAGAAGTAGAAAAGGCTGGTTAGGCTCATACTTTGAGACTGGCCGCTCTTGTCCTCATGAGATGCCCACGAAGAGCACCAGCGAAATTAACAAAGACGAAAATGAGAGGATCACAAACTGCATGCTTCGTGAATTCTTTTAACTACGCAGCCGAATATTTATACACCATACGTATAGTCTTTGCGCATTAACAACTGGCCCTGGGATGGGATTGATGTAATGAAGATGATCTCTGAGCCTACATGGTCTCGGAGTTTACCGACTCATTTTGGAGAGTCAGGGTTTCTCTTAATTAAAATAAACTAAAGTGTCAGTGCTTTAAATACTTTAATTTGAAACACAGATATAACCTGGAATGGGAATGCCATGAGGAAAAGGGGAAGAAGATCTGAGGTACTAATTAAACCTGTAAGACATGTCGAGTAAGTGGTTGACTGTGTCAACATATGAAATCTATAGACAACCAGCAAAGGAGCTCGATGGTAAAGCCACACATGTCCCGCTAGTTTCGAACCCCTCCGTGATATTGACTCCTTCTTTCACAGGAAGAAAAATGATTTATGTGTTGTGTAAGAAGACACGTATTCTTAGTGTGAAGGAGATTCTATGAATTATCAATACGCAAATACTCAAATAGTATATATATATATATATAATTTAAATTATAATATTAACAAATAATTTTCTACTTGAATTCACAGATATAATGTTTTGTATCTTAAAAAGAAGTCTAAAATATGTAGGCAACATACTCCCGACCGCATGACCAACTCGGTACACAGAAAAACACCTTGAGTCTTCACAATTTTATATTATAAATATTGTTTTTTATATATTATTCACCGTGCTAAAAAAAGTAAATTGCAAAATTATATATAATAATCCAAGTCTATATTGCAAGAAATAAATTAAAAAGAATTAATGCTGATTATGCGGTACTGCCTTTGTTTACAGGACCGAATCATGTCAAGTTCCAAAATAGTTGATGAAAGAAAATTAAAAGAATGCAATAATAGATATCTATTAAGATTTCTCTCTCTCTCTCTCTCTCTTGATAATTAGATATCTCTGAAGAAAATTGACTATTATAGTTTGTTAATTTGGGATTTGTATTTAGCGGAAAATATGCTCTATCTAATGAAATAAACTATGAGACAATAATAGGGATGAAGTCAAAAAAGTCTCAACTGCGGTTTGGATGATGCCGCACAACAAGTATCACCTAATTTCCACAACTCAAAAGCCTCTGATCTTCGATAATGAACTTCTATATTGTGTTGTAGAAAACATAGATATAGAAAGAGAATACTGTAACTCCTCTCAACCGCTCTAAGGGTGTTATGAATTCATCCCTTTTTTATAAAAACAAAAAAAAAATTATAATTGGGTCAGATCGGCACATCGTGGATGATCTAAATCTGACACAAGACCAACAAAAACAAATGGTTAAAATTAATTGGTGAATTTCAGTTAAAATCAATTAATTAAAAAAAGAAAAAAAAGAAAAGAAAAGCACCGCAAAGACCTTGGAAGGTAGAAAGAAGAAATTGCGCGATTAATTTCATAGAAAAGATGCTCTATCCCGGCATCTTTTGGTCCATATGTGGCTGGTGGTGGAGGATACCAACACCACCTTAGAAATTTCACCTTCAATTGGGTCAAGTCTCTTTCTCTCACTCCCTCTTTCCAACTTTTTTATTTGCTACATCACACTTATTGGACATTATATAATGGTATAAAAGTGTACATGCCATTGGGGGGTCAGGCACGAGTGGCCGAGCTTGCATCGATCTAGAGGGCAACCGGGTCGACCGGTACGCTGAAAAAAAGGCAATGGAATGGACAAGGCTAGAGAAAGGTAGAATATGGGTTGCGGGGCCATGTTGATGTTGGAAGCAATTTCTTTATTGTTTCATATGAAAGTATTCAACAAAAGATAGCTAATTTAACAGATTTCACCAAATAAATATATACTTTACCTGGTTTTGTACTTTTCAGGATTTGTCTAACGAAATTGGATTCTTGCTTTCAAAGTAAAAAGAGGGAACATCTCATCTCTAATTAATAGTTAGATCTATTCCTAGCAGTGCAATTAGGAAAGTTAAGGGTCAACCAAGAAACAATGAAGTCCATGACTACTTATTGAATTGTAGGCTAGAAAATAAAGATACCAAATGCCTCTCGCCTTGCTTGGTGGAATCAAATCAAAGCCATAATTCGGTAGTGTATATTCTTAATCATTAAGTGTCTTAATAACGGCGATTAGGTAGGATACGATCAATGCCTGTATGATACCAAATGGAGGTCAAAAATCGTGGTTTGAGGTAGAAAAATCCATAATGCATTCTCATATACGTTCTTTCCTAAATTCCACGGCGAGAGAATCACTAGATACCTTTTTCCAAGTAATAAAGCCTTACCCTTATAATTGAAAATGGGTAGATGGGCTGCAACGTCCAATATTGCAGATCTACATTAAAGTTAAAATTGCAAATACAATATGGTTGCGACAGACATTTCAAAATGGATTCTACTGGGCGAATCGCTCGCCTAAGGGCTAGAAATCACACTCACCAACGTACGTGGCATCAATGACACCTAACGATATAGTGTTTTCCATAGCTAAACTCCAATTTCTAGTATATATTGTTGCGCTCCTTCCTGGCTACCTGTAAAGATCACTCTGGTAAGCCGAAGACTTCAATTTCTTTGAGTTTCTTATTCTTTTCTTGCTGGCAGCTCTGAGCTAGACCTGGGTCGCTCGTTAGGAGATGTCAAATGTTAAAGCAAATGAACAAGGGTGTGTGTGTGTGGTGGTAAGGCTTGTCCGCATCTTATCTTTTGGCTAAAATTTGCATATGTATGTTGTCAAGACATTTGACCACATGAGATCATATATTTCTTTCTTAGAATAATATTCGTACAACTGTTGTACATGATTCTCTCCATGCACACTTGACTGATACGGCATCTTGAACCGACGTCCACCGCATATGCGTATATGTGCAATGCTTAATATTGTTCAAAGAAAAGTTTAAGCATTCATACGTTTTACACACTCAATGAGTTTTGATTTACTGATTCCTGAGTCATTTGAGAGTATGAAGTTTACTTTAGAGTTGAGCCAATTAATTCAATATACATACACATATATGTTACCTTTCTTTTGTACATACAGATGCATATTACCTTTTTTTGGAGGGACAAACGATCAGGTATATTATTTCATTGATTAAAGATACGATTCGATCTGTGAGTGAGAAACTGTATTGAGTGACTAGCAGAAGCAGTTATCGTACTGGACATTACATATATTAAAACCAATAACAACCAGTAAATTGCTTATTTGCTGCGGGGCACATATTTCTCAGCCGTAAATTGTGAAAGTAAGCATCACTTTCACCTGCAAGGCCAGTCCACAGTGCAGCCCCACCCCCACCCGAGCTCTGGCCTAAGCTAGAAACCAAGTATATGCACGCTTTTCTCTCAGCAAGCAGCTCAAGGTAAAGTGCCTCTAAGTAATGGATGGGGCCTTGCATATATTGCGGTGCAATTGATTCTAAGTAACTCTCTTGAATATTGCGCCATTCTTCCATTTCACTACAATCCCGTTTGCATGATTGAGTGTTTCTCGAGTATTAATTCTTTTATGGGTATAACGTCCTTTTTCATATCTTGAATCCCTGAATCATGCTGTGTGTGAAACTGATATGTTGGCTACGTAGTTCGAATTTTCTTTCAAATGTTTGGGCAGCAACTGACTGCTGCTTTAATTTCCTCGCAGCCATTGGTTGAAAGAATGGTCCTTGCATCTCTATTTGAATAGTAAGCATTCTGTTTTACATGGCTTTTTCTCGCAGAATGTCTCTGGTTAATGAATGCGAGATTAGCGACTTGTGGAATGTCTTCATCTAAAGTCCATAGCTTACCAGTCATTTTTGTTGGTCATCTCTATATTATGGCATGTCACAACTGGATTTCAACAAAGAATTGATGGCTACGTGCACAAAATTTTCCTGCGTTATTTAAAGAACCAAGGAAATATCATAATTGTTTGTGATAAATTCCAAACCAAGAGCAACCCGATGTTGACTTCATTCTTTTGATAGACAAACCGTGACAGACGACTTAGTCTGATAAACATATATATGCAACGGAGGCCAGTTGATTTTCATGTAGTTTGCCGATGTTTGCACGTCAATAGACTTCGTCTAATTGTTTAATATATGAAAATATGATCTCTGAGATCGATCCATAGTGCACAAGAACTAAGAAAAACTTCATCATCCAGCCACTCTGAGAATCACAAGGAGACTAATAAGTTGCACTAAGTTCAACAAGAACTTAATGAAAACTTTACAACATGAAATGATCCTATTTTAACCTTCGTAGGCTTCACCTACTTGTTATTCTCTGCCACTGCAATCGAATTATCAGCTTGGCCCAACAAGCTGCTCATTGACCGGGCTTTGACGGTACCAAGCTTCATCTTCTTCTTTGCAGCAGCCATTACTGGCTTCTTCTCTTCTCCATCTTCGACTTCACCATTAACTTTATTGTCATACAAGATCTGCTTGGTGGATCCCTTTTCTTCTAAAGAGAATTGAGAGCTCGAAAATGGCTGGGACGACTTGGGGTTTTTGGCAGCAGCAGTACCAGCAGCCACAGATCGGCTTCGAACACTGTTCATGCTTCTCAGCCTTCCCTTGCCCAAATGATGCTCGCAGAGAGAGTATCCCACAAGCGTCTGTTGGCAGCACCTCCATCCTCTCCCATTGACGCGACTGCACCGCGATCCCTCCATGAGAGCACCACCCCTACCCCTCTTTTTTGCACCAATACCACTAGCACTGATGCCATTATCCAACCTCTCTTTGGTTTCCTTATCCTCGCTTTCTTCTCCTTGATTCCCATTTTGCTGCACACATTTCTTGTTCATCTTCGTCTTCATTTTCTTATCATTCTCTATTATCGTTTCTTCATTTGATTTCCTGTCGAAGCTCCCTCTTCTCTTCTTTAGTGGAAACGCCTTCTCTCCCTCGCACCATCTCCCAACTCCTACATATATAATGCAGTCCAACAGCAGCAGCAACAACAACAGCAATTACTTGCTTGGGGTCGATTTTTGTAGAATTTGAAATCATGTTTTCAAAACGTAACTTTTACCTTGACGTGGAGAATTTGATTGCTCAAGAATCGAGGTTTCTATTCCTGCACCCGATATTCTTCCCTTTGGACCCTTTCTGAAAGCAAACCAGACCAGACCCCAGAAGATCCACAAATTATAGTAACTTACAGCCACACGATTATATACCAAGAAAATCAAATGGGTGTAACTTGGATACATACAGACAGAAAAAAAGGGAAGCAAACGTACATGTGTATAAATATTGTGGACAAGGACCAGCATCTCATGGGAAATTGCACTCGTGGGTATATTATTAGTTTGCCAAAATAGAGAAAATTTGGCTTAACAGATAATATTAGATGGGAAGGTATGGCGGCTAGCCAAAGTTGATATAAAAACAACTTAAACAGTGTTTTCCACTAAAACAGTATTTGTGTTTAATTGGTGAAAATAAAATTTTATGGGTCTCCCTTTTTCTCGTCTTTTTCACTACAAGAATTTGTAAAAGAAGAGTAGAAAATATAGTTTTATTTTTAACTTTTTTTTCTTTATTTCTTACCTGGTATCACTGCTCTTATCTACCCATCCTCCTTGCATCTCTCCTTCTTTCAACAGAGCCTTGCAATCAAAACAAAGAAAACACAGATTGTACTGAATCACAGTGTAACTTTGATGGGTGCAAATCAAACTTTAGAAGTAGTAGATCCAACAAAATGGCTCTTCTAGCTGACAATACACTGAAAAGTGCACTCCCACCAAAAGACACCCACAAAATTTCATCAACGCCAAGAAATGATAAAAGGGGGGGTTGAATTGAAGCTGTTTTTTCTCACCGACCAGACAATCACTGCTCACCTTCGACTCATCCTGTTCCCCCTCGTCTCCGTCATAACAATCCCCGCCGTCGCTTCTTCCTCCTCCGATCGGCTGATTGGTCGGATGGGCATCAAAGGAGGCATCTTTATCAGCTTCTTGAGGGAGATTCTGATGTGGGTCGTCGTGGAGTTGAAGTTGCACCACCGGAGACCGGCTGAAGTGGGGATCTGAGAGGGGTACTGGTGAGAGGGAGGATAGAGGAAGCGGCACCTTTCTGTTCCGGATCCTCATCGGTACAAGACAAGATCGTGTGTGCTTTCAGCGAAAAGAGTTGGATTTGATGGAGAGAAATTCAAGACCAGAAAACAGTAAAAACACAAGCAGGAGCAACAGAAAAGAATTGATCTCTCAAGTCAGATTTATTTCAGGGAAGAAAGAGAGAGAAAGTGAAGGGGAGAGAGAGAGAGAGAGTGCAAAAACCCAAAACTACAACCAAACCAACAACATCTAACACCAAGAAAAATTGTATGCCCCCTTAATAACATAATAACATCTCTCTCTCTTTGTGATAACAGTATATTTCACTCTCTCTCTCTAGCTTTTATTCGTTGCACCACAGAAAGGTAGGGAATAGGAATAGTATTACCTTTTTTATTTTATTTTATTGATTTATGCTCTCTCTCTCTCCCTCTGTATATATATATATATATATATGTGTGTGTGTAGGTGTGTGTGTGTGAGTGTGGATATATGTATATACGGACGTGAGAATCTCGTACGTGCGAAGACAGAAAGTCTGGAGGAAACACGTGTGAACGACCGGCCGAAGCAGTAGCCAGTCAAAGGAGAAGAAAAAGACGGGCAGTGACGAGGATGGCCAGGTTGGAGCGAGAGAGAAAGCGAGAAGTGTACAAAAATGATGGTAGTTGTTGCCTTCGGGATGTGTGGGTCCCACATGGCCCTCATCCTTACAAAACATAAACGTTTCCTCTCTCTCTCTCTCTCTCTGTCTCTCTCTCTCTCTCTCTCTCTCTCTCTCTCTCTCTCAACCTCACCCACACACACCTATGTATTTCTTTTAACTGACTCTCAGTTTACTTGATCGGAAGTGGAACGAGTCTGTGACTGCGGGAGGTTCCCGTACGATGGTTAAGTCGGCTTAATGATTTGGCTATGTTGTGTTTTATTGGATGCGGAAAATTAGATATAAATTTATATAATTAAATTTTGATTTTTAATTATAATTAATTCATTATTTATTGAAAAATATATAAATTGATGAGTCATTGTAATTAACTATTAAAATCTAATTATATAAACTTATGTTCAATCTTTATGTCCAATTTTAATGCCTACATTAAAAAAAAATTTCATATTTTTTGACTTTACGTACGCACATACAAGGCCAATTGTTTGGGTCTCTTTCACCCTTTTAACACCAGCATCATGAGCATTGGCGCTTGGGCAAACGAGTTTTGGACCATATGAATCAAAAGGTTGCCTTCCAGACATTGCACGGCACCATAACAGGAGATGTGAGTTAACGTCTGAAAGCATAATCCAGCGTCTCTAATTATTATAAAAATAAAAATTAAAAAAAAAAATCCGGGGTCCTTCTCTCTCTCTCTCTCTCTCTCTCTCTATGCGCATAGAGAGAGAGAGAGAGTTAAGATCTTTGTGCTTACTACCCTGTCTTTTTCTTCGGAAGACTAACTAGTAAGTAAATGAAATAAACTTTTTTCTTTTTTTTCTTTTTTTTTTTTTTGGGTCCTACGAGATAAACTTGTTTCAATCAAATGAAATAACACGAGTACGACGCACTTGCAACAAAATGTGTAGAAAATGGTGAAGAATTCAGATGAAGCTAACTCTGAGCATCAACACTATAATATATAAGATGAAACATCAGGCTAATCATATACCTAAGATTTTTCTTGGACTATGTACATATACAAGCATTTTCATGCCCCAAGAGAGGACAAAATGGCTTCAAACTGAATTAAGGTCCTAGATTGGAAACAAGTGAAGTCTGTTTTTGTTCCTGCATTGAAGTCTCTATGTGTAACCACAACTTAAAAAAAAAAATAAAAAAAAACTGTTCAGTTATATTTTTTGTAATTAAGTTTTATAAACTTATGCCCTAAAAATCAAGGTTTTCGAAAAAGCAACGATCCGATGCTTTGAGTGGCCGCTAAAAATTGCAAAGAGCGCCCCGCAGATATTTTTTTTATTCTGGTCGACAACAATACGTCTCTGAGGCTTTGAGAATTTCTCTCTTTTTACCACTATACGAGCCTCTCTTCTTTTTCTTTTCTTTTTATTTATTTATTTATTTATTTTAAAAAAAAGGGTATTCCTTTCTCTCGCACGATTATATATTGCAGGCTCTTGCTACCATACCCTTTTTATCTCTGAAGCATTTACTTAATCGTATCTTTGTTGTTCTCTATCCACCGTGGAATCACTTCTTGAATTTTCATTCCTAGGATATGATTCCATCAAACTAATGCAAAATCACTGAGTCAGTCCCTGTAGGTTACTTTTCTACACTCAATATCAATAGTACTCGAGGCTTAAGGAAAAAATAAAAAGCTACAATTAGTTGACTCTGCAATTCAGCCTAACTAATTTGCTTGCTTGGCCAAATTAAAAATCGTGCGATTCTTTGACATGACTGGTTAGAAACACAGAGCTAATTAATTTGGTCACCATCATGGTCATAGAAATTACATATATTGCATTTATTAGCCTTACCTTTGCCATTGGGTGCAGGTCCAATTACACGTACTATATTAAGATGAACACAATTTAGACATCTCTGTTGACAAACTCTTAATCAGAGATGCCGTGACTCAGTGCACAATCGCCATCTAATGACGCAATTTCATTAAGTAGCAGGACCAGGAAAGCAACAAATAATATGCATCTGAAAAATAAAGCTGTTATTGTGGCCATTAAAATGAAGGATCCCATTGTCGCTTGGATTAGTTTGGACCAATATAAAAGAGAGGGGTTGGGGAATACATATGGTTGCATTACAGTCGCAAGGAAGGGTGAGGATAACCACGTTATGCCTCCCAAAAAATAGAGATCGGGGACCAGCTTCACGTGCTGATAGCGTTGTTTTTGAATCCCATTTTTACTCTGGCTGAAGAATGTGGTAGATGGTCGTTAAGCTTGCTTGCGTATACAAATTATCAGTTTTCTATGGTTGATTTCTATGTTTTTCTCTTTTGAGATCCACCGGGGCCGAAATGGGCTCTTAACGAGCAATAAAAGGAACTTGCTTTTTTAAAACAATTTTACTCAAACACCCCCTTAGGTTGGTATTAGGAGTTGGGCTTGGTGGCCCAGTACTAATGATCCCAAAGTCCTTCTAATCCTTCCTCACATAAACGAGGTCCACCCAAAATCAACAAAAGCCTTTTTTAAATAAAAAAGAAAAATAGTTGGGCTTAGACCCACTTAAGAATTTGCCTCTATACTCTCTCACGATGCCTTCGTCGCCCTGTGGTCGAAGGCCCAGCCTTAGCCAGCATGCGATGGCCCCCGAAACAATTGAGTGTTAGACAACTGTTTGTAATTGCACAAAATTTTCCAAAAACAGACAATTGGATATTTTGTTTACCAGAGGCCAAAAAAAAAAAAAAAAAACAGAGAGAGAGAGAGTAAAATAATATTTTTCAGTTTACGTAACTGCTTTTTACAGCTTGAAAACATTTGGCATTCTTCTAATTTTACTAAACTGTTCAAATTTTACTAGCGAATAAAGTGATCTTGCAAGTGTGTAACATACGAAAAATAAAGTGGGAAATATATTTATTCTCTAAAAAAGTGGAAAATGTTTTCGTCATGTGGTAGAAGAAAAGGTGACAAATTTAGATGATGTGCCGTAACCCGGAGAATTCTAATCTGGGTCAACATGGTAAATCGCGTAAAATAGTCTAAAGCTCAACACCTCTTAAAATAGTCTAACTCACGGTTAGTGAGACTGTTTCATGCAATAATTACTCTATCATGAAAGCGACTATAGTGACATTCATGAATCAAGTTCAGGGAAGGTGTGTTCTGATCAGTGATCGCATGAATGAGTCTCGAGCACACCTTGATCCTAGCTCAAATACGAAAGAATAGTGACCATGCGTGAGGTACATAGTCGAACTTTGGTTTATTTGTCACCAATATCCCAAGGCACAATTTTTGAGTTGTTCCTAATGTAATACTCCGGCACTCTTCAAAAAAAACATGCACACCTTGGACCCACTAAACCTTCGCTCCCTCTAATTGCGGAGGAATATTATCCCGGGTGCAGAAAAGGAGGCTTCCACTTCCTTTACGGAAACAGCTGTGCGGTGAGTCCAAGATAGCACAGGACTTGGGGAACGTCTCAAAATTGGGAAAATGATTAGGCATGTTACAGGCAGGGCCAAAGTGGTCCTCGATTCTCTCTCATTTCTGCCTAGAAGGAATACAGCACAGCACTACTATATAAGCACCGACACTATATTTGACATTCTGATGTGCCTTTAGCTTCGAAACATTCGCGAAGGTTTAGTTTTCAATCATAGAAAAGGAACACGAAAGCGATCGCATTCTTAACATTACATTTGATATTTGCTCACCGCGTTGATCTTCCTTTTACTTAATTTTCTCCTAATCCTCATGCATTTGAATCTTCTCGCGTACAATAATATACAAGAGAGAGAAGCGAAAAGGGCAAGGAGGTCAGCATCAGTAGTCGACAAGTTTGATTTTGCTTTACTAGCTAGCCAGCTTGCTTAATAGCCAGCTTGCTTAGAGCATCAGCTATTTTATTGTATTTTATTGTACTATTTTGGATGGACTTTGCGTATGTCAAGTACCATGCTTTGTGACAATTCTCTATATATTGCCCAAAGAGGCATTCTCTTTAATGCCAAGGTGAGAGAAGAACCACCGTATAATCGTAGCGAGAGAGAGAGAGAGAGAGGGAGAGAGAACGGCAATGGATACTCCTTCCTCATCTGCTATTTCAGCTAGCTCTTTGTTTTTGACTATTACTCTGCTAGCACTGCTGCACCAATCTAATGGTCAGCTAAATGCTACATTTTATGCTACTACATGCCCAAATGTGTCTAGCATAGTTCGCGGCGTTGTTCAGCAGGCTTTACAATCTGATTCCCGCATTGGCGCTAGCCTCACTCGCCTCCATTTCCATGATTGCTTTGTTAATGTAACCTCAAATTACTCTCTTTAACTTTCCTAAAACGTTACTGTAGCGTACTTAATAATTAAGAGTTCTATTTGTGTGTGTGTGTGTGTGTGTGTGTGTGTGTGTGTGTGTAGGGATGTGACGGTTCAATTTTGCTAGACAACACAAGCAGCATACTGAGTGAGAAATTTGCTGCCCCTAACGTAAACTCCACGCGGGGTTTCAATGTTGTTGACAACATCAAGACAGCCGTGGAGAATTCTTGCAGTGGTATTGTCTCCTGCGCCGACATCCTCGCACTCGCTGCTGAGGCTTCTGTCTCTTTGGTGAGTCAATAGAATGGTCAATTTTTTCATTTAACATGTACGCATTCGCAAGTAACTGTGCTTGTAAGTGGGTGTTTGATGCTTGCAGTCAGGAGGCCCTTCATGGAATGTACTGCTGGGAAGAAGAGACAGCCTAACTGCGAATCAGGCGGGAGCTAATACATCTATTCCCACTCCATTTGAACCCCTGACCAACTTGACTGCCAAGTTCTCTGCTGTTGGTCTAAACACAAACGATCTTGTTGCATTGTCTGGTAAATTCACTTCTAGTTATTCCTGATCCTGTTTTGATTCACAAACCATATGCTGCAGCTACACTAAAAATCGATAAATTTCTAGGTGCACACACGTTCGGACGTGCTCAGTGTAGAACATTCAGCAATCGGCTGTTCAATTTTAGCGGCACGGGCAGCCCTGACCCGACGTTAAACTCAACATATTTAACAACTCTGCAACAGCTATGTCCACAGAATGGGAGCACAACCACACTAGCCAACCTCGATCCCACAACCCCGGATGGTTTTGACAATGATTATTTCACCAATCTTCAAAACAATCGAGGCCTTCTCGGATCAGACCAAGAGTTATTTTCAACAACTGGTGCCGCCACGATCGCTATTGTTAACAATTTTGCTAGTAACCAAACCGCCTTCTTCCAGAGCTTTGCTCAGTCCATGATTAATATGGGTAATATTAGCCCCTTAACAGGAAGCAATGGGGAGATTAGATCAGATTGCAAGAAAGTCAATGGGAGTTAGGCCATGAAATTGATGGACTCGTTGCTCAGAAAAAGCACTGAAGACAGCCGGTGTTATATTAATAAACTAAAAAGCAGGCTTGTTATGTTTGATCTTAGTGCTGCAAGTTAGCTTGTTTTGATTGGAAGTTGAAAATAGCATATCCGTGTGTTCCACTATTACCATGTTATAAAGGACGAAAAGCACATTTATTCTCCAAACTCGTCAAAAATGTTCATTTGAACCCCGAACTTTCATTGCCCTTCATATTTTCATTTCGATAAACATTAAAATTCAATTTACATCTCAATGCCTCTCCGCCGAAAATACGAAATGAAAAAATTAAAAAAAAAATTACTTTAAAAAAATAAAAAAAAAAATTGATTCATTACGTCCTTGAGTCTAACTGACACAACGATGCACTTGAAGATTTCTTTCGATCCAGTGGAGGACCCTCGATATAACTCGATCTTGCTCTTTATTTACTCTTTTCACAATATAGAATTATTTTAGTTCGGACTTGGGCCAACACCACCTCGAGATGAGTGTTGGTCCTTTGTTCATCTCTATGGGCAAATTCATTTCATGGGGCTGCGAGTGAACGAATTTCGCAATATTTTTAACCGCATTGTATATAATTTAGAATTTATTTCTTCAATCAATTTTATATTGCACAATGTTTCTGAAATAAAGTGTGAATTTTTTTTTTCCACACATATGTTACGGCTTTTCAGTAATTTATCCTTAAAACAAGTTTGTAATAATTGTCTTATTCATTACTAAAGAAACTTCTTTGTGAACTCATTGATAAAGAAAGCTCATTTCGTCTATTATCATCAGACAACTTGTTAAATTTATTTTTTATTTTTTATTTTTTATTTTTTATTTTTAAAAAAAGCTCTGTTACTCTTGCCATTTACCAAAAAAAAAAAAAAACTAACTAACAAACAAAGAAAAAAAAGTTTGTCAAACTATTTGTCTAATCATAATTTGCCGACGAGCCATCACGCAGGATCTACCACTAAAAATAAAAAATAAAAAATGCTGCTGGCCGTTGCCATGCAAACAAGCGATCTGGGCCGTCCGACTGAATAAAATGAAGGAAGACTTAAACCATGTCCACCGTTCGATTACAAGAACCAGCATTCCAACCAAAAGTCTAATACACACAATTCTCTCTCCATCTCTCTTCCTTCCGTGGGGCGTGGGGAGTAAATTCATTTCACAATCTAAAGAAATTTCCTTTCGCAGTATACACACTCGTCTCACCCTCCCTCTCTCTCTCTCTCTCTCTCTCTCTCTCTCTCGATGTAAAAGATGAGATCAGATTGGTAATCAAAAGCGAAGGGCAGGAGGCAGGAGAGCGCATGGCGGGTCAACTCGGAGCCGAGTCAACATCTAGTCAGCAACGAGTCTCGAGTTGATCATCTAAAGATCGCATATTTTTAAGTTCCCAGGTCTCTAATAATCCATCTTCTTTCTAATTCTCATAACAACTCTCGCAATTATTGGCTCCTTTAAACTTAATGAATCTCCTGTTCTCAGAATCATTCTTTGCGTTTTTTTTTTTAATTTTTTATTTGTGGGTGCAAAAGTTGTAATTTTAATTTTCCATCTTGTTGACCTAAGAGAAGGGTTCGTTCGTAGTAATGTTTTGGGGTTTTGATAATATATGATGAAATTGTGACATTTCTTTGGATTGTTATTTGGTTTCCGAGCCAATTGATTGGTTTTCTCATATGGGATTTTGTAATTTGTGATAAATGTTGAGTTTTCTGACCTGGATTCCTTCATTTATGTCACAAAGTTGGTGCTTTTTTTCAACTGGAGTTTCTTCTTTTTTAAGTGGTTAATTGGGGTTTATTGCAATTGTAATGAGTGTGGGTTTATCTTGGTTTGTTCCTTTCCTGAGATTGCTGGGTTGCTCATATGAAGTTGTTCAAACTTGTCAAACTTCAGGTTTTCTAATCTGGGATTATTGATTTTGCGATGGATGATGAGACAACCGACATCATGAACCTTGATTTGAATCTGGGCCCTGATCCCGAGGCAGGGTCAGTGTCATTGCCAAGTGAAGCAGTGAATCTGGATGATTGGATTGATAACCCTGTTGAGAGAATTAGGGAAGTTGTTAATGACCGTATTGAAATCATTAGGGAAGCTGTTGGGGAACCTATTGAAAGGATTAGGGATGCTGTTGACGACCCTATTGAAAGGATTAGGGAAGCTGTTAGAATTAGGGCTCGACGGCGCCGGCTATGGCGACAAGTTCAAATCCCCCGTGAAAGACAAACTCTTTCTGTGGAATTGAATCAATTAATAGGAAATTCCGGTAATGCTAGCACATTACAGGCTGGTGAGGGTAGTGTTGCTGCTGAAGAAAGAACTAATGAGGTTCCTAAAATGTGTGAAAATAATAGTGGATTTTTGGAAGATGAGGTTTCGGAGAAGAAAAGTGATGTTGAGAAGGGGCCTGCCAATGATGGGAGCTTCTTTGATTGTAATATATGTTTAGATTTGGCTACAGACCCAGTTGTCACTTGTTGTGGTCACTTGTTTTGTTGGCCATGCCTGTACCAATGGTTACATGTGCATTCAGATGCAAAGGAATGTCCTGCATGCAAGGGAGAGGTAACCACCAAGAATGTGACCCCAATTTATGGTCGTGGGTCTAATACCCGCCAGCCTGAGGAGGATCCAAATATTGAGGTCCCATCAAGGCCCCAAGCAAGGCGAGTTGAGAGTTTCAGGCAAACCATTCAGAGGAGTTCTTTTAGTTTCCCTGTGGAAGAGATGATTCGGCGTCTTGGAAGTAGATTTCATGAATCAAATGGTGCTCGTGAAATGGCAGATAGGACCAATTCCTTCCTGAATAGGATTATGACGTATAGGGGAATGCGTGCTGAGCAGAATCCAATCGTGCCTTCTGGTGATACAGTGGATTTTACACAGAATGACATGACTGGCCCCGAGGCAGTTCCTGCTCGCAGGCTTCAGTCACTTTTGCTCCGGAGATCACAAGCACAATCTCAAAGATCTTCAAGTCACTCTTCATTTTACTCTGCATTGAGTTCGGCTGAAAGGTTAGTTGATGCAGACTTTCGAAATCATCCTGTAGGGAGGAATCAAGAGCAGCCCCAGCCTGTCGACGATAGAGATTCTTTCTCAAGCATTGCTGCAGTTATAAACTCAGAGAGCCAAATGGACACAGCTGTGGAAATTGATTCTATGGTTTCCCCATCAACCTCTTCTTCCAGAAGAAGACACGATGCTTTGAGAATCTCGGATGTTGACAGTGGGGATTCTCGTGCACCTAGGAGGAGACGACTGGATTAGAAAGAGTTGATTTAATTATTCACAAATTCCTGGAAATGGTCCAAATGTTTAAATTCCTAGACTACAAAAGTGCTGCCCACAATTCCAGACTTTGAGGTGATTACAAAATTTCTAATACTTTTCTGCTCAGCATATACTGTTTTCAATAACTTTGTACTTCGTCAGTGGCTTGATAGATTTGTAGTGGAGCAAGTGGGAAAATTATTGCACGGTATATAGCACCTTTCAAGCCTCTTTTAAATGACTACTTAATTCTTCTTGCCTATATTATGATACCCTCAAGTTTTGGATGTGGCAGTTTCATTTCCTTGAGCATTTTTTTCGTTAGTCATTGTTGGGCTATGCCCTTGAACATATGTCTGAGGTAATATTGTGATGTGACTTTGGCCAGTAATTTTGTCCATTAAGTTGTCAGTTTGTGATCAGAACCCCCCCCCCAAACCAAAAAAAGGGGGAAGTGAGTCAAGTTTTTAATTCCTTCTGAATACCATTTGCTGTTTTGCCTCAAAAGCTTATGGTCATGAGCTCCACCTTTCTCTTATTGTCTTTATGCTTCAAAGAATAATTAAGAGTTTTGAAAGCAATCTTATACCGTCTAATTCATTATTCCCGTAGAAGAAATTTGATTCCTTACGGTGATTGAAAACATTAAAGTAGAAACATCCAGAATCTGATTTATAGGAGGGTCTGATTTATTGGAATCTCAAGGTCATAAGGAGTATATTTCTATTGCTTCCTTTGACTGATTATAGATTATAATGCTCTTGTTTTGAATGAATTATATGTTTTCCCAGTTGAAGATGTTATTTTCCTTTTCTACCATGTGTGGTTTCCCAAAGGGTACTGGGGTTCGAAGCTGGACATCGTGTACAGCTTAATTTTTGTTATAAGGTAACCGGGTTGGTATTCTGAAGAAAAGGCTGTTGTAATGGAACTGCCACTTTGCCTATGCAGTGCGATGTGTCCCTAATTTTCTATCTCTTTTCAGGTTGTGTTCAAAATTCGTTTGCACTTGTAGCCCGCGAACTTCTGCTGGTGGGAAACCCTTTTGATAAAATGTCTGCTATGAGAAGCTGCTAGTTTTATCAGTAATAACACTTGGGACATGAGTCCACTAGCTAGGGGATTGGGGCCCAGTTCAAATGACTTGTATCGTGAAAATAAGCATCGGATTGGCGGCATTAGATATGCTTCTCCGCCTGCTATTTTGTTTTCTTTTTGGTTTATTTTGTTTGTGGCTGTTCTTGCCTTGTCCATGGTTGTTAGGATCGCAATATGGATCATAGGATCGTGCGATTTTGCGATCTTAAATTCTTTCAATGATCCCAATCGCATAAAAAATCGTTTTTCGGTGAGATTGGAAAGGATCGCATGTAGGATTGGATAGGATCGTTTAGAATTGTGTAATATGGTCGGTAAAATCTCGGTAATATTGTAAATTCATAAATTTATAAAATTTTTACCTTCTTAAAAAAAAATAACTAATTAATCTTTAATATCTCATTTTTTAACCATTTAGTATAATCTGATATTAACTAATTAACACGCGGTTGCCTATATCGCGGCCATATCGTCAAAAGGGTTATTGTAATGTGCCAGTGCATACCGACACAGCGCATTATCGAGAATTTTGATGATCGATTCGGTTATTTTACTTCTGGGCCCTCGGCGATGGGATCTCGGAAGTCAGTGGCAAATTATTGGTGGGTGGACGAGGGTGCAGCCCACTTCATGAGGTAGAGCAAACGGGTTCTGGCGGACCACAACGACAGGGTATGGATACAAGTCTAAAATGGAGTAGGATGGCATAACAATGAGCAGGCCGATGAGACCAATGTTTCTCTGCTTTTCATGGGTGGACTTATCTGTGGGCCATTTGTGGATGGTGAACTGGTGGTGATGAGATAGCATAGTGTTTCTCTCGTCTCTTGAAATTTGTTGCAATGAAACGTCATCTAAGTTGCATCCTATTCTTATGATTAATTAACACCAAGAAAATCTGTGGGGTAAATTTTCATACTTTCAAGGGCTTTTCCGAAATGGGCACATGCATCAGGACTGATGTGATTCCGAATTCCTAGTTCAATTTTGCCAGTTACCAAATTACTTCCGACACTCGTGGACTTTTTCCTTTTTTTTTCTTTTTTTTTTTTTGAAGGGACAAGATTTCACCAAAATCTTCTAGCTTGGCGCTTTATACTTCACCGAGTGATATTGTAGATTGTTTACCCTTTATTTTATTTTATTTTATTTCATCGCACCCACCGTAAAATGGCCACAGAATAAAAGCGTAATTCGCAAACGATAACAAGCTTCATGAGAACAAACTCTTGCAGGGAAAAAGTCAACGGTTTCTGCACAGTAAAAAGTCAAATAGTCTTCTGCTAGGCCCTCGACTATCCGCAGCAATATACAAACAAAGCCAGCTTTCGTTCTCCGGGGACATTTCCCTCGTCGCCAATTTGCCCACGCTCGCTCGTCTGAGCCATGCATTGGTGCTCTGCAGGCAGGAGCCAATGCCCATGAGCAACACCGCTTATATCGGTCAACCCGGTCCCTTCTCTTATCATATAGATCTTCTTTACTGGTTCGCTGATTTGAACTTGAGGCAATTTGCACGACTCGAATTTGTGAAACAATTTAGTAATATTACTGTTACAGAAAAACTAACTTATAATACATAACCTGTTAATTAGTGACTCCGATTCTTAAATTTCCTTTTGTCATCACGCATAAAAGCTTGGACTTTTTTTAGATAATATAATCTAGATTTTGTTGAGTTTGGGCCCTGATGTACTGCTGCATTTCAACCAAATGATTAGAGTAAGTACTTTCCTTCGCATTGCCATCGTGCCCTTGAATTTTGATTAGCCAAAAATGAGCTTTTCCTTCTTCGAGCCACAGGGAGGAAAAGAAAAGGTACAAAAGAGAAACTTGTACAATTATTATAAGCGCATCATTTTCATTATCATCCCAGTTATGAAAGAACGCAATATGTTAGGGGCTTCCTGTCCCTTCCTTTCCCGGCAAAAACACAGCATCCCAGGAAGAAAAAAGGGACGTGGGGATGATGATGATGATGATGATGATGATGATGATGGCGAATTACTATGATCATGAAATAAAGCATGACAAAGTCCTCATAACGATGTCTATGAAGGGGGACAAAGACCCTTCCATTTCCATGGTCGCGTGCCAAGTTGTCTTTTTGGTTCTTTTCTTGGTAATCATAAAATAATAACCATTTTTTGGTTAAAAATAATAATAATAATAGCCATTTAGCCTACGATTAGGCATATCCTGAAATCATCAAACCACATGGGCCTTGGACTCCTAACGGTTTTAAGTTCTTTAAATTTAATCGCGCAAAGGACTACTCCTCTTTTAATTTACGAATGGGAAACCGCATTAATTGCCATTGCAGCTGGCATTCTCAAAGGGACGCTCTGCTCAATAAGCGATCATTCAATGGACACAGGACAGAGGGTAACTTCTGTTACATTTATACGGTTCTTATGACCTTGTTATAATGAGAAATACAAGGCAAGAAATGATTGTGTTATATGAAGCCATTATTGACAGTAAGCAGTATAATGACACATTGTCCTCACTATTTCCACTTAACGCTCATTGGTTTTTTCTTTATAGTTGCCTACTGTCAAGTCCACATCGACCATATATATGTATATACCACTCTTCCTTGTGCATCTATTGCAAATCTACAATAAGTAATGAATTTTTCGATGTGTAAAAAAAAAATAATATATATATATATATATATTCCATTAATATATAGGTTCCCAAAATCATTTAAAATAATAATTCAATATTAATTCGATATATTTTTTATATTTATTTAAATGTAACCTTCTTTGTTATTATTTATTTTCAAATAAAAAATTTACAATAAAATATAATATTGAAATTTAAATTTATTTAATATTAAAAACATACCTTAAAATTTATTTAAATTTAAATAATAAATTTTAAAAAATTAAATAAAATATTTATAAATTTAGTTTAATTTTAATTTTTGTGAGATGATCCATATATTCATTTATTCATTCTGTACTTTTTTTTCTGACAAAAAAAAAATTTATGTCTCGGAACGATTAAATCATGATGCTGACCCTGCAATGAAATTAACAACATATACATGAGACAAAACCCCACACACTACAAGGACGACAAGAGGTGGGAGCTAGCCTAAGCCCAAATAAGCCACACCACCATTGCGAAAAAACAAAAGAAAACGAAGAGAGAGAGAGAGACTGCCCGACTTAATTGTTGCTCGTGCCTCAGGACCACAGCTATGGCTACTGCCGCTAGGGCCATGGCTAATTGCTTATCATGAGGGGTCTGCATCCGGATATCAGCTTCAGGTCCAACCCAAATCTTTGCAAGTTAGAAGATCTACTTTGTTCCCTAGCCAGCATAAATGTCTGCGAAACATTTCAAGTTTTCTGGCAAGCCTAGCTTAATGTCATTAATCCTAGAGCATTAAAGATGTGGGTGTCGAAGATCCAGGACTGTCTTCCCTATTATCTTTCCCTGAAAAAGTCACCCCTTCTAAATGCATTCCCCTAATTACTTGCAAAAGAAGGTTAGGTTAGGTTTAAACAAAGTCACCGACCCAGTGTTTGCCATATGGACCCAAAGGTCCCACAGCAATTATAGGTTGACTATTAAAAGAAGTATGAAGGGCCATTATGCGTATTTATGTATAGATTCTATGCCGTGAGAATGGCGTATTGCCTCTTCGGACAAAAAAAAAAAGAAACCCAAAAAGAATTCAGTAAATATATTATTCATCAATTGACTTTTCGTAAATATGCAAATTCATCGTTCAACTTCAATTCATCTTTTTAACCGTACACGTATTTATGTAGAATTCTATGTTTGTGAAAATGGTGTTTACCGTTTTTTAAAAAAATTTAATAAATTATATCATTCGTCACCCAATTTCAATTTATCTTTTTATTCACTTTAGTACAATTAATGTTAATTTATCATCCTCCTCCAAAAAAAAAAAAAAAAAAAAAACAAAATGTTAATTTATCATCACTCCGTCGAAGGAAGATGACCTGGTGTGCCATATGTCAATAATTAACACATCATCACCGGAAATAGCAAGAAGTGAGAGCAAATTCCCTCCTTTATGTTCACATGCCTTCCGCGTGATTGTCTCTTTATATACTTTGTTTTTATTTTCCCTATTTTTATGCTCTTTTTAGGTTTTGCGTGCTTACAAACGCTAAGAACACTGTCAAAGGACTTTTAAAAAAAAAAAAGAAAGAAAAAAACCTTCAGACGACAAAGGCACAGAGGCAGGGTAACGAGAAAGAAAAAAAATGATAAGGGACACCATACAAACAAAAATTCTAGGGTTTCGCTATTCACAATTAAGGGCTCATTCATTGGTGGTGGGGCATCGTGTCTGCTAGGTAAAGGAGAAGTCACACGAGAGTTGTCTTCTACACCTGGCCATGCGTGGTGACGAGGGACCACTATACATATATATATATGTGTGTGGTAAGTTTTTTTTTTTTTTCACGGTTTTGTGCCTTTTTTTTTATATATTTAGTGTAAATGGGGGCTTGACTTTATTAAACATTTAGAACTTGCTGTTTTATATTGTGATTAGAGGTGAAATTCCATGTAATGTTGATGATTACGATTAAAGTTAACCGTTGCGATACGAAATCTATTACTATTTTTATCAATCAAATTAACAGGATCTGAGTGGGGACAGTTTGACAAGGTTTTAAAATGACTAAAATCTTAACTATCAAACTAGGGCCTGGTAAAGATCTCTTTACTGTGGAAGTCAATCGTGGAAGGGGGCTTGTCAGGATAGAAAATACCAAAGCCTATATTGGTCGCAAAAGAAGTTGAAATGTATGGCTAAGAAGATAGGGATTATTACAGAGCATGCGTACTGCCAGAGGATGCATGCGGCGCTGGTTTGTGCGATGGGTTAAGTGAGTTGAAGGAGGATCAACATGTTATTGGAGATGAATAGTTGGCGAACTCTGGTTGCTCATGGTCTAATTCAAGTCTCCTGACTGATAAATCTGAAGGGAAGAGGCCATTAATGAGAAATCAATAAATGATGAGAACACGAGGATTAGTTTGGAGTTGTTAGATGATGGCGATGATGATTATGACTCCGAAGAGGATGCTACTTGTTGTAGAAGATAAAAGAAGAACAAGAGCAAGATGATGGTGATGATCACATGCTAAATGACCTCGATAATGTTGATGAGAGTTACATTGACAGTGATTGATGAAAATTGTATAACATCTTGTAAATTATATTTAGTGTTTGTTTTGCATCGTGGTTGAATTTGAATATTGTAATTGAAAAATTAAGGATTCTAAAATTTGCTCAAACAAAAAAAAAAAAGTAATGTATTATTTTGTAATAGTTTGTAGTTATTTTAAAGAAAATGAAAAATTTTTAATAAAATAAAAATATAAAAAATCTATTTTATATATTTAAGTTATAACTATTTTATATATTAATAAATATTTTATCTTAAAAATTATAAAAAATAGCGTAATTTATATATCTTTTTATTATATTAAAATATATTATAATTTTAAAATTTATATTTAAATTATAATATATTTAGATAAATTTTAGAATTTATCATATATTAATAAATTTATTTTCACTCAAAACGTGAATTCTTAAAATACAATCGTAATGTCAAATACAACGATAATTTACCTACTTAATAGTCAATACTTTACAAATCAACGATAAAAAATACAGTAATAACTTTAGCATAAAAAGAACCTTCATTTTTTTTTTTGGACGAGGGTTTAATAATTTTGCGTTACCTGCCTCTGTTTTTTTTTTTTTTTCGAAAGTAAAAAAAAAACAAAAAAAAAAAACAAGAGGACTGTAGAATTTGATGAGGCTGATCAACGGACTGAACAGTGATACAATCAAGTCACAATAATTTGAGCATGGACGGCCCCACGCAAATGTAGAAAGAATGGACCCCACAACGTGCGGACAGGACCGATAATAATAACAATAATAATAAAAGGAAAGAGTACGCGAAAGGTCCCAATAAGATCCCATGTACAAATGATTGCTGCTGTTGGAGATTTGTCTCCTCAGAACGCTGCACAGTGTCCCCCCCCCCTCTTCATCCCATATAAAATATATAAATAAATTAATAAATATTCCTTAACCGTGCCCATTTCCCGAATAATATATATATTTCTTCTATTTTTCTCCAATTTTACTCTCTCTCTCTCTCTCTCTCTCGCTCTCTCTCTTCCTCACACGTCATCTCTGTGACTCCTGACCAATTTCTCATCATTACTCCTGTCACGCCTTAATCACGTGACTTCCCCGCCTCTCCTCGTTACATCCTCGTGCCTTATGTGTTGTGTCTTTTTATTATGTACCTTTACATGGGACACACTGCAAATACAGTACGTCTAGCCATTAAGGGGAGAATCTGACATTTTTATGACTTGCCCATCTCTTATAACGTAACGGGTTGGACTTTGGGTATGCAATCGAGTAACGTACCAGATTCAACAATATGCCCTAATTTAAATTGGTTTGGTATTATTTATAGTGCTGTT
>CM034044.1:8675040-8712686 GCA_019804595.1 Bruguiera parviflora
AAAAAATATATATATATATATATATATATATATATATATATATATTAATTATTTCGATATTCTGTGGAGTTATAAATATATTTAATTTTATTAAATATTTTAGTAAAAATTTAAATTTATGATATGTTGAGCCACAAAATTACGATAATCGGGGATACGTTCTCTCTTCTTCTTTTTTTTTTTTTGTTGTTTCTTTATTATTATTAGCATATAATAACGGTGTTTTGCTGTATCCACTGAACCAGTTTTACATCTTCAATTCTCACCCTGAAGAATATTGCGCGGGTGCTTTAACTCCACGGTGCGAACAGTCGCATTCAATCGGAGTGTAAATGAGGCATCGAGGAAGGCGATGTGGGCTTTTCGATTTGAGTTTGACCACTTCAATGATATGCAGAGACAGTGATGAATAGTTGACGTAGAGTTGCGTGCTTCGTGGCCAGCGACTAAAGGACCAACCCCAGGGGGAGCCCGTGTGATGTCCTTTGTTACGCATGGCCTATGCAGTAATTGCGTCGGTGATGGTTGATTAATTGAAAGGCACATCGCATCCAATGGCTTCCACTCTCCTCCGGATCCAAAAAGATTTTTAGCAGAAACAAATTCATACGTACAAATATAATAAATAAATAAATAAACAAATAATAGTTATTTTGCACAATAAGTCTTACCACTTTTCTTTACGAAACTTTATAGTTCAAAACTTTTAAATGATATTTCTCTCTTTTTTTTTGTATATTATTAAACATCTCTTTTTATGCAAATAGCGGTATAATTATTCAGCCATTTGTCTTGAATTAACTGCAAAATCAACTCAACCACGCATGTCAGACTAATGGTAATTTACTGATATTGATTGGTTTCTGTTAACGGCATATCTTCCCTAAAAGATGACGAAGTATTTGGATTAATTAAAAAAAAAATGCGTGACTATAAGTGGAAAAACACAAATTTCATTTGAGTTGAAACCATTAATTTACTCACAATGTGACTTCTATTATTTTCAATAAATAAATTTCTCTTTACCCGAACATTATACAGAAAATATATTAATTGAAGAGGTCTCCTGCGTTGCTTCTTTCTAGTGGAGTTAAGGAAGAAGGTGGCTCAACAAAAAATTTGCTAATTTTCAAACGATTAACTCCTTAATCGATGTGTCAAATGGGGTCAACCACTTTACACCCTCTTAACTATATGATTAAGCTTGGATTGCTTTCTTGTTTTTTTTTTTTTTTTTAATTAATGACGAAAAATATCTTTCCATAAACTTTGAATCGTCAACATAGATCCTATGGTCATACAAAACAACCCGGTAGCATTTGAACCTGAGTAGAACAATTTTAAGGTTGTCATCATATTAACAAATAATATCATAAAATAATTAGATATATAATACTAATTAATTACTTCATTCAATCACAAATAAGCTATTTATATCAAAATTACGAATAATTAATTTTTTTGAATATTATTTGAAAATCAAATTTATTACAATAAAATTCTAATACTTTTCATTAAAGATTTTAAGTTCATATCAAATAGAGAAAGGAAGTGGAAATGGTCTTATCAAAATAAGATTTGTTAAGACCATAGCGAAATCTCTGGAAAAAAGAAAATTTTCCTCTGATTTTAGGGAGTATACCAATTTTGTGCATACAGGTATATACCCACAACCATTAGATTGAATGACAATATGGTACAGTTATGCTATTAAATGGCATTGGGCTTTGTTTGCTTGGTACACTGGAGTGTACAATGATAATTAGGAAATCGCTAATGCTGTTTGAACAATTGTTATTAAATCTGATCCAACTTAGTTGATCGATCGGGTGAATCAAACTCTATATTGAGTCCATTTTTTTATAAGACCCAATGGGCATTTAACCTGCTCAAAAAATGGGCATTTGACCTGAATTGACTCAGTCGATTTTTTGGCCTACCCGAGTTGACCGAGTAGCCTAACATTAACCCAATTCAAGCTGTTTAAGTTTATTTTTTATTTTAAAATTTAAACAAAAAAATTTTATACCTAAAAATGATTAAATCTAAATTCAACCCATTTCTTTAAAAAAAAAATAGATGTTTTAATTAAATTAAAACTGTTTATAAAATAATATACTTACGATGATGAAGTATCGAGTAACTAGAAGTAATATTTTTTATAATTATGGAAACAAGTATTTACATTTATTTGTATTTTATAAAATTATATGCGAACAAATGTGTGTGTATATATATATATATATATATATATATATATATATATATGAATATAATTTAATATGAAATATTATTGATGGGTGAATTTTGTTAATAACTCACTAATTAAACTTGAACGATCTAACTCTGGGTTTAAAATGCTGATTACAGAGTCCACCGTTGACAAAAAATAAGGTTGTTTCATTGTTGGGTCAAATTCTCGCGCAAGACCGAGGGAACAGATTGAGGCCGCAGCGGTTCCATCGGTGGTGGCTCACTTTTTTATCCTAATGGCGTCGCACCTGGCGCGGGGCCCATCCGATTATATGCACTCATACGTAAAACGTCTCCCTCCCTCTCTCTCTCTCTCTCTCTCTCTCTCCCTCTCCCTCTCCCTCTCGCTCGCTCCAAACTGATCATTAAAGCCTGCATGACTTCAATTATTGCAATGATCCCAAAAGCATGACATATCTGACCCGGTCACATCCTTCTGGACGTGTTATTTATTTATTTATTTATTACGACTCTTATCAAAAGAGCCAACCCACGCGCAATGGTCCCCACAACCAGACCCATCACCCATTAATTATATCAACATCACAACATTACACTATATATATATATATATAAACATAAAAATAATAAAAAGTACTATAATATTTTTTTATAGTTAATTATTTTTATTTATGAAACATAATATAATATAATATAATAAATTTATTGTTATTATTAAAATATTATTATTAAATTTATTTATTTATTTATTATTTTAATAAAAAGAATAATACATTTATCATCGTTAAGAAAATAAAAAAGGAAAGTATAATTTTGTCTTATTTTTTTATTTTTATTTGTGAGACCCTAGTCATCGGATACCTACCTATCTATCCATCTATCTGCCACAGTCCTTTTATCATTAGTTTCAACTTTCAAGAAATTTGGGAAAAATGGCTGGCTTTTAAATCATGGAAGAAACTTTTCTTGGAGAAGTAAAAGATTGGTCTCTTTGTCTGGCCTGTCCCGAAAAAAAAAAACACAACTCATGAAAAGGAGGACGCATATGGTCAAATCCCGTGCTAATCTGACCAACATTTCATTTATTTATTTATTTTTTCAAAATTCCGATATTTTTCTTCTTTTTTGTCGAAATTTCCAAATATTTTTCTCTGTTCAAACGTCACGCTTCACTTCCTCTAACAAGTGGGTTTAAGTTTCCTCTGGCCCCCTCTTGTTGTCGGAAGCCTGGGCCAAAAATATGGTTAACAGTCACACTGTGTTTGTATATATATATATATATATATATATATATAATTGGCTTGGAAACTACAAAGGCAGAAAAGGGTTTTTTTTTTTTATTATTTATATAACTTTTGATGGCTTTAGATTATCATTCGCAAACGAACAAGCAACAGTGCTTACCACAAATTATGGTGTTGGTAACAACACATTAATCATACTATGATAACAATGATGATTATGATGGCGATGATGTTGTTGATGATGATAATATATCATTTTAGTCAACAAAAAAAGTCAACAAGATCAACATGGCAGCACGATCGGGGACCCTTTCTTGTTTGGATTTCCTTTTAATTATTTCCTTGTGTGGCCCTAATTTGGCTGCAACTACAATTATTCAGCATTCCTGAGGTAATAATCCCCCTAAAAAAAAAAAAAGGTTGAAATAATGATAATAGGCATCGTCATTACTCATTAGTCGTTAATTGGAAAATGTGATTTTTAGTTTGACCAGAAATTGAAGAAATTTTCTTCGGTGCTGCTTCAGATTTGGAATCCAGAACACAAAGTAACAGTTACAAAAAAGAAAAAAAAAAAACTTGGAAATATGGAAACTTCTGCGCACTCCTGCAAACACAAAACTAAACGTTATTATAATTTTCAATTCTCTATCCGTCTCTTGTGATTCTTAAATCAATAAAAAAAAACAAATCGACAGCAAAATTGTTGCTTTGTAGTCGCAATTTTATTTTATTTTTTTCAGGGGTTATTTAGATAACGTTAAAGATATTGACTCTTGTGTATCAATATTTTTTTATTCATTTGTGCTATGTAGAGCGACATACGGTTCTGGTTTATTCATAGGACTTTGACTATTGAAATAGGTTGAAAATAAAGACAATTGAATAAATAGTTTAGAGTTTGGAATGACACAAACCTAAGAGCACGTCATGTTAATTAATAAATAAACAAGGACTCATGAAATTGTTATACAGTAATACTAACCTCATTCTTCATTGCAATGCAAAGAGAGTGACAATTGCACACAATAATCATCGTGTTCTCTCCGTTCTCACTTAGAAAACAAAAATTAAAAAGAAAGAAAATAGAATAAATAATTTTCACTTTCTTATGCCCGTCATAGACGGATTCCATTTAAGAGAGCTTCAACACAAATATATAAATATATCATTATAAATACTAATTATAATTAATATATCTATTCTTTTATTACCCACTTAAATATTTATAAATTTATGTTGGATTTTGCACCAACTTTCTGTGGGTTTATAATACGGTTATTTGCTTTATTTGCTTAGACAGCCTTTGGACTTTGAACCCTTAAATATCTATAAAGGTTCACGTGTGTAATTTAAACCGTGGATTTGTCGGTCAAATCTGTGCTGATCTTCCGAGAAGAAAAAAAAAAAAAAAAAAGGGAGAAGAAGAGAGAAGCAAAGAAAATCACCAAAAAAGGGGAAGCCTTTAATTGTGTCAGAGGGGGCCGGATCGTAGGAGGATTTAAACAGGTGTTGTGCTGAGTGATTTTCCATTATCAAACCGATTCTGGATAAGGAGGGTTGTTGTGGTTCTTCTCTCACCAGCCTTCAATACTTCAGCCAGCCCTCTCTGCCTACAAACTCCTCCAAAGCCGATCCTTTTGTTCTTCAAACCGCAATCAACCAACTCGTGCCTTTGGTCTTTTTTTTGTTCTTCCTTTTTTATTCGGGTTAAGATGGAGCTAGCTCTGAGCTTAGGTGATGCCTCAAAGCCATTCAAGTTTCTGGACAAAAACCCCAAGTTAACAACAAACGATCTTGGGTTTTGCATGGGGTTAGGTGCCGGCTTTGGTGCCGCCGCAAGGTCATCACAACAAGGGAAAGGAGATGAAGGAGATGAAAGAAGAGTGTTATCTTCAGATCCACCGGTTCAGCTTGATCTTTTGCCTTTCTCTCCCGTTCCTCGTAGACTGCCCTCTTCACAGATTCGCTTTCCATGGCTATCCGATAACTGTAAGTAACGCCACTCCTTACTATGTTCTTCACTGCTTTATGTTTTTTTATTTTTTAAAATTCGTTTTCTTCCATTATTATATATTCTGGTGGAGAAATGGAAAGGAAATCAAAGAGGATCTGGATCTTAGTTTTTTCTTCTTCTATCTCGCAAACGTCATAAAGAATAATTGGTTTATGTGATTGCATCTCTTCATTTGGATGATTTTTCAATTTCTTGTTTTGGGTTTTGCCCAGCATATGTGCATGATCGTGGGCTCATTTTGCTTTGTTGTTAAATCGAATATCACAGTGGTGTCTGAACCGGGTTCAGCAGATATCCCAAGTAGAGGATTTGATGTGAACCGGCTGTCTGCGGAAGAGGGAGAAGAAGGGGCGGCGCTGTCATCTCCAAACAGTGCAGCCTCGTCGTTCCAGATGGATTTTAGGATGAGGAGTAACGGAGGTGGTAGAGGCAATAAAAGAGATATGGAGGCTATAGAGGCGGAGAGAGCCGGTTCACGAGCAAGTGACGATGAAGAAAATGGGTTGAACCGGAAGAAGCTCAGGCTCTCTAAAGATCAGTCAGCTTTTCTCGAAGAGAGCTTCAAAGAACACAATACCCTCAATCCTGTAAGTCCCAGATCTCAGAAGATACTATTTCTTGGTAATATTAATTTGTTGGGTTTTACGTTATTGATGGAAGTTGACCCAAAAAAATATGCAGAAACAAAAGCTTGCTCTAGCAAAACAGTTAAATCTTCGCCCTCGCCAAGTAGAAGTGTGGTTTCAAAACAGGAGAGCAAGGTATATATATAGTATTTAAGATCTTGTTTGCATTTCTTGTTATCCTTTCATTATCTTCAACAAGTGATTTTTTTTTTTTTTGTGTGAAAATTTTTTGTCTGAATACAACAACTGTGTTGGGTGGTTTTGTAATACATGGGATGTGTTAAAAAAAAACCATACAGGACAAAGCTGAAGCAGACGGAAGTGGATTGTGAGTATTTAAAGAGATGCTGCGAGACACTGACAGAAGAGAACAGAAGGTTACAAAAGGAACTGCAAGAATTAAGAGCTCTGAAAGCTTCTCAGCCTTTCTACATGCAGCTTCCTGCCACCACTCTTACCATGTGCCCCTCATGTGAGCGCGTGGCTACCACTACCACCTCCGCCTCCGCCTCGGCGGCCGCCACCACAACCACCGCCACAGGCAACCCAATTAACCCTGCGGCTGCCCCCAACACTATTAACTCTGCAGCTGCAGCATTACCCCTTCAGGCAAAGAGGCTATACCCTGTCTCTAATTCCCAAGTCCGCATTCCTCAAGCGGCCCAATCTCACCAAGCAGCATGACTTCCTGGGGGCAGACCAAAGTATGAAAGCTACAATATCGAACAGAAGAAAAGAAATAAAAAAAGGAAGAATATGATAAGAATGGAGGAATCGTGTCTCTTTTACCCATTTGTAAATATCGCCGGAGAAGATATTATCCGTTTAATTTTCTAAAAAGGACGAAAAAATCATATATCAATTTTTTGTTTGGTTTGGGGCTCTAGCAGAATGGAGAAGGGAGACTTTGAAGGATTGCATGGTTGATGTATTTTTGTTGACCCATGTAGAAGGGGAGATTTTGCTTGGAAGTCCTCGATTTTTGTGGGTACGTAGTTAAATCTTATTGGATCCTAATGTACCTATTCTGATTGGTTTTATATTCTAATACAGTTTTGATTGTTTATTGTCATCCATCTCAACTTGTTCCATAAGGTTAATTTTTTCTTCGTTCAACCTATCGGTTTCATCTTCGTCAAATTCACCAACAAAACTCGTAAAACGAGGTGTTGCATGGTGAAATTGGGTTGAATCACGGTTATCCATGATTCTGAAATTAGCTCTACTGTATAAGCCTGGGATCTTAGCGTGAGGGTATCGTGGGTCTACAAAAGAGACGGGATTACAAATACACTAATCTAAATGAGCCTGCCACTTTTTTTTGTGAGTTCGCTTCACTTTCACATCAAAAAACTCATCTACCCAACACTTACCTCCTCAAATGTGAGCAAATTAATCTTTGTCTGCCACGCGAAGGGAAGCTGGGTAAAGTAATGCACACAAATCATTTGATTTCTAAACGGATAATCATTTTGTTGGAAAGCAGCCTGCTGCTCGTTCAAAGGAGAAATGGTCTTTAGTTGATCTTTTGATCAGTCTTATCTGACTCTGAAATCTGACACAACGAAAAATGATTGCTCAACAACCAATTCAAATGTCACCCCACGACTTGAACGGCCAGTTTCCATGTGCCAATAAGGAGAGAAATTGGAGTACCATTGGGCGAATTTTTTTTTTTTTTTTTGAAAGACTCTGGTCCACACCAAAACAACTGCTTCCCGTCAACAAGTCTAGATCTCGCGAAATTACGCCAAGGAATTTCCCTTCTATGATTTCCAATCTACTGGGCCTCCTATTTGATTATATCATTGACTTTCTTTCTGATATAATAAAACTCTCGTAACCTCAGGGTATTTTTTATTTTTTTCCCTTTTGTTTATTTTTTTTTCTTGTCTTTGCAAAATTTCGTGGCATTTTTTTTATTCATTAGTTCATGAATGAACTACAAAAAAAAAAAAAAGCTAATTATTCTTTTGTTTTTAATTATTATTATAAATCTCACACCTGTCTCCAAATATTTGAGCCTTTTTTTGTGGGGGGGGTATATACAGTATAAGGCCTTCGTAAGAAAATGGTTGCCACTTGCCAATGCAGTTTGAGCCCTGGATTCCACCCGTAAGAGGCTGCTGTGGCCTGTGGGCAGGATAGCCCGATTAGAGATATTAGATCGAAGTTGCTATGTAAAAATTAGAGAGGCCGACCCATCATTTGGATTTTGCTGTTGTTTAATAAGGGGGACCAAAATTATGGTTTCGGAATCAGCAAGTGCGCACCCGGTGACGGATCCAGGACCGAGGGGCAAATTTTATGAGTGAAGAAAAAAAATTAATAATTTTTAAAAATACAAACAAAACTGGCAATCCATCGAACCCAAACCCTGAGACATAGCAAAACCATATTTATCACCACATTAAACAGTAAATTTAATAAACATTAGCATATATACATTTATGATACCCGGTGGGCATCAAGGGACAATTACCCCCCCCCCTCGCCCCCTTCTGGATTCGTCCATGGGCAGTGTAATCTAGCTGCAAAGAATCCTAGCATGCGATTATAGGAGCAGTAGGGATGTTTCTCAAACACACACGGTTCATTGGTTCTAAGATTCGGACACAGATTGTTGGAACTAAGAACTAGGCAACTCTGTGATATGTTATTAGTGGCTCCTCAAAAATAAATTAAGGATTATTGCATGTATTCGTCACTGCGGTCCGACCTGATTCGATAAATTCATTAAGGATCAAAATGATGCGCGGTTGAGTTCCGAATTGCCAGATAAGCGGCAGGCCGCATGGCCTTCCACCAGGGACGATCAATGGGGCCACGTGTTCGAGCATCAGCAATCTCCGAAGAAGAAGTGGAAAAAGAAAAACGCATTGAGAAAATTGCACCTGGATAAGGGCAGCTGCAGTACAGTCAGCAGTGCCAGCGATCGTTCAGAGGCTCTTTCCGAGGCTCTCTCTGCTATTTCTGCAGATCTTGGTCTTTCTTCATCAGCTTCGTCTTCTTCCTAGGAAAGTGATCCAGAACGCCCTGAAAAAGAAAAGGGTCCATGTACGCAGGCTTCTTTTTGTTTTTGCAACAGGGCTGCTTCCCCCCAGACAGCCTTGTAGAGGTAACAAAATTTCTGATCTCAATACCCATAAATTGTTGTCCCCATCATTCTTAAAATTGACCACTTGTGCCTTTGTAAATGCATGGCTGGTACTTGGTAGGAGAAACAAACAAGAATTTTAATCAAAAATAAAATAAAATAAAATAAACCAATAAGTAGAAGGTTGTGGATTAAAAGTTGAATTTTCCTTGGGGCTGCTGCAATATCACAAATTATGGAAAGGAGGAAAAAGGCCCCGAAATCTTTTTTATGTGAACTACTGCGTTTTCCTTACACGTATCAAATTATGAATACCAAAATTAGTTCCTGCACGAATCAGTGAACTAAGAGAAACTGCCTTATTGCAGTGATTCTTTGGGAAAGGCTAAAGCCTGTTTGATGTACAAGACCTAATAAGTACTTACGAAGGCTGCGTTCATTATAATTAGCGTTAGAACTCGATAATCTTATGGTTGGCATATGTGATGCCTTTGAATTACTAGATGATGGATACTATTGTCATTCATTCAAGAGAAGGGTTTCGCTTGAAGAAGCAATCTAACAAGAAAACAAAATAAAAGAGGAAAGAAACTAGAACAGTTTGCAATGCCAAGATGGATTGTACAGTTGAAAATGGTAAATGGGTTATCTCTCAACTTTCTGAGAAGCGCAATCATATTCTTGGAGATCAACTAGATTTAGAATCACAAACCGGAATGTCACAAGCTTCCCTGGTGATTCGTTGCAACAATGGAGCTGAGATGGAAAATGATGCTGAGGCTACAAAATTTGTAAAATCTTGCAGTATGGATCGCATTACCCATGTGCAAGGTAAGAAATCTGGTAGTCTACAGCCTGAAGGTGCTCAAAACTTAATCAATTATCTTAGACGTTTGCAGACAAAAGATCCATCATTCTTCTACACCGTCCAACTTGATGCTGATGGCCGTGTGAAAAATTTCTTCTGGAGGGATGGCAGAGCCAAGATAGATTATGGCTATTTTGGCGATTTTATCTCTTTGGACACAAACATTTATGCTGGAAAAATATGACATAATCTGTGCACCATTGTTTGGAATCAATCGTCACCGACAGCTTGTCTTATTTGGTGTGCCTTTTGGCTTGATGAAAGCACTGACTCATTTATTTGGCTCCTGGAGACCTTTATGGAAGCGATGGGCAGAAATCAACCTAAAACAATTATCACCAATGACGGTCGAGCAATGGGTGATGCAGTTAAGTTGAAGCTGCCGGAAGCTCAGCATCAAATTGGTTTGTGGTATATCCGAAAGAATGCAGCAAAGCACCTGTCCACATATTTCAAACAACCAGGTTTTAAGAGGCTTTTCGATCAATGCATCTCTGATTGTGAAACAGAGGAAGAATTCGAGTCAACGTGGAGTTCTCTGTTGGAGATATTCAATCTTGAGGGGAACAAATGGCTCGTTAATCTGCACACCTCAAGGAACCAATGGCGTCACATTTTCAGCGGAAACACTTTCATTTCTGGCATTCAATGCAATGCTAGAATTGAAAGGATATTTCAGAATTTGACAGGACAGGATGGTGCTGTGAGTTTGTCAAAATTTGTCGAACAATATTTTAGAGCAGCAGAGCAGCAGCGCAGAGAAGAGCTGCATGGAGATCTTCGTTGCCGTGAAACTGAGCCCGACATAATTCTGGCTTTTTCTCAGTTATACCATGTTCAGTGTTTCAAAAACAGTCGCCTACTCTGTTCTTAGTTGCCCGTGCATGAAGTCACTTATCACGGCAAGATTGGTAAGTACAAGTTACCAGAGTTAGGCAAGAAGTAGACATTCTTTGTGGAATTCAATTGTTTTGATTCCAGGGTTGCGTGTAGCTACAAGAAATATGAATCTGACGGGATCTTATGTGTCCACACCTTCAAAATACTCAATGAAAAAAACATTTTTGAGATTCCACCCCAATACATACTAAAGAGGTGGACAAAATCTGCTAAAGATGGTGTAGCAACTGTCGACCACGGTAAGCTTTTGGATGAAGGAATGTTTATTTCAAAATTTAGTTGCCATTTATTGATTTTCACAGTGTTGTCTGCAGCGGGCACAGCTGATAGACCAAAGAGGAGACTTTCTGTGAACCGGCTGTCTGCAGGGAAAACAGGAGGAGCACCGTTCTCATCACCAAACAGAATAATGCTCAGGAAGGAGCAGTCGGCTTGTTTTGAAGAGAGCTCCAAGGAACACAACACCCTCAAGACCGTAACTCCCAAATCTTGCAAAATGCAGTATATTGGTAAAGCATATTTGCTGGGTTACATGCTAATGAAACTTGGGTTGAAAAATGTGCAGATGCAGGAGCTCGCTTTGGCAAAACGGTTAAATCGTCGCCTTCGCCCAGAGAAACTGTTGTTTCATGAAAGTAGAGTGAGGAGGTTTTTTTTTTTTTCCTTCATTATCTTCAGTATACGAGTTCTGCTCTTATCCCCAATACAGTAAGTTGAAGTTAAAATTGTGTTGTTTTCTTGTTTCTGGATACGTCCAAACAATGCGGGGCAAAGCTGAAACGGGCTGAAATGGATGAGTTAAAGAGATGCCGTGGGACACTGAAAGAAGAGAACAAAAGATTACGAAAGGATCTGCCTGTGAAAATTAAATTCCATTAGAAACTAAAAGGAGATGACAGAATATTACAAGAGGAACTGCAAGAAAAAATTAAGGAACCTGAAACAGTCACAAGATTTCTACTTCCGCCACCATACAGTGTGTCCCTCATTTGAGCGCTCGGCCACCACCACCACCACCTGCCTCCTCCTCGGTGGCTCTCAACTATTGTTTACGCCCTTTCTCCCTGTACACATTGCTCAACCTCTAAGTAATAATCTAGGCATTTTGTGTAGTCTGTAGGGCCGTGCCATTTATTTTCCACACCAACAGATTTCACTTGTTTTTCAACCTTTTTAAGGCATTTGTATGGTAGAGTTACCACGATCATTTGGATCCAATGAGTAGACGGTATCTGATGATAGCACTCGTTCTTATTGAAATTGGTATCATATATCACTGAACAAATGAAAGTGGGTATCAATTAGGAAATTGAAAAATGGCTGAAGGAGCATGCACATGTGGAGGATTGAAAGATCAATAAATGAAAAACAGCGACACATTGTAATGGTCAGAAAAAGATGTACCTCATCTTAAGTTATATAGATTTTACTAAAGAAAATTATACGTTGTCGTATGATTTTTGGCACTGAAAATATATATAACAGCGTCATCACATTCTGTAACCGCGATTAGTGTTACAATGGTCAGCATCAGTGCCTACCCTACAGAATAGGGACTATATCGACGTCCATATCTACTAGTCTACTCATTTCCAAATTCCAAGAGGTAGCAAGAGAGCAATTGTTTCGGGGAAACGCCTCCTGCCTGCCTGCCTGCCTGTCTCAATTGCCTCGACTGTTCTCCGAGGATTTATTATTCAGAGTCCCCAACTGGCCGGAAAAGAAAAGGTTTTTGCGGTCTGGAACCCATTGAGATGTAAATCTGTAACGTTATTTCCGTTTTCCATTACCAGCATTAACATGTTTCATCTAGAAAAAATTAAAAAAAAAAAAAACAATCTGGGCTTCCTTTATGATAAAACTACTCTTGATTTTCGCAGATTGACGAAGTTTTTCTTCCATATTTTGTTATTTTCGTTAACCCCACAGCCAAAATTGGATATATAGCTAGCTAGTTTTATCCACCGACATCGGGCGACGAATAATTGAATATGGAGTGATTCAAGAAATGTACTACGTAATATGTATGCTAGAATTATTTCTTTATATGCATCTACCTGTTAATGAATTCTTGCACATAGCCTTAGTAGTACTGTAGCATCGACCGGTTTTCGGTTGTGAGGATTGCGGTCAAAAACAGTCTTTGTGAAAAAGGAAAAAAGAGCAAGGTTGTTGAACACAAGAGCGAAGCAGTGTAGAACAATTTTATAATAAAATAGTCATAAAAAGTAGAAATCAACCGGTCCATTGAGGGGTGCAACCTTCGGCTGCCAATGCAATTTAAGATTGGGCCAGATGCCATGAAAAGATTCACAACCAGAATTTCTTTAAAATGCTTGTAAGCTATTGTTATACTCCTCTCAGCAGAATTATCAAGGGGATAAAAGATAAGTAAAGAGCATTGGAAACCCACTATTTTATTCAAAAAATATTAACTAACTCAGTAATTTAAGATTTACAATCCTCAAAGCCTATTTGAGGCCATAAAGAATTATCACAAAATAAAATCTCTTCACGGATACTAACATATAACTTACAAATTAACATAGAGCTTGAACCGTTTCTTACTTGTTTCTAACATCATTTATGGATAAGATACCCCATTAGTTGGACCTTTCCATCTTTTTCCTGTCATCTCCAAATTTGAAAGGAAAAACCATAGCGCATGTTCCCGTTGATTAAAATTCAACTCCATATTGTCAATGCAACCCTGTAAATCTGTAGCATTTCACTTTTACCTATGTCTCTTTTGAGCTTGGTGCTTCCTGTTTTCATTTATTAAGAGCTCAGCATAAAGAATCTCATTCCATGCGTCCGGCACTCCAGGAAGACACCAATGGCTGCAATCCTGGTAAAGCAGTGGCGATCTTCTTTCTGCTTCGGATACAATTTGCTTCCTATAGATGGAGGGGTGACCATCTTTCCGGTAGTCCGTCATCTGCGTGACATTTAGGTAGGTGACATGAGTTTTCATTCCCCTCAACACTCTCTCCAGCATCATCATCTTGGGTGGGTACTCTCTTAAAAATGTTGCATTCTTGATGGGCTCAACCTCACTGTCACATGCACCACCGGAGTTCCATTGCCCACCACTGCACAGACAATGATGACATTTATTGCTAGCTCCAAAGCTCAAATCATGCTTGAATGCAAACAGGGAAGAAAAAAAAAGCACAAAAAAAAAAAGGATCCTCCAATTTATAACTCATTTTTTTTCCTTTTTTTCAGGTTAAAATTTTACTGGCAGGGAAAAAACTAGAGTTTGAGCAACAAAACAATATTTCCTTGACCATCATAATCTCAAACAAATGTTCAGGGAAAACCAACTGCTAATGAAAAGTCTAAAGTAGCAAAGTATTTAGATTGTATTTTCCTTCAACAATACCTGAAATGGGAAGCAGAATATCCTCTAAAGAAGACCAGAGACTTCATCGGATTAATATTGGCATCAACCCATCTGGCCCATGTCGTCATAGCTTTTCGAAAAGCTTCCAGAACATTCAATTCATCATATACATGACTCCCTTCTTGGTAATAACCTTTCCTGAAGATCAAACTTGCTAGCTCAGACTCATTTGATCACCAAATTGACAAACATTTAACATACGCCAAACTATCATAACACCGATTCAAGTAAATAGGTACTCACCCTCTTGAAGTTTTCTCATGAGTCCACCAGTGTCCAGTGTTGAAGACAATGATATCTGCACCTTTATACTGACCAGAAGACCTCCCAACTAAATCCAGCCGAAGCGTCTCCTTCTTGGTTCCGTTTTTGTCTGTCATCTCCCATTCTTGAACTAAGAATGGACATGCAAAGAACTCCACTGTGAAGTTATAATCCTACTCCCACCATTCACAAAGAAAAATTCTCAATGTTAGATCGTGCCCCGTGAAATAGAATGAAATAGAGCTAAGAAAAGGATATTACAATAACTTACTTTAAATATGAAGGAATATGAAGCTTCCCCTCGAAAATGATGTCTCCCATTGGCTTCAAAGACATTGCGTTGATCCTTGGCCGCGCCACTCAAAATGCAGACCAAAGATTCCCACATATTCCTGTTCAGGGAATCACCCACAAAAACTAGCCGCTTTCCTTTTAACAACTCCATCATATGGGCTGCGTTCAATCTATATATAATTCGAACTAGGCTTAGTAAAAAAGACAAGCTCAAAACTCCACTGATTATTCAATTTCATTAGAGGCGTTGTAGAAAAGATTCATCAATGATCAAAAGATAGTTGCATCATATTGAGAATGAAAAGGAAAAGGATCTCAAAATTAATCAGAAGAGAAGACTGCAAGTGCATACTTTGCAGATCACATCAGAATCCAAATCAAGACCTGAAATTGATAGGTCCTTTCTGTTTGCTATTGAACACGGATCAAAATCAGTGATTAAAAAAAGAAAGAAAAGTTTAAAATAGCCGAATTATATAAAGGCTCCAAATAGCAGATCGCTGGAGGATAAACATCAATCAAAAAACAAAGCCCACAAGAAAAAATCACTCCAGTAATCAAAGCAACTGTTCAAAAACATACAAACCTCGGCAAAATGCATCTCTTAGGCTTCCACTTATATTTATGGTACTGTTTATCAGGCCTGCCATTATGAATACAATTGAACTGCTCATCAATCAGAGAACAAGACCCAGGTTTGTAAAGTGGATAAGAATCGTCCATCACCCATTCTCCATCAAACAAGTCACAATTCACCAAATTATGTATCAACCCCTCGATCCCTTGCTTTCCTGAGTTGGTCCCATCTCTGTGTTTTGTCCCATTTGTCTGTTTCTTAGACAATGGTGCTGTGTAATTCGCTTTCACATCTTTCTTTGGCTTGCTTGAATTATCCTTTACCAGAGGACCAGAAACACCAGATTTTTGTGGAGAAGTCACTCTTTGATTCACGGGTACTTGGGCTTTCGGGGCTTCAATTGTGGTTTGATTTGATTTCAAAGGCTGAGCTTTGGAAGAAATATCGCTGCTCCGTGTGCGGTTATTTGCAGTGGCCAGTTCTTTATTTACAACTGAAGCATTCGTGGAGACATTTGGCTGCAAAACTGTAGGTGGGGCAACATAATTCTCTGCATTGTGAGTGTTATTCTTTACGGCACTGAGAAAAGTTTCTTTATTTGGGACAAGAAAATTAGATGAAGTGGTGTCATTAGATCTGGTGGAGGTGCTGTTTTGTTGAGGAAAAGTGTTGTTGTTGTTAAAGATGTAGGAGAAAACGGAAGAGAAGCGAGATCCGCCAGAACCAGTTGGCACTGTTGTGGTGGGGTTGGCGTCGGTATTGGTACCAGTGCTAATGCTAAAGATATTGGTAAACCAAGGAGCATATGAGTTTGGAGAAGGGTTAAAAGCCAAGAAAGCAGTGAAAGCAATAGAAGCAAACACGAACCCATATGCAAAAGCCACACTTTTTCTGGTTTTGAATATAACAGGCAGACCCTTTAGGTCTGTCAAGAGAGCTCCTCCATTAATGGAAGACAGGTGCTTTGTGGCTGCATCAGCCATGGAGAGACTCAAAGATCCCTTCTTTTTCACTTCTTCCTTTTTCTCTTGCAGAACCGCAAAAGAGAATGGCTTCAGGAAGATACACGCGAGGGGAGAGAGAGACAGAGAGAGAAAGGAAAGGGGGGCTTTTACTATGTGTGGACTATGAGAGATCATTGTCGTCCAGAAAATGCCGAGATTAGTTGAAGAAATATTAAAAAAAAAAAAAAAGGGCACGATTTTCTGCCATAATGGCAGAAATGCCACTAATCTGTGGAGGGTCGGGGCGGTGGGGATTATAGAAATTCTGCTGGCGATTAGGGTGCTTTTTGATTTTTCAAAAACAAGTTTTCATCGTCGGGCTACACTTACCATGTTGGCAGGGTAAATCTTGTTGTGTTCCAGGATCTTCGTCTCATTTACAACAATTAATCCTTGATTAAGTTTGAATTAAAGATTCGTAATCCAGAATAGAATGGTTTGTAACAGAATATAATTCTCTTGGAGGAGTGGGGATTTTTTTTTTTTTTAAGTAAGCGACTCATTTATTTATATTAAAATTTTCTCTTATGATTTAAGTTGATTATAAATTTTCTCCTTTTTCGGTTGTTAATGTAAGTGTAGTTATATTAACTCGGTTGGTGTAGAATCTTGTGTTCTACATGGTCAAGCTCAAATCAGGATAAACGAAGAAATTGTACAAATTTACGGTGGGGGTAAAGCTAATATAAATTGGTGATTATTTATTTATTTATTTATTTTGTTCGTTGTTGTAAAGTAATTCTAGTTATTCAAAGATTTGATTTTATCTCAGATATAATTGTTTAAGATATTTCTTCATAAAATTGAAGAACCCTTCTGTATTTTTCTTATAATTTTAGCTTTAAAAAAAAAAACAGAAAATCAGGCCCAATTGACGAATCTTCATTCTATTGATCACCCTTGCCTAGATTGTGATAAGGGATAGATTAGGGACATTTATCTGAACCATATTCACGAATTTGAAAATTTAAAAGAGACAAAAAAAAAAAAAGTGGCTAAAAATAATATCATCGAAGTAATGGCAGAAGTTGTAATATTAAGTCCCAATTACTTCAGTAATGGGAGCCCCCAAAATTCAACTCCATGTCATGCGGTTTATCATCGAAGTAATGGCAGAAGTTGTAATATTAAGTCCCAATTACTTCAGTAATGGGAGCCCCCAAAATTCAACTCCATGTCATGCGGTTTTGCATTCCTAACCAGTTTTGCAATAAAGGGCTTCCCGTGTGGGACAGCAAGAGAAAAAGGCGTCACTTCACTTACCGTACACAACGTTCGTACGTGGCCCGCCCTCGTAATGTTAGATTCAAGAGTTATACCTTATTGACGGTCAAGATCGGTCGAAACCGCCGACAACTTGGCAGTGGAGAGGACCACTGGCTTTTGTCAGCTTGTCATTGGACAGAACCATCCAAGACAAATAGAGATGGGCACAGCGGAGCATATAGGAATCTCTCAACTCGACCGCCTGTTATTAACCTTTTTCTTCTTCTTCTTTTTTTAAATTTATAAAGAAAATACAGAAACCAATTTCGGACAATAATGCCCATGCCAGGGGCTGTCGTTTTTGTGCCTGTTTGTGACGTTTTGGGCGGCCCCATTTACCCTTTTTTTTTTTTTTTGTTTGTCTTGGGTTAATATATTAATAAATAAAGCCAACTAAACAATAAATAAATAAACAAATAAAGCCAACTTCTATGCTGTATATGCACTGTCACCATATCCGCAATTTTGGCCGTTAATTCGTTACTCTACCATCACCAAAGGAGTCACGCAAATGCATTGCATTTGCTACAACTGTCACCATAATTAAAAAGAATTTTTTTTCCTTTTTTTTTAAAGATTAAAAGATTAACTCTACTCATCAAATTTTAGAATTATTACAATCATATTTATTTTTTAAAAAATAATTAAATATATTAATTTTATTAATTAAACTTAATTTATATTAAATATTTTTTATTAAATACAATCATTTAATAATTATTTATGTACTATATAATTGATATTCTTTTATCATCACGTTATTAAATTTATTAGTGTAACATAAATTTTAATTTTTTTTAAAAAATAAAAAATAATATTATTATTAAATAAAATTAAATATTATAAAAGAATAAAATATAATTATAATATTATAATATTTTAATTTCTTAAATTTTTTTATAAAATTAAAATTTATGTTAAATCAATAAATTTAATAATGTGGTGGTGAGTAATAGTCATAATTTATTTGGAAAACTTAGATTTTTTTTTTTTTGATAAATCAGGTTAAAAAAATGTTGGGCACATAATATACATTTATTGGTAAATTATGCGAGTTTCTAAATAATTAAACTAGTAAAAAATTAAATATTGGTCCACTCGTCTGTATTCAAAGTGAAATAGGACACGTAGAATCCGTACACATCTACCAACGCAGACTTTGGCGGGGCTTATTTGCATCAGGCGTCAGCGTCTATGGTCATGTGCGTTCCTATTCCGTCGATGTTGACTAGCTGAATTCAACGTCCTGTGCTGAGATAATATTATTATAAATGCTCAACGGTTTGGTTGTTTTTTTATTTTAAAAAATATTTATTTAAAATAAATTTTAAATATTCAAAATTGATATGATAGTTAAAAAAAATTAAGATTAAATTGTAAAGATTTATTAAATTTTGAGACCTTTTCTGTTTATTGTTCCGTATATCTCCCTGGATTAAACAACCAAGACGAGACCTCCACGTTGCGGAAGAAACAAAGCTTTGTAAAATTCCTCTGTTCGTTGGTTCCATCTTCAGTGTAAGGTTCAAAAATAGAAGTTATCATATAATAAACTGTAATAATTTAAATCCGAGAAAAGAAAATCGAATCCCGTTACTTGACTAGGCTAGCAGTTTCTCACTCCCCAGCACGATTTAACCACGGAAAACTTTGGTTGGCGATTAATCTTAACTTTTTTCTTTTTTTTTTTTTTTGGTGGGTGGGTGGGATCTAAAATTCTCGTATCTATTTAGGCCTTGTGTGCCTGAAAATTTTGTCGTGCATCCTTTTTTTCGTCACAATTAAGAAAACTGATTGGGATGGAATAGACGTTGAGATCAAGTATTAAATGCAAATCGGATCACTCCATCCAACTGCCAACTATTCTGGATAATTGTGCACACCGATTACTGAAGGCTAATTAAAGCACATAGACTTGAGTTATCTTATTGGTGTTCAATTATTGTATTACATGGGTAATATATTTTTTCTGTTCAGGCTTATAATTCAAGATCATAGTGATGATAGTTAGATAATTTAAACTTATTAAAATCAATGGCTGCAGTTTGAACTTATCGCTTAGAGCCACATAATTTTTCTCTCACTTTTGCCCGTTTTCCAGGCATGACAGGGTGGGGCAGTACGATACTGTCCGTTTGCGTGTCGGGGCCTCGAGCAACAACGCAGTGACGGATAATGCAATCCAAGCTCACGCCTCCTGGAAGCCCATGTATGTGTGTGTATCACTATTTTTTTTTCCAGAGAAATAACCTTGCCGTCACGTCATGTAATTGTTCGGCGAAAACTGTTATCTCACCGACAACGCTGCGGTGAATGCACTGACAGGAGGGTTTGAATTTGGAAATGGTTGGTTATGATAATCGACGGGAAATGCTGAGGGATGAACATGACAGTGCATGGAACGGCGGCCAGGGGCCCATTTTGTTAAGTGTCGTATCTAATTCGATTCAAAATCAAATCGCGAACTTTGTCCACCGACTAGGCGTACGTACTTTAACAACTGTGCCAATCTTATTGGCATTCGCAATAAGACAAATGCCACGGACCCATTCGCACGCACCTCTAGGCTGTATAATACCAATTTGTACTTTTATCGAATAACGTAACCATAAGTAATATTTTTAGAGGCTTCCTCTTCGAGTCCAGTCTTGTTGTCAGAGTTCGAGAGCGGACACAATACCATGCAGACGTCGCAAATGTGAGGTACATCGGTTAATTAATTAAGAAATCCAAGAATTACCCGTGTAGATGCCTTTTGTTTGGCAAGCAAGGTGGCAATCATTCAGTACCTGATGAGGTGTTTGAGGTCGGGTTGAACACCATTGCGGTCAGGCAGTGGTACTTGTGGGCGTTACGGAATTCATTGGTATTATGAGCCCATGGGCCCAGTCTTAGTCTTCACAGTAGTGTTCAACCTAAGAGGCCCATTATGAATAGCGCGCATTATAAGCGTTGTTTAGAAAGTTGAACGGCTCGAGTTCTCGTTCTAATTATAATCAAATAATATATATATATATATAAAAGTCTGAGCTGCACTTCTATCTAGTTGGATGTGCATTATAAAGGATTGCATTAGGCATTCGTGGGCTCGGAAGTGTCCTGGAAGCGGGTACCGGAATTGTACAGGTCGTATCGCTCTGCTCGCAACAATCTTCTGGCCACTAAGCCGTCCGTACGAGTATGTGGGGACCCCAGTAGTTATGCATCGGTGCGTGCATGCTCGTTAACTCGAGGGCAGGTTCTGGTTTCTCATTCCCCGGGCTACTCAGGAGCTTCTGCAATATTCCGGACGACTTTTCCTGAACAGTTGGGTTAACCTTATCGGTCTGCTATTTAGTTGAATGGGTTGGGAAGATTGTTACTGGGGTTTTGGTTGACAAATGGGTTTCCTATTGAACCCAAAGCAGAATCAAATTCTATAGAGTGGATGTCAACAATGTGCCTCAGCCTCTAGGGAAGCGTGCGAACATTTCTGTGCGTATGATCCACGAGTCGGATTGAACTTCGTCATATGGTTGGGTTCTCTTGTTAACTAGTCACTAATTATTTGTCCGTTCTTTTCATCTTTCACCATCTTCTTTTTGAATTTTTTTGGAAGCCCAAAAAAAAGTCAACACTCTCGTATATTTATTAAAGCTTGGAGAATTTGAACACGTTGTCATTCGACGTTGCTTTGGCCGAGTGGTTAAGGCGTGTGCCTGCTAAGTACATGGGGTTTCCCCGCGAGAGTTCGAATCTCTCAGGCGACGCTCTTATAATCTTTTGTATTTTTTGACTTTCAGCGTTCAGGCAGTTTCACAAGGAAGCCGAATTGCTTTTGAGCTAAGATTGGTGAATTTTCGTGGTCCTTCAAAATAATTGCAAATGAACTGATGAAGACCTTTTCATTACAGTTGAAAAAATAATTTTAGCGACAATGAACAAAACAAAACGCCTATTTAGTATCTGACGTGGTAGTTTCTAGTTCTCGCAGTTGGCATTTCACTTCAGACGTTCGTCATCAAATATGCAGTTTAGAGCACTTCAGTTTACCGCGTAAAAATATAGAAGCGGACAATCTCTCTTTAACTCGAGCATTAAGAATTTTAAAGGGTCGAAAGTTACTACGCTAAGATTGACAGCTATCATTTTTATGTTACTTTTTTGAGGTACGTAGGAACTAAGATCTGAGACTAATAGCTAGGAGATCTCTGTCACTGGACCACGTCTAGTGCTTTGTTTCATTTACTTTGAATATATAATGAGGCCTAATGTACTCTTACCAGCGCTCCAAAAAAAAAAAACATATATATATATATATAATGTGATTTATTATACTCTTATCTTATTAAAAAAAAGAAAAAAAATATTCTTATTAATAAGACAAATTAAAGATTTTTTAATATATATATGTATATATATTACAAATATCTTGATTATCATTCTTAAAAACTAAGACCAAGTGTTATAAAATAAGTTTTCTCATATTCCAATTTGAAACCCACCATTATACATTTAGGCCAATAAAGACATAATGAATCACCAACTAAGCTACAATCTTGGGTGGTTAAACTAGCACAAACATCTCTTATTGAGAAACCCAATATATCCTGCTCTCTGCTTTATTAACTGATTTAAACGAATTGAATTTTGGCACAGGCATTCAACACGAATGCAGTTAAAGGAATCTAAAAAGATAAAAATGACAAAACAACGCTTCAGTTTAACATTCAAAAAGTATAACGCACTAGAACTGCAACAATAGCAGTTCATCAGTGCACATCTGGTACAACCTCAACAATAACATCCACTGCAATTCCGAAACCAACAATATTAACGGGCAGGCAGAAACAAGTTTCATAAAGAGGATTAAAAGTATAAACGAACAAAAATGCACCTTCTATTGAAGCCCTCTAATTAAGTGGAAGCAGAATGTCTCCCCTGCCACATGGCCATAAAGAGGACTGCTTTATTGCTTCTAATTGTATGCGATGACTCATCCTGCCTATCCTACCTGACTAGTGGCACCAAAAGCCTCTTGATGATGACCATGTTTAGATATCAGTGTTGCTTGAGGCAAGAATTGGCAGGCTCAATTTCCCTTCTGATAGTCGAATGGAGGACAACAGATGACACTAATTTGAATGTCTATAAGGAATCTAAGAACCCCAATGAGCCATATTCTAATACCTGTGTTTGTTGGCATTGTTCAAGAGTAAACCATCATGGACCATGTGGACATCTAAGTCTAGGGCATAAAGAAATTACCTGTGTTTACATACTCAGGAGCAGCATAACCGTCTGTCCCCATAACATGCCCTGTTATGCTTTGGTCACCACCTGTTGGTCCCCATTTCGCCAAGCCAAAGTCTGATATCTTGGCAGTGTAGGACTGATAAAACATTTGAAGTTAGGCAAGTTCTAAATAGAATTCTTTGGCTAGTCTCTAATGACTTAAGGCTTTCATTTTAACATCAATTACAGGGTGTATCATAGTTTGCAGGTATTGTACTAAAAAGATAATAGAAAAAGGAAGATATTATCAGTTTGTGAAGTCAGCCTCTATAATTGTATGAAAAGTGTTATTTCACTAACTCTAGGCTCTAGCATTTGTGGTAATCCAGAAGTTACCTCATCAAGCAGAATATTAGAGGTTTTGAAATCCCGGTAGATTATTGGCTTGTCCATCATATGCAAATAAGATAATCCACTAGCCGTTCCTACTGCAACTTTAAGCCTTATTTCCCACGGTAGCACTTTTCTTGAGCCCCCTGTGGAGGCAGAAACATTGAATGCAGCGAGAATAAAATGAACAGTGGTTTATCTTCCAAAATCATGCCTGCACAGCATTTCGCAGGTAACTCTAGAGTTTAATGACATTTAGCAGTCCTTACTTCCAAACAAATGGTAATCTAAGCTGCCTTTTTGCATGAATTCATAGACAATGAGTAACACTTCATCTTCTCGGCAGTATCCCAACAGCCTGATGACGTTAGGATGAGAAAGCCTTCTAAGGAAACCAACTTCTGCCTGCATCCATAAGGAAACGACAGCCAGATAAGTGCAAAACAGAACCATTTCCCTGCCGCACAAACTTAATCTTTTTGATACTTGTCACAGTGTCCAATAAGACTTAAACACATTATAATGCTTGCAAGTTTAATGAATTACCCGCCACTGGCGATATCCTTGCTTGCTGCCTGATCCTAATTTCTTGACGGCAATAGCCCATTTCTTAGGGCCCTCAAATGGCAACTTCTCCACGAGCCAACCCTTATAGGTGATGCCAAAACCTCCCTTTCCTACCATCATACTCCTACTAAAATTAAAAGTTGCAGCTTTCAGTTGTGCATAGGTGAAAGCTCTCAGATTTGAGCCACTAATGGCAGTTCCTAAATCTGGAAGTGCCTGATCGTCCACTGCAGCTGGGAATTCATTGTCATCAGCCACATTGTTGAGCCAAAATGCTCCAATAGCACCACTTGCCTGAATTATCAATGATGTAATATTGGTGGTTGCCACTGACCACCAGCTGTTGCCGGAGGCATTGCTACCCAAAAAAGAATCATCACCTGATAAATGGAAACTAAAGGCCTTAAATAGAAAACTTGAGCCCATAATTAAATTCTGGAACGAGATTGTCTTTGAAATTACGTACACACATAAAAGAAACAACAAAACAAGTAAGATTGAAAAAAAAAAAAAGAAAGAAACGAGAAATAGTAGAGGAGCCGACAAAAGTTATGGTTGAATTTCAAAGAAAAGAAATTGTTCAATTCAGAGGACGCGGCTTGCCGCGATGGTTGAAGGCTTGTGCCTCCAACCGGGACCCCGCCCTCTCCCCTATGACGGCCTGGCCATCTCCTCTACATTCCAAAAAAAGTTGTTCAATTCATGAAGAAGAGGTAGCCAAGTTACCGTCACTGAAATGGATAATGATGCTAGGAGCTGGGTCTGGGGAAGGGGGTGAGGCTGCAGCTATGGGAGCTGGAGCAGGGGCGGCTGGTGCTGTGGTTGACTTTGACTTGACTGCGACACAGCTCCAGCAGTTGCCCATAAAAAATGAATCAAATTTCCCTCTTGTGATAACTAATCCAAACTTTCTTTCTGCTGCTCTCAGCTCAGAGTTTTTCTCTTTTATTTCATGTTTTTTCCAGCATTATATAGTCATTTTATGGTAATTTACGTGTTCATGCGACGCGTGGCCTGAACTGAGTTTGAGTCTTCCCAATATGTCCACCCCAACACGGGGGTCCAGAGTGTTCAAGTTGTACAAATTTAATAATATTTAAATAATAAATAATTTTATAAAATATTAAATCTAAATTATAATAAATAATATTGATTAATATTTATATGTATAGATAATAATTAATATATTTATAATATATTTTGTATGCTTAAAAAATATATATATATATAAACCATACATTTTCTTTTTTACCCTCTTTTTTTTTTTTTTGTGCCAGGGAATCTTTATGAGTTGACGTCAATATTTACTATTTTTTTTGCTTCTGAATTGAGGTTAATATTTCGCTCTAGGCAGGTTTTTTTTTTATATTTATTTTATAAATTAATCCGGGTTGGTAGCTATGAAATTATGATGGCCTTGCTCTCGATGGCGTAGACTTAAAACATAAATGTTCCTGTGTTTGCCCTATAATTAACCCAGCAATAGCGTGATTCTTATTAATAAATGAAATAAATCATACGGACATCTAAGTTGTACGTCTGCTTGCTATAAACCATATTTCCTACAATTAACAAGCAGAGGGACTATGCAGAAACATAAATACAAAACAGGAGCTTAAGTCTTTGCCACCGACTCTACCCCTCTTCCACGAAGCATCGCGTAAGCACTCGAGCTAGGATGAGTGACTGTCACTCACGGAAATGAAATTTCCGTCGGTAAATGTAGAAGTTCAAATCCGTGATGCGGATGACCTGTGTTTTGATTAATCGGAGAGTGACGTGTGCTAAATTTACTCTAATTGCAAAACCAAAAAGAAAAGGATAAGCATGACCTAAAGTGATTTTGGAAGCCAAAGGAGTTGTTTTGGTCCCTGAACTTTGCTCGATATTATGGTTCCATCCCTAATTTCTTCTATTTAGGTTCTCTAATTTATATTTGGCTTTTATTTGAGTCCCATAATTAGCATTTCACTTTTAATCAAGTCCTTCCGTTGGTTGCATTCCAACGTCCCATTAAACGGTGACAAGATAACCTGCCCTGTGCCTACCCGTGTTCGGTATAAAAGCTTTTAGATTTACTCGAAGGAAATTAGAGAGTGAGCAGGAGCAACAAATGGTATGTAATTTTGCTGTCAACAATTAGTCTGGAAATTTTAGATCATTAAATACTAATTTATCTAATTTAATACAGTTTTTATTTTCTTTTTTTCCCCCCCTCCTCTCTTGGTAAGTGAAACTTGTTGATTTGGTCGAGGGACGAAATGGCTTTGACAATGGTGTTTATGTTTGCTGTTTCTTCTCCATGTCATTAGGCCCGTATATTGACATTTGCATTCTTTTCTTCTGTATTACCGTCGGCTTCTCATGAAATTTTGGATGAAAATTGAACTCATTAGCTTTCTCCAGGGACAGCTGACTAAACGTTCCTCTCTTTTTTTCTGTAATTTGACGGAGAAAGTTATTTTGGAATGTTTTCACAGTTAGATGTATGTTGCAAGACCATACCTAGAAGCATGCCCCGTAAAGCGGAGCAACGATACGCCAGAACGAAGTTTCAGGGCTAGTTGAATATTGGGTGGCATCACTTCTCCTCCATGCCCGGAAAACACTGGAACTTGTGGAAAGCAGAAATTAAAGGGCTTAGCTTTGCTGTAAGTGGAACGAGTCTCAAGCGAACCCGCAAAACAGGTGTGCCAGGTTTCATCAGTACAGAAGCTCCTGGGAGAAACCTATTCCGATAAACATGCTCGTAACTTGTTTACCACATTGTGACACCATGGGTCTGGTTGGATTTCCGAAAGTAGAGGACGCCAGAGGGAGACCGAAGAATCCCGCTGAAGAATACTTGGGGGCAACCCTTTAGGCTTTCCCAGATCCAAATATAAGCCAATATCGATTGTTAGCTGAAAATTTTGATGGTGGTGTTGTTGAAGATGTAAAGTTTGCTAGGCAAACATAATGAACTGATGATTCGGAAACTTGATTTTTGGAAAGACTTGCTAAGATTGGGCACAGGAAGCACATTCCAGAGCACATTTTATTTTTGGCTTTTCATTCTTGAAGTCATTCTTACGCTAACAACATTGTTGCTCTTTCCTGTCGTTAAAGTTATCGTTGGATTAGTTATTATAAAGTTAAAATTTTATTTTAAACTGTATGTTTAATATAATTTTACTTAATTTAAAATTTATTTTCATAATATATAATTAAATTATAACAAATTTTTTATAAGATAAAATAAAATATATTTTATTATAATTTATATTATTAAAATTAAATTTTAAAAAAATTTGTATGATATTTAGAATTATTTTATTAAAAAAACTATATTTTCATTTATACTTTCTTTCCTTTTTTTTTTTTTATTAAATTGAGGGTCAGTATATATATATATATATATATATATACTGATTTAAGAGTTATTTGATTAAAAAAATATATTTATCAATATTAATAAATATGACTTTTTTAATGTTTTTTTTGTAATAAGATATTTTTTATAATTATTAAATAAATTAAAGAATACATTTTATTTTTATTTTAAAAATTTTTAATATCATTTTTATTATTTTAAAATATTAAAAATATAACAAATTATCTATAATTCTAAAAATCAAGTATATAAATACAAATATCATACATATTAAATTTTATATAATAACAATACATTATAATAACTCTAAATAATATAATAAATAAAATTTAATTAATTATTTTTATTAATAAATTATAAAACTAAATTATACAAATAATTTTACAATATTATACTTTTATTTTTGATTAATTGAGATATTAAAAAATATTATATTTATATCTTATTTCATAAATAATTTTAAATTAATATTTTTAATTAAAATAATTTAAATATTTTACTTTTATATAAATAAACTAAAACTCTACTTATAAAATATTTTTTCAAATTTGTTAAAAATTTTATACACTTATCTTCTCAAATTATTACAATTATCAAAAACTATATACCCTTATAATGAAAATAATTAAATATAATATTTTAACCGCACTAATAATATATTTTGATTTCATTAAACTCAAAATTCAACATTGTATGAAGTATTAAATTAAATTTTTAATATGAGTGATTCATAAATATGAATTTAACTCATCTTTCTTAATATTTTATTTAATGATATTCTTATTAATTCTTTAGTTTTATTCATTAATCAATATATAATAATCGTTGCACTTGATTTTATTGTTAATAATATATTTTACAATTTTTTATATAATATATTAAATATTATAATTATTAAAATTAATTTTAATTAAGATATTATTGTATTTTATAAATATTTATTCAAAATTTAAAACTTATTAATTATAATTTTTTATTTGTGGTATTTTAAACTTTTCTTTAATTAAAACTCTTCTCTAATTAAGGTTCAAATATTGTGAAATGCAACTTTTTACTTTTTAGTTATGTAAGTGAAATGATTTGCTAATCACTTTGAATGCCCAGCGATCCATTTCTTTTATGCATTGTTACCAACCAAACATAACCTTACAATTCCTTTCATGACCCACGTGTAATTTCAAGAGTCACGTTATGTACCATCAATAGGTCCGCCTCTTCTACATATAAGGAATTAAAATACCTTTCTCACGGCTCCTTCGTGACCAAACGATAATTCTATGGCAACTGACAAGTAAAGAATAAACAATTTTTTATGCCGTCAACTGGTACATTTCCTTAGAATGCCGCAACTTTTATTATTTTTCAATAAATGCCAATAAAGGTCAGTTTCCACACCCGTTGGTCACAAATCCTTTTGTCGATTACTTGTGTACGTATAGGATTTATATAGAAACAATGCATATAGCCTGGTGGTAATGACGACATTTGGCAACATTTATAAAGAGGGCAACTTTACATCCTTTCACAAAAAGGATATGAGTTTGTAACAATTTTGTACCAAATGACTCTAATTTTGACTTCACAATTTTAAAGGTCTTATATCATTTTCTTTGTCTATAGAAATTAATAATTCTTATTCTATGACCATAAAATCTCTTTTATTCTCTTGTGTCACAGCATAATACAATACAATGACATTCTAAATCAAGAACAATGAAGAAATCTCGGAATGCATAAAATCATGGCATTCTTAAATTATATTTTAATACCACATGAATTTATTTATACATGAAAAATATCATATATATTAAATTTTCATATTATCATATAATTAAAAAATATATATAATTAAATCTTTTTAAAATTTAAAGGGTAATTCACAAATATTATAAAATCAACAATACATCCTTTCAACGTTTTAATTATGAATAAAAATTTATTTTTTAAAAAGTAATATTATATATATACATATATATTATAATTTTATTATAATCTTATTTTCAGTTTAATAATCATTCTAATATGATGCATTGTACATTACGCCTGCTTTCTTGCTACTATCACCTGGCAGACTTGACTCAGATGAGACTTGCATTCACTTTCCTACTCATAACTCTTGTCTTGTGTACCCCTCTCTCCTCTGTTCGGCCGTAAAGGTGTTTTAAGCCACTCTGGTAAAGTTCTTGCACGGTCCCTGCAAGATGGGAGACAATTTAGCAGGAAATGATTGTTAGAAAAATAAAGAAAAAAAAAATATACAGCAAACGAAATTAAGTCGTGTTTGGCACTGTCCCAACAATTTTCAATAAGAAACAATCTGCATGAAGTCACGCGGAATTTTTTATATTTGGTCTAAATTTTGAACTATCCACTTATGCGTGGTATTTTTTTAAAATTTTTTTTCTTTTATACCGCATATAATAAATTTTATTTTAAAAATAAATATAATAATTTTTTTTATTTTTTATATGAAATAAAAGTATTTTAAAATATATTGTTTTCCAACAATAATCTTTGTCACTTTCGTGCCCAGAAGCTGGGAATTCACATGAGAAAAGAGTCTCGAACATTTCCTTCATCAGCTGCTCTCCCAACTAAAATTTCTTCCTGTCTATGTGGCTTGTCCTAGTGCACACATTCTCAGTGCTGTGGGATTTGTGGAATGGTCAGGTATACGCAAAGGTCTTGGAAGTAGATCCACTGTCCCTCAAAATTTCTGTAACTTTTGTTGCTCATTTCATAGGCAATTGCCTTTCCATACGCGTCCTCCCAAGGAAAAAAAAAAGTACAAACTAATAAATAAGCTTTTCTAATTGTCAAGGCTGGAAGACAGCTCTATTCGGTACATTGTCTTTCTTGTCTGCCGAGTGAAAGCTATAAATGCATTCATCTATTGAGTGTTATTCCAAGTTCTCTATCGAATAGATGATAACCCCTCTCAGAGATGTTTGATCTGAAAAGGTCTCGAACTGAATCGATTACAGAATATTGAAACGTAAAGCAAAGAGAGTTTTCGCGATATTCTGAAGTCCAGGCCTGTTGATCCTGATGGAAAAACTAAGCTATGCATTGGACTCTGGTCCTACAGGCTTTGAGTTGAGGAGCGGCTGAAGAGCTTTCACAACAATTGTCATATTTGGCCTGAAGTCCGCCTCGTACTGAACACAAAGTGCTGCAACTGCTGCTAACTGATGTATTCAGCCACAAACACAATTCAGAAACAAAAGGAGAATTAGTTGCTTTCAACATAGGTTCTACAAATTTTTTAGGTATGTCCAAGATAAACAGGAACTCGATCTAATGTCCAAGCACAAACACATGCACAGTGAGTTACCAAGATGATAAAAGGTTTTGTGTTGAGGTGAAACAATGGAGGGTTATTGGTAAGAACCTTGGCAACTGCCTTAGGCGGGAAGTCATTGTTCAGTTTGGGATCCACACACTGCTTCACTTTGTCCTCACTCAATCTTGGTGTTGCCTGCAGGGTTTATAACAATATTCAGATGCACTCAACAAGCAATAAATGCAACTGCGGAGAAAAGTAGATGGAGAAACACACCCACGTAACAAGACTTTGCTGTCCTTTGGGCATTGTATGGTCTACAGGCTTTCTTCCAGTTAAGAGCTCTAGAAGAACAACTCCAAAACTGTAAACATCGCTTTTCTGAGTTATCTGCCCTGTCATGGCATACCTGAAAAGAAAAGGGTCGCAAATGTGAGGGAAAAACAGGATGAAAATCCTGATAAAACCAATAGCTCATGTGTTCAAGCAGGATCACAAATTCGCAATGTCAGGCAATCAGCTAGAAATAGCATATGGTAGGGATACATTGCTTACTCTGGAGCATGGTAACCAAATGTTCCCAGGACTCTAGTTGAATGCAGTCGAGCAGAAGAGTCAGAAGAGGCATTTGATGCATTAAAATCAGCAATTTTGGCCTTGAATTCATCAAAGACTAGGACGTTGCTCGATCTGACATCTCGATGAACTATAGGTGGCTGAACCTTTTCGTGCAGATACTCAAGGCCTTTGGCTGCCCCATAAGCAACTTTAACTCTCTGGTTCCAGTTAAGAACTGGGCCTGGTTCAGCCCCATGTACACCTTTCCTGCCTGCACAAAAAATTGGCTCAAACTAAATCAGTTTTCATTAAAAAAAAAATGAAGGGAAAGTAAAAGCGGGACTGGATATACCATGAAGGACATCGTGTAAAGACCCCATCGTCGCAAATTGATAAACCGCGATTCGGTTGTTTGCCTCCAAGCAATACCCGATCAACTCCACAAAGTGCTCGTGTTTAAGTCTCGAAATTACTGATAACTGCATGAACCAAGGTAAATTTGACGAATATTGCATCTAAATTTAGTCACCTAACCGGCTATATTTAGAGAAGGTATCGCTTATAAATGACCTGTGCTGCAAAATCAGAACCAGGCTCTTCTGAACCCGTATCTAGCTTCTTTATTGCAACAGGCACACCATTGTTTAACTTAGCATAGAAAACTCGGCCATAGGAACCCTCTCCAATCAAAGCCTTGGAACCAAAGTTACCAGTAAGCCTATTTAACTCGTCCAACGACATAGAAGGGATTTCAATTGGTAAGACCTTCTGTGGAGCTCCACTTCTGGCTGTATTGGCACTCCTTGGCTCTCCTGTTCCACCGCCTATAACACCCAGATAAATCATTTTATCAGAACTAAGGAGAGTGAAACAATTCATCAGAGAACAGAACTGTGCACAGAGAGAATGAAGCAATAGCTGGAAAATCACCCTCCTTTGTACGGAATTACAATGGGTCTGAAATTTAAATGCATATTTTTTAGTACATATATCAGTTTATTGAGAAGAACATCAGATTCACGGACCTAGGATTGTCAAGGATATGATTGTGAAAACTAAGAAACTATCTAAAAGGAAAGGAAGAAACAACTGATTGAGGTCTCATGCATGCCAAAAGAGCAAAATTCCAGCTTTGAAAATGGAAACGCCCAGAGAATTGATATAACTGACAGATGGAGCAAAACGCATAATGTCTTTGATTGAAACATAGGCGATTAAATGAAACTCGTTATAAAGGGAAAATAAATTGTGATGGAAGAACTAATTGATAAAAACACAGAAGGATTTTCAAAACAAGGGGCAAGGGAAATTACCGCCACCATAGGGAGTCCCTCCTCTAGGTGGGGCTGTGTATTGATTATCAGCTGGGCCGCTGGGTTCTTCCTCTGCGCCTCCGCAACAGAACATATCAGCCTCTTGTATGAACACAATAGGGAAAAAAAGAAGCCCTGCAGCCCCCATATTCAATAACAAACAAGCTATCAACATATATAGCGGAACCCAGCAAGTAAAATTGAGATATGTTTTTCACAAATCAAAAACCTTACAACCACCAGGGATTTTAATTTTAATTAATTTGCAAACCCCAAAATTGATCTACATGACCAATATTCATTGGCTAAAAATGTTAAAAAAAAAAAAACCAGAGAGAGAGAGAGAGAGAGAGAGAGAGAAAGCAAAGAAAAACACACTCGAAAGCCTTGGACAAGAAAGGTATCGGCAATGGTGGCTGTGATTGTTATTGTTTTGATTCTGTTGTGTAATGTCTTGAAGTCCCTTTTGCAATGACTCTGTTTTAGAGACAGAGAGATTACAATACCAATACCACCACCATTGTGTATTCCCCTTTTGTGTTCGCGGGAAATTCGGTTTATGAGCTATGAGTTTAACCGCTGAAACTAACCTACCTCAACTGTGCCTTCGCGTTCGGGCTTCGCACGTACGAGGCACGTCCGTTGCACTTACTGTTTTAATTTTGTTTTCATCACCTATTATTATGCACCTAGATCGTTCGTGGTTTGCTTAATCACAGGTTTTTGCACGATCGTCTGGTTCTGACTTAACGCGCCAGGTTTTTGCTTGGAATATGCCCTTTTTTCCGTTTTTTTTCTCTTTTGATTGACCTTAATAAGGAGTGTCATACTTAAAAAAAAAAAAATTATTAAATTGGTTGTTACTTAATATAAATCTCAAAAATAAATATATAAATTTTTAGTCAGTCGATCGAACATATCATACGTACCATTTTGCGGCTGAGAGGAGCAAGTACACAGAAAGGCTTTTCAATCGATCTGACAGACACCGGTTCAATTGGTGTACATCATACAACGAAATTCGGGTAAGAAAGATAGCATGCCAATCTTATCTGCCACTAAGAGCCCCTCCTATTATTTGCGTTCCCAGTCCTATATCCAGTTATTAATATTACTCACAGGTTACTCTTTGGTAAACAAATAAAATGTAATCCCACTCATCCGTGAAAATATGTATCCTAGAAGATGTCATATCATCTGAAATCGAACCGGGGATCGACTTTCAGCTTGAGAAGGGAAAGAGGATTCAATCATTAACAGCAGGCGTGCAAAACTGCAGATTATCAGTGCTTGAATTGGTAAGTGTACATAAGCATAGAGAACATGCCATTCCTTCTTGTCATCTCAATCAGGAAATATGGTACATAGAAGATGCAGCTAAAAAGAAAGTAGAGGTCCATAAGATGCTGTGTGGCCGAACCATTGAATTCAACTGACTCTACGTCTGAATTGGTATCAGCCCCATGTAGCTATGAACTCAAAAAGATTGCAAAAGACCAATCCCATCAGTAACACCGCATTAAAATATATTCATCGAATAACTACAGCTTCATTCCATTGCTAGACAGAGAAAACCCAACATCCCTCCGAATTTGGTACACTATACAATCACCTCAACGTCATCTCTCCCTGTCTCACTCTTCTTTCCATATGCGGCCAGTGACCCTTAATTTCAGCTCTTGCCTATCCCCACCGGAAAAATAGAGTGCCAAGTTTCTCTGAATAATAAGTCCATCCTGGCTGTCACGGACTTTCCTGTGACTGTCACGGATGCTCCTGGGAATTCCTTGCCATGTTAGTTTCCGGCCATTCCCACCAACTTCTAAGCTGTAGCTAAATTTCTTTGCTTCATTATCATCACCCATAAAACGCAAGAAGGCCATGTAGACTGGTGCCATGCCAAGCTGGAAAGCCTCAAAATGCAAGCAGAACTGTCTTCCAAAACAGTTGAAGACCTGCAAAGGACCATAAAATAGAGATTGTGATCAAACTTTAGAAACAACAGCAACTGAAATTCTAACAAAGAAATCATAGTAGGAAAATAAATGTTGCTTAATCAGATAATGCAACCGACTCCAGAAAAAATGCTTTATTGGGATTTATAGTGCAACCACACATAACAGTTGTATGAAAGGAGTCTCACAATACATGCAAACTTCTTATCACATCAACTCAAGGTGCATGAATCCCATCCAGTGCCATGATAAATTACTCTCTCTAATCATACAGCCAACTAGGGCTGATAAACATTTCCAACACTGTATTGAACATTTTTTATTGTTTTCTCAATTGTTTCAATTGTGATTTCTTCCAAAACATATAAAACCATCGCCAACATCAATCCCAAAAACAAAACCCAGACATAAGAGGCCCAACCACATCTCATAACCAGAGAAGGAAATTAGCCAAATATAGAGGTATTAACGCAAGATTTATGTTCTTGTGCGTCATAAAAGAACTTACAGTCAGCATCCATGTGGCATTTTCAACTTCATGGGGATTTGATTTGACATAACGATGGTTAAATGTACACCCATCATGCATGTCAACCTTGTGATCATCCTTGAGATGCATGACAAGGGATGGAATGCCCCCTGTAACAGAGCACTCGGACCCAGCATAAGGACAATTATAGGGACGAAATCTACAGTGTTGCTCATGCTTAAGCTTGCTGTAGTATGGAAAAATATCCTGGCATCCTAAACTCTGGTACTTGCAAGGGAGTTCCAACGATTCTGCAACTTTCTCCAATGCCAAACATCTTATATTTCCAAGATCATAGCGGCAAGTAGGGCAACAGTTATGCACTCTAATCTTACAGTTCAAACATAAAGTGTGTCCATTTGGGCACTGCAACACAAAAAGAATGACAGAGCAGGAATTAGAAGATAATTACCATATTCAAAATCTTTAAAGACAAAAAAAACAAATTAAAGAAAATGGAGGCTTTACTTTGAGATGTCATGCGGTAATGTGAACCTTTAATCCTGATTAAACATAGAAAGTACTATAACAGGTTTTAAAGTCAACAAGTCAATAGGCATTGGTAGTGATAGTTTAATTACTAACTGATGATATCCCATATACAATCTAAACAGCAGTGCTTAAGAGGGAATATTCAATTTAAGCATCAGTTAATGATAAAAGTATGTAATAATGGCCTGTGCACAGCACTACGTATTTATACAGTTATTGAAATGATGGTTTGACATATTGATATATTTTCATTTAGCTAATTCGCACACCACAAGCAATGCACAGCAGGCATAAGATTCAGTTCCTTCCAGCAACAGTCCACATACTCGCATCCACTCAAAGTAGAAACCATGGCAATGATTAGGGAAGTGCCCAGCAAAGGAACCCAAAATTTATGTCAAAACCAGCAGCATAAGCAATATATTCACCTTCTCATGAAGCTCAACAACAGAAGTCAGTAATTTTATTTTATTTTTTTCCGAAGAAAAAACAGAAATGAATATTTTAATGAGGCCAATAGTTGAATTCCACAGAGATCAGCTTTGACTATCTTTAGGTAGATAGGAATAGGATCCAAATAGCTTAATGAACACCAGATATAATTGGACCATTAGAAAGCCAGGGAAGTAAAAAGAAAGAGAGTGAGTGGAAAGATGTATTGCTAATCCATATAAATCTCTTGACACCGATGAAAATAATTATAATAAATGATGAAAGGAAAATTAGGAACAGACCTGGTGAATTGGCGGATACATTAAATTTGTGCAGACAGGACACTCAAGGAGCTCATGCACACCACTGTTTGAATAAATTCCAAGCTTCCCAGCCAAGCCAACTGCACTTTTTGTTTGTGTGCCGGTGTTCTCTGCCTTCCCCATTGCAGTATCATAGTCTGAGATCGTGGGATGAGAATCAAGAATTTCTTTACAGGAATTGCCACCAGGAGCCATTCTGCTCCAAGATTGTAAATTTTTGTTAATATCTAATTCCAGTGGTGTTGCCTGCTTTCAAAAGGTTTAACATCAATGGCCTGCAAATAGGGAACCACTTTAGTACTTGAAGAAACTAGAATTTCTAAACACACCATGCTACATTTCATCATAAAGATGCCACGATAGGTTCAAACTGGGGACACTGTAGCAAGTAGCAGTTGTCACGGTGCCCAATGTTCCCAAGCCACCGGACATGAAAAGATTCTGGCCGAGATTGTCGGAGATCTTTATACTACCATAGTATGCCATTGAAACCAAATATCGTTGGTAACTGTCCTCCCAAGATGAAGGAATGACTTGACAAATCTGGCTTTTAGTACTGCCAAGGATTGTTTTCGGGAGATCATGGCAAAAAGTTTGGAAATTTTGCAAGAGAAGGATACAAACAAATGATACGAATCTCTCGTCAGCAAAGAAAACTCAGAAGGGTAAGGAGACTATTACAGGAGATGGATTGACCTATTATTCGATTAGATAGAGTAAATGGCAGAGACATCAAAAACAAAGCTTTTCATATCTTGTATCTCTAGGATCTATATTACCAATCTACATCTTAAAGCAAATGAATCATAAAACTAAATGCGGATATTACAAGAGACGGCCTTTCTCATATTAACGAAGCCGTCCACCATCAAAGCCAAAGCAATCAAAACGTGCAACAAGAAAAAAATGGGAAGACTGACCCATATTTTCAAATTTTGAACGAAGGCGCAGACTTCAACCAACCAAGAGCAAAATCTTGCCTAAAACACCCTTTTAAATTCATCAACCGGAAAAGTAGAAAATTTGGATCGGAACATCAAGCAGAGACACAGCCCATTTCAAATTTTCAACCTAAGCAACGACCTTGTAAAAAGAATTCAAATCTGGACCGTGCCAGAACAGCCAATCAAACGCAAGCAGCGTTGAAACAAAATAACAGAGAAGCCATTTCAAGTTCCACCACAAATAAGACCCAAAAACCCACCCACCAATCCGGAGACAAACCAAAAACCGAAAAAAAAAAAAAAAAAGAGGGAAAACACTGAATAAAACAGAAAGACAAGGCAAAAACAAAAGTACCCTGTTGAGAATTCCCAGGTTGGTGTCTTCAAGCACTACAAATTCAGACAATTAAGCCCGAAATGCGCTCGAAGACCAAAAACAAAAGGAAATGAAAAAAAAAAAAAAGGAAACAAAACTAGCGCACGAGGCCCGCATTAC
>CM034044.1:8712786-8945003 GCA_019804595.1 Bruguiera parviflora
TTTTTTTTTTTCTATTTCTATTTCTTATTTATTTTTCTTTAATTATTGGTTTATCAGTGTGGAGAATAATGGAATTGAAGCTTTATTTTATTTTATTTTCTAGGCCTTTGTTAATTGTTAAGATAATATAAATTAAAGAGGCGTTTTTTAACCGCTGGATAAGTTGTTTTCAACTCTTCAACTGCCTTTGTTTTGCCCTTCCAAAATTGAAGTACTTAGTAACAGAATTTAACAGTTTATTGAAAAGTAAAAAATGGTAAATTCAAAAATGTACTGTTATTTTACAGTAAAATATTTTTACGATTTTACTTTTTGGACTGTTGGTCCGCTCGAAAGTAGGACCACAGGGACGATGCCTCTTACCGCACGCAACATTCGATTTTTTATTTTTATTTTATTTTATTTTATTTTAAGACTCCTTGATCTTATTGGGTCGACGTTTTCTTTTCCAGAGGGGAACAGAGAGCATATGATGCTCTAGAATCCATTAAAATGGTTGCTTTTTATAATTACTACAATAAAAATAGAGGGTTTAGCATCATTAAGCGATCTTGTCTCCAGTTTGGTTTTGCACATAATGAGATTTCATAAGTCTCTAGCATTTTCGGCTTTTATTTATCGGCGGAAAATTTTTAAATTTAGTAGATATTAGTATAGGTATTACATGATTTCGTATCGGCGAAGTTATCGGGAGGTTGAGCCTTGAGATTTGTTTCCTTTCATGTAATTATAACTAGAATTTTATTACAAGTAACTTAATTTTGCATAATCAAATTTAATTTATAATTTTTTTATTTATTAAAATATGTATTTTCATAAATTCTTTTTTAAAAATAAATAAATATTTAAAATTTTAACTATTAAAATATGTTTTAAAATATTAAAATTGTGTTGATTGTAGGTCAAATGCACATTTTTTGTTGCGATTAATTTCTTGTAGTGTGATAAATTGACGGCAGATGTTAATGTCCTGATTCTTGTTGGTGGACATTTTCTTTTAAAGAACTCTGAAGACTTTCACATCATAAATGCCTGGAATTGTTATAGAATTTCTCTCTCTGTTGTTTTTTTTTTATAATTAAAATTTTTAATTACATCGGAATTCCTGTGGAGCTTGAACAACAGAAACGACAATAACTACAGCAACTGACTCCACTCGTTAACAGTGACTTGCGACCTTTTGACGTGTCAAAAATTGAGATGGCTCCGGGGTGCAATGGCATTGAGAGCACCAACGAAGCTTGGAGTTGGTGGGGTAGGTTAGGTTAGAGGGTGGACCTGAATTCACTTTTCCACCGTTTTCTTGTGTAGCAGGAACATCATTTCCTTTTAGGACCGTCTGAAATTTTGGCCCCAATTGCCAGCATCTCACGTCTTAAGCTTCCATCTCCATGCACAGAAATGAACAATATGAAGGTCCAAATCAACGTGATTGGTAGAAAGTAGTTATTTATTTAAACAGTTGTTTCATTTGCAAAGCTTACTCTCGAATGAAAACTCAGTTATGGACTGGGCCTCGACCCATTATCAACTCGAGCTCGTCGAGGAGTAGAGGGCCAAGACCCAACAAATCTTGATCATCCAAATTCGCAGACGAGTAGATAGATCGAGGGCAGAGATAAGAGACTCTTATGCTACCACCGTATCCGAAGCTTTGTATCGTTCACCAGAGATGGATGGGAGCGTGATCGACTTTAATGGCTGAATGTGCGCAGTTACGAAAACTTTATAGAGCGAATATTGAAGTTGTTAGAGACGACATTGTTAAACTTTGAAATTTTCCGTCACCCGACATAAATGCATTGCTTCGAGCGAATGTAATCGGAGTCGGTATTCTCAAGAGCGATTAATTTGTTTGCGTTTATTTTGTTGTTCTTCGTCTTCCATGTTTTTCCTCTTACTCATCGAAACAATAGTGGATCTGTTTTTTTTTTTTTTTTTCTAACTTTAATTTTTATGTGAATAATTTTTTCTCTCTATCCAAATAAAAGAATTATGAACAAATGGTATTTCTAGGAAGTTCATTTGTGTGCAACAAAATCAAACTGTTCTAGCCAGTTACTGGGATGTCTCTTTTCTTCTCGTCATCAAGTTGCAATGTACCATGTAACGGCAATCGTGGGAACTGAGAATTTTCGTGCTCATACAATCGCAAGACAAAGGTCATTGATAAGAAGTACAGCTTCGAAATCAACGTGCCAATAAAGGTCTGAACGTAATAAAATCTGGGATGATAAGAAGATGATGTTAGCTGCATTTTTATAACATTAAAAAAGTACATTCTTGGATATGGTAATTTTCCTTGTAAAGTAGCCCCAAATTGTGATATGATTCAATTTTTCAAAACTAATTTACTTCACATTTCCCCGCCCATACAAAAAAACAACAAAGAATAAGCCAAAACCTCTCTCTCTCTCTCACTAACTTAAAAACAACAAAATTCTGTGTCGAAAATCCTCTCTCCGTCCCTCTTTCTCTCACCAAAAAAGGGGAAAATGGAAGAGGAAGACCAGCAGAAGATCATCGTAGATCTGGCAAAAGAGCTAGTCCGTCGCTTAATCTCCCAAAACCCTAACTCCAAAACGCCTGACCCTAAACCTAACTCCTCCGATTTCCACAACTCTCTCCGCTACGCCCTCCGCATTCTCTCCAGCAGATTGACCCCCTCCATTTCCCCCGACGCCGCCGCCATCGCCGAGTCCATCAAGCGCCGCCTTGCCACTCAAGGTAAGTCCTCTCAAGCCCTCGCCTTCGCCGATTTCTACAACAAGTTCGCCTCCAGAACTGGCCCCGGCAGCGTTAATAACAAATGGGCACTTCTTTATTTGCTTAAAATCGTATCCGAAGATAGACAATCTGCGAAAAATGGGCCTAATTCTACGCTTTTGTTGCCTGATTTGGCGTTTAATGATTCTGAACTGAGCAACGGTTCTCGAGTTTTCCATCACTTAAATAAAGAAGAAAAGGGTTGGAACAATGGGGTTTTGTTGGTCACCAAAGATCCCGAAAATTTGCGTGAAATTGCGTTTAGGGAGTTTGCGAATTTGGTTAGAGAGGAAAATGATGTGTCCGAGGAGGTTTTGGTGAGAGATGTGTTGTATGCTTGCCAAGGTATTGATGGGAAGCATATTAAATTTGTCGCAAATGTTGATGGTTATGCTTTGTCAGATTCTATTAAGATTCCTAGAGCCACTAGGCTTATGGTTAGAAAGCTATGTGAGTTGGGATGGTTATTTGGGAAGGTTAAAGCTTACATTTCCGAAAGTATGGATGGATTTCCAGCTGAGGACGTGGGAACTGTGGGGCAGGCATTTTGTGCAGCTTTGCAGGATGAGCTTTCCCAGTATTACAAGTTATTGGCTGTTCTTGAAGCGCAGGCAATGAATCCAATTCCATTGGTTTCAGAGACTGCTAGTTCGGAGAATTATCTATCCTTGAGGAGATTGTTAGTCTGGTTTGCAGAGCCAATGGTTAAAATGAGGTTGATGGCTGTACTGGTTGACAAGTGCAAAGTCTTGAGGGGTGGAGCAATGGCTGGGGCTATACATTTGCATGCCCAGCATGGTGATCCACGTGTGCATGAGTTCATGAGGAGTTTGCTTCGGCGTGTCTGTTCTCCACTTTTCGAAATGGTTAGGAGTTGGGTTCTGGAAGGGGAGTTGGAGGATATCTTCGCCGAGTTCTTTGTCGTGGGTCAGCCAGTGAAAGCAGAATCACTTTGGAGGGAAGGTTATCAGCTTCATGCTGGGATGCTCCCTTCATTTATCTCACAAGCCCTTGCTCAGAGAATTTTAAGAACTGGGAAGTCAATAAATTTCCTTCGTGTTTGTTGTGATGATCGTGGCTGGGCTGATGCTGCAACAGAGGCTGCTGCTGCTGCGGGGACCACAACCAGACGAGGGAGTCTCGGATACGGTGAAACAGATGCACTTGAAACTCTGGTCGCTGGAGCAGCAAAGAGAATCGATGCACATCTATTAGATGTCATGTACAAGAAATTTAAGTTCAAAGGACATTGTCTTGCAATCAAGCAATATTTACTGCTGGGGCAGGGTGACTTTGTTCAGTATCTAATGGACATTGTTGGGCCTGAACTTTCTGAGCCTGCCAATACTATTAGCTCTTTCAAACTAGCTGGGTTGCTGGAAAGTGCAATCCGGTCATCTAATGCTCAGTATGATGATCCTGACATATTAGACAGGTTGAAAGTCAAAATGATGCCTCATGGCACTGGAGATAGGGGCTGGGATGTTTTCTCACTGGAATATGATGCTAGAGTTCCACTAGATACAGTTTTTACTGAGTCTGTTATGGCCAGATATTTAAGAATTTTCAATTTTCTGTGGAAGCTGAGACGAGTAGAACATGCACTTATTGGTGCTTGGAAGACCATGAAACCAAATTGTATTACTTCTCATTCTTTCACTAAGCTGCAGCGTGCAGTCAAGTTCCAGTTAGTCTCAACACTAAGACGATGCCAGGTTCTTTGGGATGAGATGAATCATTTTGTTACAAATTTGCAATATTACATCATGTTTGAAGTTTTGGAGGTATCGTGGTCTGACTTTTTGAATGAGATGGAAGTAGCAAGGGATCTTGATGATCTTCTTGCGGCACATGAGAAGTACCTTCATTCAATTGTGGAGAAATCTCTTCTTGGAAAACGATCTCAACCGCTTTACAAATCGCTTTTTGTGTTGTTTGACCTCATATTGCGTTTCCGAAATCATGCAGATCGGTTATATGAAGGCATCAATGAGTTGCAAGCAAGGTATAGATATAACTTTGTTATCAGTAGTTTTATTTCCAACGACTCAGTGTCTGTCTTTGGATAAACTTTGCTTTCTTAAATTGCAACTCATTTGTTTTAATGTGCGCAGAACCATGACATCCTCTTTACCTTCTAAAGACAAGAATAAATCACAGAATAAGATGACCACAAGAGCTTCAGAGCCAGGATCTTGGATCAGTGATGGCAGAAAGTTGATAACACAACGTGCAGGAGAATTTCTTCAAAACATGGGGCAGGAACTAGATGCTATAGCAAAGGAATATACAACATTGTTTGAAGGTTTCCTGTCCCAGTTGCCCGTGCAGCAACATATTGATTTGAAGTTCCTCATGTTCCGGCTTGATTTCACTGAATTCTATAGTCGGTTGCTGTCTGGCAAATAGGAAAGCTGTTGATGCATCTCAGTCCAAAGTAATCTGCAATTTAAAGTGTGAACAAAGTGCCTAAATTTGACAAGTTGCTCACTCGCAATTGACTTAACAATCATGCTGTACCTTGCTGACACTCCAGATAAACCTGTTTGTATCTGAATTCTTGATTTTAGGTAACTGGAAAACTTTCATTCTTTTATGCATCATCACGTCTCATATTTTGCCTCAGTCATTTCTGAGGGCTCACAATTATATTTTACTTTTTCAGATGGTTTGTGCTCCTCTCTGATGGCTTGAGTGAAAAGTTTGCATTCATGTTGAAGGTGAATTCTGTGTGACCTAATGAGGCTGCTACAAAAGTGTTAAAATATTTGGAATGCAACAGCTCGATTATTTGCTGGCAGATCCACTTTCTTCTAATTGTTGCAGGCTGTATATTCCGAACTTTTACATTACCAAAGTTCTGTATTGGCTAAATGATAAGCAATTTCACTTTTGCTTCTCCTTTTCTTTTCAAGTCCTTGATCCTTTAGTGCTGGCAGAACAAAGCAATATTCTCCATATTGCTGGAAAGCTTGCCTTGCAATGGCAGATTGTAATTTTGAGACAGTAGAGGACACAGCCATACCCACGACAGGTTTTGTTCCTTCTGGAATTACAGGATGATCATGGCCATTTCTTAAATTGTACAAAATTACTTTTTCTGGGTGGCTTACTTCTTGTCCATTTTATTGGAATTTGTAGAGAATGATAACTAAATCAGGGTGAAGTTTCTAGGTTTAGGATTACAAGTTGGTAGGCATTGCCATAATTTTGTCTCTAGTTTCCTCTGTCTGATATTGAATCTCCCAAGAATGTTTGGGCCCCAATCCTGTCCTATGGGATGGATGTATAACGTGTTGCACTGTGAGAAAAGAGATGGATGTACTGCATACCAAAGTGAGAAGTTGTTCAGCCTGGTTCAGTTTCCTTTACTCCATTCCAAGTGTGCAGACCATAAGTTCACATTGCAGATGAATATTTACATCTGGTTTATTCCAGTCACTGCTTAGATCTAAGGAGGGTGGTCGTGAGGCCACGAGTTGTATTTTGCTGGCTAGCTTGGTTAGGATGACTCATAACGGTTCAGATGGTTTAAGTATAAATATATCCCAATGCCATAACTTCCGAGCGTTGTGATTTGTGAGCCTAATTATTATTACTGGTGCTTTCTCCTCGCCACTTTCATGTATCAAGTGCATCTAAGCAAGTAGTTCTAGCATCTCTACGTTGGCCAGAAAGTCCCCATCAGCCAGTTCCAATCAGAGTAGTGCATAAGCTTCTGCACAGTTGGCCTGGTAGCACATTGGAGGTCAATTGAGTGCGAGTAAAATAGGGAGAATGGAAGCTTCTGTTTATTTTACAACTTGTTGCGGTTTCCAAGTATCATGGCAACCACTGCCTGGAATGGGGAGAGTCCAACGTGGTGAAGCTTGTCGGCTTCCAAATTCCAATACAAATACCGTTCAAAGTTGTAGTGGAAAATTAAATTGAAACTTGTCTGGTACACTCCTCTGGGTCGAGCGAATGAGAGTATGAACCATCCGACCGCATGACTTCATTGCGCGGGGTCAAGTGATTGGATGGATCATACGCTTATATGAGTGTGTATAGAATTCGCGGAAAGGAGAAACCAGAAAAAAAGTACACCGAACTAAAGAAACCCTAATCAAAGTGTTTTATATCACCCTTCTAGATCCTTCCAAAGTGTGCTCTCTTTTGTTTCTCTCTTTTCTTAAACATCTCCAAACCCATTGGACCTCTACCAAAACAAAAAAAATAAAATAATAAAAAATTAATTAATAAAGAAATATATGTCAAATAAAATATGAAATTCTAGACCCTTCCTCACATGTGGTTCGCTGGAACAGGAGCCGAACCCTCCAGACGGATCGCCCGCCTCCTCTCTTATAAATCCCCTGACTCTCTAGCGCCCCGATCCTGTCTGGAAGTTTCTGGGACAACCTGGTTGCGACTTTGTGTCTAGGTTTTTGAGCGCGTGTTTCAAAATGGCCAGGTTGGGCGAGGGCGACAAGCGGTGGATCGTGAAGGAGAGGGCCGACGGCACCAACGTCCACAACTGGCACTGGGCGGAGACGGACTGTTTGGAATGGTCCAGAAGCCTCCTCTCCAAGCTTCTATCCAATCTCTCCGTCCTTGGCGGCGAAGGTAACCTCTTCGTCAAGACCAAGAAGCTCGACAAGCTCGACGGCGAGGCCTACGTTAACATTCGGAAAGGAAAAATCATCCCAGGTTACGAGCTCAGCCTCAGCCTCTCCTGGGAAGGGGAGGCCAAGGATTCCGACGGGAAAAGCCTCCTCAAGGTCGACGGATCTATTGAAGTCCCGTATCTTTCCGACGAGAATGCCGACGAGGACCCGGAAATCAAGGTCATCGTAAAGGACGACGGTCCGCTGGGTAAGAGATTGAAGGAAGCCATGTTGGCTAAGGGAAAACCTCTCATTGAGGAGAAGATTAGGATTTATGTGCAGAGTATGGCCGAGGGCGGGCCTGCTAAAGACGAATTGGAAACCAAGAAGGTTGCCCCTCCTCCCAAGGCGCAATCTACGGCAGTGGCGGCGGGAAAGAAAGACGATTATGCTGCCGTGGGGGCGGTGGAGAAGAAGAAGGAAGGGAAAAAGGAGTCGAAGAAGGGGTTTAAGTCTATAAGCGTGACCGAGAAGTTTAGCTGTAGAGCGAGGGATATGTTCGAGATATTGATGGATGAGAACCGGTGGAAAGGTTTTACGCAGAGTAATGCCAGGATTAGTAAAGAGGTTGGAGGGGAGTTCAGTATTTTTGATGGTTCAGTTACGGGGACTAATGTTGAGTTGCAGGAAGGGAAATTGATTGTCCAGAAGTGGAGGTTCGGGAGCTGGCCTGACGGGATCATCTCCACGGTAAGAAGTTGTGGCCTTAATGCTTTATGGGACAATGTTGTAATGATTAACTTTGATTGAGATTAGAAATGTTCTTGTCGCTTAATCAGTTTTATGATCTTTGATTTGCCTTCTGTTTGATTGGCATTATGTATGAGCTTTTAAAGATTGTTTACCTGAATGAATTCAAAATTCTGGTTTCAGGTAAGGCTTACCTTTGATGAACCTGAACCCGGCTTAACTGTAGTGAAGCTGACTCACACTGACATTCCTGAAGAAGACAGGTTAGCTGAAGTTCTGTTTACAAATTAGTTGTGTGTTTATTCCCATTTCATTTCTGCCTCTGACCATTTATATATATTAGTGTAATTTTTGGGCTTACTACTTCCGTTTCATTATTTGTCACAGATATGGGAATGCGACTGTGGCGGAAAATACGGAAAGGGGATGGAGAGACCTTATTTTCCATAAGATACGCGCAGTTTTTGGTTTTGGCATATGATTGCTTACATTGTTTCTATGGAGGGTAGAACTTCCTCATGTCTTCTTCCAGCAATGAAATTTTAGTTACTGAGTTGCCTTTGTCAACTCTTTTGCTACCTTGGACTGTCTTCATGAGCTGGTCCATGTGATTGTAGTATTATCATTCAAACTCATTCTCTTGCCTCATGTTCTCTAATAACTTAAAACACATTGTTGAATTTGGAAGTCTTGTGCAAACACTCATCGAAAAATTTATAGAATTGCATGAGTAAATTATGATCTCTTTGGGTTCTAGGTAGTATGTGTGACAACCTTGGTAGTTGTACCTTGTTCTGCGAGATTGGTTTCTTGTGTTTAGCAGATAGGTCTGTTAGGAAACGTCTGGTGACAAGAATGTACTGCTCAAGTGTGTTTTTGCAGGACTCTGTTTTTAGTTCAATGCTGTTGGGGGTTTACAAGTCTAATGCCAAATATTATAGATAAAGAACTTCTAGGATGATTCTCTCATGATTGGCATTGGTTGATTGTTTGAGTTATAACCGATGACCGTTGAAGTGTTTGACTTATATCTATGGCTAAAGGGCTATGGCAAAAGTGGGGAAAAAAACCATTTTAGAGTAGGTCGTTTAGGTGAATAAGTTGGTGTATTGCTGTGCTTATAATGCTTGGAACAGCTGCATGGCCATTGATCACTGCATGTTTCTGAAGGAGTTAATTGATTGAGAGTATGGTTGGACCATTGGTTTAATGGCCAAGCATATGCTTCCATGTGTGGTTCAAGAAAGGCCGTTTAGCTTATGTGAGTGCATTGTTCCTTTGCCAATTAGATGTTAAATGCAGAGGTATTATTGAATCTGACATTTTTGGATGTGAGTTCAAGGTTTCTATCACGGAGTGATTACTTGCCCGAGAGAACATTGTAACTGAACACTTGCATGGTGGCATCAAGCAACTTGCTTTATCGAGGGGTTGTTAAATCTTGTCTCATTTTGGTAATTGTTTTGGCTGGGTCCTATTTCAATATTGTGGCCCGCGTGTTCTATCCACGGTGCGCATCTGTTTGTTTTTGGCTAACGTTTTCAATTAAATATGTTGCTTGGTTGGATAATTAGTTGGTGCTCAGTTTATGTTTGGTAAACTTCTTCCAATATTGGAAAACCTGGACATTCTATGTGTGTAGTAGTCCTTTTCTATTCACTTTTAGGAATTTGGAATGCACAAGTTATTGCCATAATTGCTGATTGGGAGTCAATTTCTGCGTGAACTAACTCGAGTTACTTCTAACTGCAAAGCTTTATGGGCATGTTGGCCGCGCCGTCACAGGGCAGGAGACCCCTTCTACTGTGACGGTGATTGTGGTAGAAGTACGTTCATTATCAATCGAAGAAGTGGATATGGAACCATTTGAAGATGAAATAATGAGGCAAAGGCTGGTCTAAACGCAGCACCGTGATTACCGGCCGAGTTAATACTTATTTGGTAACAAGATAATCGGTTGAAACAGTTCAATTTCAGATTAGCACATTTTCAAATAACTATGATTTCAACAGGCTGAGTTAAATAATTTCATTTCATTAATTTTATTTTATTTTATTTTTATAACACGCTAATTAACTGGCAATGTTGTCAAATCGGATGGATAATTCTGATATTAGGTAGTGTTAAATCAGAGCCGGCTTCGAGAGAAATATGCGGTATCACGCGCAGGTCAAAGGTCATGAGAGGCCAAGGAAAATCGTATATCAACATAGGAAAGAAAAGGCATCAATAATGGATGGTGAAAGGGTTAGTCTGCTCTTGCATGGTTAGAGTCTGTCAAAATATTTGGGTGGACTAGAGGTGACAGAAATACAGAAAGAAAAGCGGGCCGCAGCTATGGGTGCTGCTGCCTGGGGTCGGGTCCTCTCTCTTATGTAACCATTTACGATATCTGAAATCTCAAATTAACTGTTAATTACATAGACATATTCGGTGCCAAAGATACATAAAGTTAATTAAACCATTTGTCCTCGCACTTGCGAATTGTCTGTTGGCGTATCTAAGCCTATCTTTGCCCTTTCTGGACAGCATCCAAGTCTATCGTGCAGTAAATTTTATAACGAGAATTAAATGTAAGGAAGAAGGGCAGCAACGCTTTTTTTATTTTTATTTTTATTTTTATTTATGAAAAATTGTGCACATATGGTTATTAGTTCATTTGCATTTTACTATATATGTCATGAAGTCGAAAACGCATGAAAAGTTTACCCCTCTTCGATATTTTATAAATTAGAAATTTTAAGTAAATGTAAATATGATAAATTAAGTAAATATAAATAATTTTTATATTATATAGAAGATGTTTTATATTATATTAATATTTAATGTATAATATAAAAATTATTTATATTTAATTTAATGAATTATTTAGTCTAATTTTTTGTAAATTCATTTCCGTCCTATGCAACTATGACGTGACTGACTGAGAAGTCAATTAGACATTTGGCCAACTTGAAAGAGAGTGCCTTACATGGGCATGTCAATGTTTATATTATATTATATTTTGCGCTAACCAGTAAATTATGTGCCCATTATGTGGATGCTGCTATTTTTATTTTTGGTTGAATTGAGGAGGAATGACGTCTAAAGTTCTAATTCAAGTCTTATCCTCCTATTTTTATATTTGGCGGCCATTAAACTGTACTAGGTGATTGTTCTAATATTTAATCTATTTATAATTTCTCCAACCAAAATTATTTTACTTTCCAAAAATCAGAAATGTTTATTAAAAAAAAAAAAGCCAATAACACATAAAGAGTAAAATAGGGACATTAAAAAAGTAACACAGCAATTTTTTTTATATTTAGTTTTACTTATTTATAAAATTAAATAAAATATAATTGATTTATATCTTTTATTACAATAATATTACTCTTTTAGTATTATTATCTAATTTATCTCTAACCGATATAGAGATATTGAATCCACAACATCTGATAAATCTGAGGTCAAAATAATTCCCATTTTCAGCTAGACTTCACATTTCAACAAAATAGCAACACCATGGTCCCGTCACATCAAAATAAGGAAGAAACACTTTTAAGTCATCCGGAACGGCCAAAATTCCATAAATGTCATAAAAATAATCTTATTGGATTTGATTTCCATCTGCTTTTCCTAGTTTTTATTTTTATTTTACCTTTTGTTTGGCTTATATATATATATATATATAATTCCTTTGATGTGCTCGTTTATATTATCAGACCCAAAAAAAAAAAAAAAAAAGACTGAACAAATAGATGGGGAAGAAAAGGAAAAACTTAAAATAATAAAACCTATATAAGATCACCCTTCACATTGTCAATAGACATTTCAATTCTTTCTGGATTATTATTAAGTATATTTAATGAGGTCAATGAGAAAAAAGGAAAAACAAAAAACGAAGCAGAAAAATGTTGTAAACGTGTCATCCAATAATTGAGCAGTGAAAATAAAAAAAAAAGAAAAAAAGCTCAGACTCTTCTGTTTTGTAGAGAAATATTTCCTCTGAATTCGCGATCGCTGTAGGGACAAAAACACTATATTAGTATCACTGTAGTCTAATATTATATTATTTAAAGTTTTAAATTTGTTTAATAAAATTAAATATATATTTTCAATAAAATATAAATCTTCTTAATAAAATCGTGAAGTATTATTTTTATTTTTTCAAAAAAAAAAACATTGTATTAATTGTCGGCGAAGGGAAAAAGAACATGTGTTCTAACGCGAAAGGAAAAAAAAAACAAATAGATTTACACAAAAAAAAATATAAGTCTATGGATTCTATAATAATTATACAAAATAAATAATGTGATATAAATTTTTATAAAAATATAAGTAACATATAAATTATATATGAAAAATAAAAATCGTAGAATTACACTCTGGGTGCCCTTTAAAGGCAGTGGAGAGGTCAACGTGCCTTGTTTGATCCCCAATCTACCTAGGAAGTCTCGTTCAGAAGTAGTGTAAGTTACACTGCCAGCTGCGCAGTAAAAATCGATTCATGTTCATATTAGAGCTAAATTTAAATAATATTATTAGATAAAATGAGATTAGATAAGTGAAAATTAACATATGTTTATATCAGAATTAAGTTTAAATAATGTTATTTGATAAATTGAGATTAACCAAGTAAAGATTTACATGTGTTGACATAAGAACTAAACCTAATAGACGTTATTAAAAGCATCATGATGTGCATACAAAAAAAAAAAAAAGAAGAAATTGAGAATCTATATAAAAAAAAACTAACTGACAATGGGAGTTAAAACATTTCCAAAAATATATATATATAAAGAAAATATATAAATATGAATAACTAGGTGAATTCTCAATGATTATATATATATATATATATATTAATTTTTATTTTTAAAATTTCGGATAAATGATCGGGATTAGACACAAGATCGCGATTACCATAAGCGATGAGATCATATTCTAAGTATCAAATGGTATAACAGTAGACGTCAAAATAAAAAATCCATGCACAAAATACGGACTGTTTGTACATAACCTACCAATTACCCTATGGTCTCGAGGGTAATATATATATATATATATATATATATATATATATATATATAAAATGTCAGGAAGATAAAGATAGAAGAGAGGGAGGAGAAAAAAGAAAAGAAAAAGAAAAGTGAAAACATGAAAGATGTAACAAGGGAAAGAAAACAGTACAGTTGTCTGTCTGTCTCCATTTTAACCGTGTAATGGCAAAGCATAAGAAATTTGTAATCCTCCACCACCACCACCGTTACCAAGCCGTCAATAAATTTTGTTTTTTGTTTTTTTTTTTTGGTTTTTAAATTAAAGAAAAAAGAGAATAAAATAAACAAACAAATAAATAAAAACCTCAAATCTTTTGATCTCTCTCTCTCTCCGAGAAATATTAAACACCAAAACCGCAGGCCCAAATCTCATCTGCTATATTATCAAACAAAAGCCTCTCTCTCTCCATCTCTATCTTTGTATCGCTGGAATCCAAATCGATCCAGAGGGCTTGGATCCCCTCTTAAGCTTCTTCATCCAGAGGACTTTGATTTTGTTGCGTGTATTGGGTCCGCATAGTTTTGGTTGCTGATTCAGTTTTAATTTGATTGAATCAGTGTTTTTTGTTTTCTGGTTGTTGTTGTTGTTGTTGTTGTTGTTGTTGTTGTTTTAGATGGCTATGATTTGGAATTGTGAAAATTTTGATTGATGAATAAGGGTTGATAAAATAAAATTAAATCAAATTGGGATATAATTCAAAGATGCCCGGATTAGCGCAGAGAAATGAACAATTCAGTAATGGCCCATCTGGGGTCTATTCCAATGGATTCTGGTCTAAGCACCGAGACGATGTTAGCTATAATCAGCTCCAGAAGGTAACGATGGCCGTTTTCTCTCTCTTTTTTTTTTATTTTTTTATTTTTACTTTTTACTAATCTTTTGGGTTTTTTTTTTTTGGATGGATTATGGATGTTGCTATGTGTTCTGTTATTGGGACTGAGATAGATCAATTCTTTTTGGCATCAAATTGTGTATGTTTAATCTGGGTTTGTATTGGATCTTGATGTTGTAAATTATTTTGCGATGTTTTCTTTTTTATGTTGTTTTTTTTTTTTCTAGGCGTGATTCCTTTGCAGATGTTGTTTCTGGGTGTATTCTTAGATCCATTCTAGTTTTGTGTTTATGTTTTACATGTTTAGTTCACTATTTCTAGGTATTGATAGGAAATATTGTGGCAGTTCATGAAAATTTGTTTACAAAAGTTGGTTTTTATACTTAGAGTTCGGAATAATTTGTGGGATTTGATATTGGTCTTAGGCTATAACATTGTGATTTCCAGTGCTTCCACTACTTTCTTCGAGGATGAACCTTACTGGTTTGATTTTAAGTTATTGGTTGCCATTGTTTTTCAAGAACATGGTACAAATATGGTTTTGATTGATTTTTAATCTTGTTTAATGGAGAGTGATAGAGCAACTGTGGGGTTACTTGGATATATTGAAAGCCTACATTGTGAGTGATTGAAAAATTTTGAATTATGTGACAGGCCTGACTTTCTCATGCGAACTTACTATACCCATATGTGTGCTTGCATAAATGAGGAGAATTACTTTGATTTCTTATGTTTTATATGAAATGGGTTCCTTCATGTTTGGTCTTCTATTTTTAATCACTTACAAAATTTTGTACCATGTGCTGGTGGCATAGTTCTGGAGTGAGCTGTCTCCTCAAGCTCGGCAGAAGCTACTTCGGATAGACAAGCAAACCTTATTTGAACAAGCTCGCAAAAACATGTACTGTTCAAGATGCAATGGGTTATTGCTTGAAGGATTCTTACAGATTGTCAAATATGGAAAATCTTTGCAGCAAGGAGGTGGGCACATTCTCTGTAGCAGATTAGAAGACTCGAAAGATCAAAGCAATGGTGATTTAAGTTTAACAACTGGATGTGAAGAGGATGTGCAGGATCCCTCTGTGCATCCTTGGGGAGGCTTGTCCGCTACACGTGATGGCTCTTTGACACTTTTGGACTGCTATGTGTATTCTAGGTCTCTTAAGGGAATCCAAAATGTGAGTGCTTATTAAAATTTTCTGGCCAATAACATATTTTTTTCTTGATTTAACAATTGATGTTCCATTTGAAATTAGGTCTTTGACAGTGCTCGTGCGAGGGAACGGGAAAGGGAATTGCTCTATCCAGATGCTTGTGGTGAGGGAGGTAGGGGGTGGATAAGCCAAGGAATGACAAGTTATGGTAGGGGACATGGAACAAGAGAAACATGTGCATTACACACTGCCAGGCTTTCTTGCGACACATTAGTGGACTTCTGGTCTGCACTGGGAGAAGAGACTCGATTGTCCTTATTAAGGATGAAGGAAGAAGATTTCATTGAAAGGCTCATGTACAGGTGTGTGCTTAGCTTACTACTTTTTTTTTTTTTTTTGTCTTTTTTTGCATGTGGCATCCAGATTGCTTCAATGGAACAAAGAATAATGGCTGAATGTAAGTTGGCTGGTCTGTTGTTTCTTGAGCTTCAAGATTGAGATAAGTGCTGAGAATGAGTGTTGTCATTCTGGTGGAACTTGAAAAGAAGAAAACAAAAGCTAGTTTGACAATAGGAGAAACCACCTAAATTCCATCAATGTGCCTCTGGAATTATTAGAGGGTCCTGATAGTGCGACATTTACTAGAGATTCTGGCAATTAGGAAGTGATTGACTACTACAGACTCAATAAGCATAGGTTGCTATGTGCCATGAGTGACATTTGATTTCTCTGTTGTGTAGAAGATAATGTTTTTGGCATCTACATTATAGAAATTTTCAAAGGATTAGAAATTTTTATAATCTGAATTTTGGGGAAATCCTAAAATTGTTTTCAAATTAATTCAAATGAATTTATATCTTTAAATTTCTATCACTGTGGTTAGCTGAGGGCTGAATTTACGACAATTGAGTATCTCTGTCTCCATGCTGATTTTTGCATATCGGAGTGACCATATGACCCGTGCTGTAGAAGGCGTAACCTGTACTATGCCCATAGCCAGCCTGGAGCTTATGCCCATCTATGTGTTTTTAAGGCTATTTTACCAATTTAGTGTGGTGGATAAAGAAAAATAATGGAGGGCCGAACATATTATAGCATTAGTGAGTTAAATGTCTAGACTTGTTATTTTAGGGTAAACTGATTTGGATAGACCCTGACTCAAAGCTGTTATGAAATTTCAATCTCAAGCTATGTAGAGATTCCAAGTGATATTTGCTAGGGGCATGGAGCATGGTGAGACAACATGAGAACATTCATTAATTGGGGAACAATCTGAATTGTTCAATTGTTGCCCTGGGAGTAATATGTTGTGGTTGTTGGCGTAAATTTTCATGAAGCAGGATAATACTGACCAAGGAAGGACTTTCCTCATAGAAATGTGTAGGCTTAAGATGTCCGAGATATACAGGTTTCACCTGGCAACACTTTGAGGATCTCATCTAAGCACCATTCTCCTTTGAAATTTATTTTCTTCAGCTTTTTATTTACATGTTTTTGACTAAAAATCTTGTTTAAATTTTTCATCTTTTCCTTTATGTTTTCCTCACAGCCTCATATGTTAATTTATTGTTCTTATAATTTGTTTTGGCAGAAATCCAGCTTAAGTTATTATTCTAGTTTGGGCTCAGATAGGATTATAGCACTCCCAAATTCAGTTTTGTGTATTGAGTAGATTTTCTTTGTGGAGTCTTGGCCCTTACTTTTATTCAAGGATGGAACCAGAGTGTTTGATTTTGAAGGATTTTTGTTTGGTCTGGGTGGGACAGGGTTTGAGGATGGGGGATAGGGAGAACATGGAAGGCAGTTAGCTATATGTGCAAAAACTGAAATAAAGTGAGTGGGCCGAAGTTCAAATTAGAAATTTGGAGGCCAATGCTATATAATTCATCAATGTTGTAGTTTCTACAAAATACATCATTTATTAGAGGATTCTCTGCGAGTGTTGGTATGTTACTATGGGTGCAAATTCCTTAAAATTTATTTTTAAAAAATGGTGCCTAAATTTTAAGATAATATTCAATAGTTTAAGGACCCTCCCATTTCTCTTCCTAATATTTTCCTTCTATTTTCAGTTAAGTCTTCCTGTCTTTGTTCTTATTATCATAGTTCACTTGCTGGAAATGTGACTTATTTTTTCAACTCAACACATCTATTAAGTACAGCTTTATTCCACAGGTTTGACAGCAAGAGATTTTGCAGAGATTGCAGAAGGAATGTCATACGTGAATTCAAGGAGCTAAAGGAGCTGAAACGAATGCGGCGAGAACCTCGCTGCACTAACTGGTTTTGCGTTGCAGATTCTGCATTCCAATATGAGGTCTTTCTTTCATTTTTCTTCTTCTGTGGGTTTCTGGCTAAAGATTAATATTATCCAGGAGACAGCAACTTTGCAGTTTTCATTAGTATCTTATTTGTTAGAGGATACATTGTAAGTGTTGCTATGAGTTCAAATTCCTTTACATTAATTTTCTTTACCATTTCCTTAGGTGTCAGATGACTCAGTCGAAGCTGATTGGTGTCAAACTTTTGCTGAGACTATTGGAACATACCATCATTTTGAATGGGCAGTTGGAACTGGAGAGGGAAAATGTGATATCCTAGAATTTGAAAATGTAGGCAAGAGTGGAAATGTTGAAGCCAGTGGCCTGGATCTTGGTGGCTTGAGTGCATGTTTTATCACTCTCAGAGCTTGCAAACTTGATGGTCGCTGCACTGAGCTTTCTGTAAAAGCTCATGCACTAAAGGGTCAACAGTGTGTACACTGCAGGCTAATAGTAGGTGATGGTTTTGTTACAATCACCAGAGGGGAAAGTATCAGAAGGTTTTTTGAGCATGCCGAAGAGGCCGAGGAAGAGGAGGTACTTCAGATTCCTTGGGCTTTACCTATAGTACTTTCATTTTTGGCCCTGGCTCTTTAGAGTATTAAACATTGTTTCCAAAATCATTTTGTCTTATGTCTTATTAAATTGCTACCTTCATGCGGTATACACTCTTAGGATGATGATTCCATGGACAAGGACGGAAATGAGCTGGATGGAGAATGCTCCCGTCCCCAAAAGCATGCGAAGAGTCCTGAACTTGCTCGAGAATTTCTTCTAGATGCTGCAACTGTCATTTTCAAGGAGCAGGCATGTTTCTGTCTACCAATATGCTTGTTGGTCTCGCTGATTGTTAATTCAATGATGGATATTTGTTAGTTTCTCAAAAATGATGGATATTTATTAGGGTTATCGTTCCACATGGCATTACTAAATCTATTTGACTCCTTTTCTTTTATTGTGCAATTTGAAAGCAATGGTTTGTGAAGACCAGTTTCAGATTGCTAGGTGCATATGAAGATGCAATTCTGTGTCTTTATATTTGAATATAAGATATTTTTCCAGTGTCAAGTATAAGATATTTTACAGTGCCTGTTGCATTTTCAGGTTGAGAAGGCTTTCAGAGAAGGGACTGCACGCCAGAATGCACACAGTATCTTTGTTTGTCTTTCATTGAAACTGCTGGAAGAACGCATTCATGTTGCATGCAAAGAAATTATTACTTTGGAAAAGCAGGTTCTAATACTTGTATTCTGGGCATTTCAGATACACATGAATTGGAGGACTTTACTGTTGCATTTGGAGAATATTTTCACATAATATATTTCCTGCAGATGAAACTCCTTGAGGAAGAGGAAAAGGAAAAGCGTGAGGAAGAAGAACGCAAGGAGAGAAGAAGAGCAAAAGAAAGAGAGAAAAAACTTCGCAGAAAGGAGAGGTTAAAAGGTAAAGAAAGGGATAAAGAGAAGAAGTGTTCCGAATCAAATGATACTTCTGGTCTTCCTGATGTTTCGAAGGATGAAGTGTCTCCATCAGGTGATGAACAGCCTAGTCATGCCATCAGCTACAAGGATTCAGCGAGTGAAACAGGTGATATATATCTGTCAAGGCCTGGATCAGTTGATTTTCAAGGAGAACAGTTGTCAGATGATTATCCCATTTCCACGATGCAAAATGACTCCTATGATGTTCCCAATGGGGAGGTTAGAAATGTGAATGATGGGACGGGCTCGTTTACAATTGAGCAATCAAAATTTTCTCGTCGGAGATTGAAATTTAGGAAAGAACAATTTGATCCTTCCTCGAAGTGGTCTGATAGGCGCCGATTTGCAATTGTTTCAGAAAGTGGGCCTGTAGTTAATAGATCTGATTCAAGACATCACATTGATAATTTTGAGATGCCTTCAAGGAGCATCAATGGATCAAATCGGCAATCAAGGATAAATGGATCAAAGTCTAATGGTCGAACCTGTGGCCTTAAGTTCAATGAAAAGTTTCAAAGTCCCTGCAACAGAATGACTGAAAGATATGACTTCCATGGTTGCAGCTGTCACCAAGACAATGAAAACAGATCAAAAGTTGAGACATATGTTTCTGCAGTGAGAGTTGGCCGTGAGAGCAAATCTGTTGGTAAGTCTGAATCTGTGTTGGATATGTCCAAGCAATTCTATCGAGGTAACAAGTACAGCCAAATAGATTATATCCGTGAAGGTTGTGGAAGACCCAAGAGCAAGTGCATCGTGGGAAATGGTTATTCTGGCAGAGATGGTCTTCCTTCCAGGAAAGTTTGGGAGCCAATGGAATCTCAAAAGAAGTATCCTAGGAGCAACTCGGACACTGATGTCACGTTGAGATCATCCACTTTCAAGGCTGAAGGAGTGAAAATAAATGGTAGCCACCTTAAGTCATCTGTTGATACATGCTCCAGTGAAGTCACTGAAAATTCATGTGGAATTGATCATGAAGAGGATGACACAAAAGAATCGAGAACTTCATTCCTTAAAGCGGACAAAGGCTTCCAAAAGGGACACAAAGTGGAAGTGAAGGACCCTTGCTACTCAACAGAAGCTTCTTATGAGGACATTGTTTCCTGTCCCATGAAAGGTTCTAACTTGAGTGGAACTTCTGATTCTGGCATGGCTAGTACCTCGAATTCGGATAACTGCTCCTCATGCCTCAGTGAGGGAGATAGCATCACAGCCTCATCAAACAATGGAAATCTGGAATCCTCTTCCACGTCAGATTCTGAAGATGCTAGTCAACAATCAGAAGGAAGAGACACTTCTCCATGCATTCAAAATGGTTTTTCCAATCATGATGAAGCGGAAATGGAGAACAAACAAAGTGCTAGCATCCAAAATGGCTTTGCTGAATTTCGTGAAGAGGGTATGGTGAACAAACTGAGTACAAATGGAGGGGAGGCCATTGGGAATAGGAAATTGTTCGGGCTTCCTACAGACAGTCCAAGAAATACAGCTCTGGGAAGTCTGCCAGCCAAAAGTTCCCAGAATCCTGATTGTAGCATACCAACTTACAGCATGGGTTCACAACATCAAAGCACATATTCAGCTATGCATAGCCAAAATCTGCGATATCCAGTGTTTCAAGCTCCTTCAACAGTTGGTTACTTCCATCAAAATCCAGTTTCTTGGCCAGCAGCTCCAGCTCATGGGTTAATGCCCTTTCCCCAACCCAACCACTACTTATATGCTGGCCCTCTGGGCTATGATGCAAATGGAAACTCACACTTATGTTTGCAGTATGGGGCAGTGCAGCATCTGGCAACTCCCGTGTTTAATCCTCCCCTGGTTCCACCATATCAGGCAGTTGCCAAGGGCAAAGGCTTGAACTCACGGGAGCAAAAGCATAAACATACAGAGCAGGGAGGTTCGATTGAAGCTAATGCAGAGAGAGTGGCTGCAGCTGGGCAACGTCGAGCAGAAGTTCCACCTGGTGAAGGTGTGAAATTTGATAAAATGGCCAAGCATAAGGGTGACACCGGCTTTTCCTTGTTCCATTTCGGTGGGCCTGTAGCTTTTTCAACAGTACATCAACCAGATTCCGTGTCTTTAAAAGATGGGAATGTTGGAGATACATCTTCAAAAATAACAGCCGACGAAGTTGAAAACGCCCATGCTTGTACTAAGAAAGAGAATGCCGTGGAAGAATACAACTTGTTTGCTACAAGTAATGGCTTGAGGTTTTCATTCTTCTAAGCTATATTAGTAAGAAGTTGTGAGGTGGCTGTGTTGGAGTTCAGTCCCTATCTTCTAATTTAGCATCTGGAGTTTGGGGATCTTCTAAGCCAACACTCAATAATCTTCCTCATGAGTAATTCCAATTCTGCTGTAGTTAGTTTGATTGATATCCAATTCATTTTGCTTTCTTGTCTTCCTTGCTGTTCAATGTAGAGAGAGAGAGAGAGAGAGAGAGAGAGAGAGAGATATTTGGGAGAGTGTTATAAAGCGTGAGATTTTCTGTATGGGGCCATCTCTTATATGATTGAAGCATTTGTGATGAGTATTTTTTTTTTTTGTTTTTTTTTTTAATTTTCTCGGGGTTGAAGTTGACGAGTCCCTTTTACTCTTTTGAGCTGCATTAGCTTCATATATCTTCAGCTCAAGATGCTTGACCACAATTTCTGTTGTACTACGGATGTACCATAGATGTCTCATTGGTATGAGACCTTTTTGTTCTTCCCTTGCATTTTGGAACGTGTTAGTGCCAAAATTGCTGTGGATGCAAGTCATCAACTTTGTATCCCTAGATTCTGGACTCCGGAACGAGCTCTCATATATATATATATATATATATATATATATTATATAATTACTTTTTGTTTTGTTTTCATAAATTTCATATTCTTTTCTAAAATCAAAACTCAAAATTTTAAATATGGCAAATTAAATTTTTAACTATCAGGTGAGTGAATGATAAAAAATTCTTCTAGACAAAGAGGTCGTGGGCTTAGGATTAACCCGGCTCGTGCCCAGATGGGGCCAATCTTATTAATTCTAGCCCGGCCTCGACTCGAAGACCCTTTTTTTTTATATATATTTTTGCGAAGCGGAGGAAAATACTATTGAAAAAAAAAAAAAGAAAAAAAAAGAACTACGGTCAAAAAGCCCCAATTTTTCACCTTTTATTTTTTAATTTTTTTCTGGTTGAATTTTTTTTAATATTAAAAAAAAAAAAAGTGTTTCGGTTCGGTTTGGTTTTTGGTTGATTGAATTTGAGGTTCCCAAAGCAGAGCATCTCTCGGACGCCCCCGATGGCCACGACCCAGACGCTTGCGTCCTTCAAGTACTCGGACAGCCTGACGATGGTCGGAATCTCGGTCTGCACAGCGGTGATCTGCGAGGCAATCTCCTGGATCCTGATCTACAGGACGAACTCGTACAAATCCCTAAAATCGTCCATCGACAAGGCGTCCAAGAAGCTGGAGACAATGAAGACGGAGACCACCAAGATCACCGCCAACAAGAAGTCCAAGAGCAAGAAGATGGACCGCGTCGAGACGTCTCTCAAGGAGTCCAGCCGCGACCTCTCCCTCTTTAAGTTCAAGTCCGGCGCCGTCGTTGCTCTCGTCCTCTTCATCGTCTTCGGCCTCTTGAACTCCCTCTTCGAAGGCAAAGTCGTCGCCAAGCTTCCCTTCAAGCCGATCGGCATTGTCATGAAGATGAGCCACCGAGGATTGCAAGGCGACGATCCCACCGATTGTTCCATGGCGTTTCTCTACTTACTCTGCTCCATTAGTATACGTACAAATCTCCAGAAGTTTCTCGGATTCTCGCCGCCTCGTGGAGCTGCCGGCGCCGGCTTGTTTCCCATGCCGGATCCCAAAACCAATTAATCGGGTTTCAGATATTTTTCTCCCCCTTTGTTGTTTATTTCAAGATTCTCTGATACAGACCTTCAAAAAAAAAAAAAAAACCTAAAAAAAAAAGACGATTAGGATTAACCTGGATCGTCTTTACTATCGATTGTTGTTTCGGCGTTTCGTTTCTTTTGTGATTGTAATTTGGGTCATCTCTCTAGAGATTTTACGCAGGCCTTTAATTGTTCGGTATTGGCTCAGCAGTAGCTGCTTGTCGATACTCGATTGACATTTTACGTGATAATGCCTAGGCAGTGGGTGTTTTTTGGTTGGGGTTAATTGGCTCGGTCTAATTTTTGAACTCGAGACCCCAAGACAACTACCCATAGAGCTAAAGCTCATTGGTTTGTCTAGGTAGTTTTCGCTTGAACCTCTTAATCTTCTTGTTCTTTGAATGGCCTCCTCATCTTTTCCCTTTTATAGATTATGCATTTGGTGACCTTATTATTGTACATTACTCACTAATTGATCTTTGTGTTAATGCTTCGTTCATGGCATGTTCTGGCTTGCTGTGTCAATAAACTGTTGAAGAGAGTTGACACCCTTCGTCTCGCTTTCTGACTGCAACTTGTGAACTCATAATCAAGTCTTTCTCCTGGTATCTTTCTCAAATTGTTTGCCTCCTATTGGTTTGAGATGAATAGACTGAAATTTGAAAGCCATTATAATTTGATGTCTTGCCTTTGGTCCGTGGCTCAGGTGTTGGAGGGTTTCGGTAGAATGCACTGCATGAATAGATTCTCGCTTAGTATTACTGAGACCAATGAACCATTAGTTATTTTGTTCAAATGTATCCTGGTATGCTGTGTTCTTCCATATACTTGATGGTCTTAACTAGTGGCTGTGGTTGTGCAGCCAGTGTTTGATTGAATATAGTATATGTTCGCTATTTATTTCTCTAGCCCTTTGTACCGTAGGTGAATGTTGCATGCTGCCAACTCTGTTGGCAGTCATTATGATTGATGATTAATGTTATCTTATTTTGGTTCAAAGATGAACTCACATTCGTGAACAAGTCAATAAATAAATACAATGAAAACTCATTATTTCTCCCACGAAAACCACACAGTGAGTCCATTCCACTAGACTGCACCTTTGTCAGAGTCTTTGATTGACAAATTAATTCTATGTCCAATGACACGGTGAACTGTTCTGACGAATTTATTTCGGAAACCTTAAATAGCGTTGCCTGATGGTTTGGTACATTCTAACATTGCTGGAAGCCTGGAACTGACTTTGTAGCGAGAATTATCTCCTAACCTTTCATCTATAAGAAGTATTGAGGGTTCATCGTCAGTAGACGGCAAATAAATGACTATCAGTTTCTAGTCAAATATTTGTTTCAGTGCAATTTTCATCGAGATTTCTGACAGCTCAAAGAAAACGAACTTTAGGTTAGCAGGTGGTAAAATCTGGTCTAAGATGAAGTGTCAATTGCAGCTACAACTTCAATATGTTGTCAACTTCAAATATGCAGTATTACCTTCATTTTTCTCTTCTTCAGGAGGGCCGTAAATGCCCTTAATTTTGATATTGGGTCGCTCAAGGAGTGCAATGGGATGACTTTCGGTATTCTGCAATTGGAATTGCTCGGGTCCCCTTGGGTGCAATTCTGTTACGACGATGCCAGCAAAGAAAGGCCTCAATTTTCTCTGGAGAATTTGAACTAGAATCTAAAATTATTAGTACCCATAAAAAAAAAAAAACAAAAACAACATAGTTACAGCGGTGTTTGTGGCGGACAGAAGAGGTAAAACTATCCGCCCAAGCTAAGTCCAGTGGCAAGATAGAATATGAATCGTGTTGAACAGGCACAGAGTCTTGAGTTCGGTGGTAGGGGACATATGCTAGCTCCGGTAGTACTGCTAGAAACGGATTGCTCATCATCAGAACCATCTACAATGTCTGTCTGCTACCATAGCTCAGCAGTTTGCAATCCGGCATTGTGAAATTTTCACGCTTCCAAACACTCAAAATATGCTTAATGTGCACCGTACTCTCATAATTAGAAGAAAACATCATCTTGGAATTCAACTGTCCATATTTTTCTCCTGCTTGGTAGAGTTCGGAAAATGAGTATAAAAAATAAAAAAATTACTGATCAATGCTGAAAGTATGCCTTGTGTCCGTCAGACTACCATGGTTGTCCTGACAGTGTCAACTCTACATTAGTATCATTAATAATCCCACCACAAGCATTCCCGAGAGAGCATCATATGGACTAACGGCGGGTCTTAGGGTACCAAATACTTGAAAACAAAAAACCAAAAAAAGAAGTTTCTATTGAAAAACGAAATATTAAAAACGCCAAGCCCAAACGACCCATCCGACACGTCTTTTTCGGGACTCAACGAAATAAACGCCATTTTAAAAACAAAATATATAGGCATACCTAACTAACAATATCATGATTTACAAACACACATACAGTACACTAGAAATCATTATTGCTGATGAATCAATCATACCCATTGGATCATCACTTTGGACAAGTCAATCTCCCAAAACATCAACTGCAGGGCTCTCTCTTGGTGGGTTGGATATATCCGTCTCAGCTCCGTGGGATTTTTTCAACTTTGCTACAAGAACCCACATGTTCGCCAGTTCATTTTCCAGATAAGCTTCTCTCTGCTTGGATTCTTCAACCTTCCTTTGAAGCTCAGCCTCTCTTTGATCCTTCTCAACAAGAGCAGCCTCATATTGAAGTTCTCTTTCCCGACTTACCGCCAACTCTTTCCTGAGACCCGAGGCAAGCCCAACTTGGTCTTGGCGTTTCATGTGATTCTCTCTCCTGCCATTTCGCAGGGTACCGCTAGTTTTACGCTGAGTGGGCGAGTTCTTCATGGATGCTAGTTCAGTTGTTAATTGCTCATTATGGTTCATGAGCTTGGCAACTTCTTCTGATAGTGCCTTCAGCTCAACAGCAGCTGCTGAGGCTAGATCTTTTGCATATGAGCTCTCATCTGCTAATTTTTGGTTCCGCCTTTCCAGCTGTTCTTTTGACTCTGTTAATGTAGCAACTTTTTGCTTCAGTTCTTCAATCTCTTTGGCCTGATTAAGGGAAGGGCAAGGACTCAACTACAATATCAACTCATATGGCCAAAGAACATTTTAAGGCCCAAAAGTAACTATTTCATAGCATGAACTTGCAAGATGGAAATATCAACACACCTTTTCTAGAATGATATCAATGTTAAAAACCAGCAATTCATGTTAAAGATATTTAAAACTCTGTCAACTAGCCCCTTTTTTCTCAAATTGGAAACAAATTACAGTGAGATGTACCCAAAACTGTTTCCACCTATCTGATGACCTCGCTGGTAACTTATGGGCCTCTGAGTCTTGTCAAACCAGCCCTACATTCATTACTCTGGGGGAAGAATGGAGCTCAGAATAAATTGACATCAACAAGATAGCAGGAAATAATGTATATTTTATAAGCTAAATTCCAATTCTCCAACAATATCTGCCCGCACCACAAGGGAAGTCCATACAGATCTACTGGTCCATGTAATGACAGCTTAGTTAAATGAAAATTTGCACCCAATTTTGAGAACCTGAATCCTTCAGCCATGCAAGACAAATGAGGCAAAAAGCTACAGGCAAAATAACTGTTTGCTTCAGCAGATACATGAATTAGTCCGATAACTTCATCATGAACATTTTCCTTAAAGTTATCTTAAAATGCAGTCTTTGTCCTCCTAACAAGGGATAAGACAAGAATAGAAAATGGACACTTCACTTAACAAGGCCGCAGAATATTTAAAAGCAAACCTGTTCTTGTAAAGGCAAGTTTTCCTTTTTATCTTTTGGCACTGCAATCTCCTTGTCAACATGATGCTGCGCATATGAGTTTTTTAATTGAGAAAATTGGAGAGAATAACTAGCAAGAGGACTGAGATTGTGTGCTTCAAGTGCATCTGCAAGCTGTTGCTTCAAGGGGACAATTGTTTCCTGCAATCCTTCACATTCACTGATCTGATGGAACACCAACCACAAAGTTACAGCTCATTCTCAACCAATAATGTGACTCATAAAAACAATAGAGGCTATAAACACATATGCCAGCACAAAGTAGATTTGTTAGTTGGCTTTTTGACCTTTTCATTGAGCTGCTCTTGAATTATACGATTATCTGCTGCTTTAACCTGAAAGGAGAGAGTAGTTAACTCATCAAGATATAACTATCAGGCAATCAAAAGAAGAAAACTGGATGCATCAAGACTGAGAAGCATATGAACAGGGGAACAATCCTACTCCCATTCCATAGAGTTTCCTTGGATCAGGTGCATTTTCTGTAAGTCTTACAGCCTAAACAAACAACTAAAGTTCCAATTCAGTTGTGACTCCTATTTTTAACATTAACGACATCAAGATGAATCCAAAATTAGTTTTGTACAGTAATTCACAATATCTCACTTCAACCACTGGTTATGAAGCATGTCACATAGACATTCTAGTGAATTAATAACATAATATTCTCAGTTAGAACAGTAGAGGTAGATCACCTCAAGCTCAAATGACTTCTCATTCAATTGTGCTGTCAGCTCAGCAATTGTCTGCAGCATAAAATGACAAACAGCTTAAAGACATAGTTGCAGTCATACCAAGCAGTTTATACAACCAGAATGGAAACATTACTTGTGATATCTCCAGTTTACCCATCTTGTCATGGGAAGACACGAGAGAATCAGCAATTTGGTTTTCCAATAAAGCTATCTGATCTTTCTTCACCTTGATTTCTTCACTCAGTTTCTTCATCTCCTCCTTAAATACAAAAAGGGCCACACTTTAAATTTTCTGGGAATAGACATATCACAAGCTGCTAATGAGTGAAAAAGGAATATGAACAGAATACTACATGACTATGTTCCTTGCGGGGGTTTCGCAATGCCTCCTCAGACAATCTCTTCAAAGCACTTGAATGAAGTGCCACCTCTCCAGACAAAATTTTCTGCTGCTCCCTCAGAAGATCAATCTGATCACTTGTTTTTACGCTAGTCTAGAACAAGATTAGACATGACATTTAGTCAGCAGGCTACACATGTTAAGTTCTTACACAAAAAGGGAAAAAGAAAAAAAAAAAACAGTAAAAATAATGAATAAAAAGCATCATTAGATTACCGAGGGAGTCTCTTGCCCAAGGAAATTGTCCTCGGGAACTTCTCCACCCAGTCTAACCTCAGATGGAAGGTCTGCCGATGGAGAGGTTTCCATCAATAAAGGATGTGAAAGTCTGGATTCTGCATGGAAATAATTGTTTTCTGCTTGAGGTGTGGAGGGTGTACTATTAGATTTTACTCCACTCGATTTATCACTAGTGCTTTGACCCAGGACATTATCCCGTTTCTGATCAAGAACAATATATATTAGCTTCATGAGAGTAATTCAGGGCACATAAAGGACAGAGCAGAAAAAAAGGCTTACAATAACTGAACAGTATGAAGCATATGGTTTTATGAATTGGACTTTTTAAATAACAGAGATCACCATTTCACTAAAGGTCACAATGGCAGCAAGTTTCTTCACAAAACAATGCAATATGGCAACAACATCACATGTGAATTTACTGATAATTTATTCATTTTGCATAAGAGAATTTATCAAACAGCCAAATGCCGTTATATGAAGAACACAAAGCATGAATGGGACACTATTTCAGACAAGAAATTGAATTACTTTTTGTTCATAGATAAAATAACTTGATATATAAACCAAGAGATTGCATTGTAAAGCAGAACATTCAGTTCAGAGAGGTAATGAAATAAGGCCATGGCCCCCATTAGGAAATAAGCTGAAAAAATAAGCTGAAAAAATTCTTTTCAGGTCAATGGCATGCATACCCGTAGCTTAAGCCAGTTTAGCAATCCATGCTTCTTGGCTTTCTTTTCCCCCTTGAGCGTATTGTCTGCAGTTTCAGCATTGCCTTCAAGAGAAATATACAATTCAACATTTTCATCGTCTAACATCAAGTCCCGCCTCTTGTACGGTAGGTATGCAAGCTGCACATTCCACATAAGCAACTTCAACAATTCAATCAAACTAAGCTAAAAGAAAAGTTGGAAAAAGAAAAAGATGCTCATAAATAGACTACAGTACAATGCCAGGTTAGGGAAATATAAAAGACAAATCAATCTTATGCCCAGAAGAGCAATAATGTCAATTATCAAGAAGTTTAAAAGGGAAAAAACAAAACAGATTCATTACTGTACCTCTTCTTCCCCAAAAGAATGCCTCCTCCTTGGGCCCGAGCGATGAGGAAATCTAGATGATTGTGATGCTTTGGTGGAGACCAAAATTAGTTTTGTCAGTCGCTGTATTCTGCTCAACAGAGCTGCTTTAGCTTCTTCCTCTTGTTCCAATCTTGACTGCAGTTTGTACTGACCATCTTCTAGCTTTATGCATCACACAAACCATCAAAGTGACAACTTCAGACACCCATTTATTCTCCCTTTTACTAAAAAAATTAATTCTTAATATGACTACTTTAATGATAGTAGAAATAACACACCAGCCAACAAAACAAGCTAAAAAAGAAACCAAATCACAAATCATGCTATATTTCCAGTTGGAATCCAAATCACAGATTAATTATGCCAATTTTAGTTTGCAAAAACAGTCGACCCTAAATTCATGAAAGGCAGGCATCAAGAAACCAATCCACATAAAAATTTAAGCTGCTCCTCATGCGAAAGCCCAGCTCACTTGGACAGGTGACAAGCTAGGCTCACTTGGGCCTAAAGCATGAACAAACAAGAAATTCATAATTAAATATGAGGGTAGGGTAGTGTGATTCGATCTCATGATCACTTAGCCATGAAAACTCTAGTACCATGTCAAGAAACCAATTCACCTAAAACTTTAAACTGTTAGGTGAGATCTAGGATAGGAATCATATATTATAGTCTAACAGCAGGAAAGTTGGAACTGTACATCCCACATAGTTAAAAAATAAATTTCCCACACAGTTAAAAAATAAATTTCAGAAACTTCTGGAAAATTCCAATGTTCTTTGGCTGCCTAACTAAATAATTTGAGGAGAGGACCTTTGTCCACAGAAATAACTAGGAATGCTGATTATTCATTTACTGATGGTTTTAATGGTAGCAAGGCTGATTAATTAAACTAGGAGTAACATTCACCTTTATACAATACTAGACGATAAACAATTGCTATCATAGACCAAAATTTTTCCTTGGAAATTTGATTAAAAAAATGATGGAATGAAGTACTAGGCTCTGTGTTAATCTTTGTCTTCCCCACAAGGACAAAAAAGCAACCAACAACAACAAGTGAAGTCATAAGTTAGCAAGAACCTTAAGAAGAAAAGTGTGCCCATAAGCGAGACTTTAAACAAGACCAAATATTAAAAGTTAAACATTGAAATTAGAGCAAAACTCTTTATTAGTGTACCTTCTGCTTTAGGAGGACAATGTCATCCTCCACAACCTCTTTCAATTGAGGAACTGTCATAATACCCCTCTTCAGTTGATCTAGCTCTTCCTTTAAACAGCGTATCTCATTTTGGTACTTCTTGATAAGTGATTTCTCATCAATAATCTACAAGTCAAAATATTATTTCAGCATGTGTGAAAAAATATTGTTCTAGAATTCCATAAAACCAGAGGAAAAGAAAATAACCTTGTTCTGTGCTGCTTGAATTTCAATGTGCTTTGCACGATGGGCAAATTTCAGAGTGTTATGTGTCTCTTCTGAACTGCTTGATGAAGGTGTAACAGTGCAAATGAGCTGTATTTTTGTAGAAGAAAACAGATAAGAAGCAGTCTATCAAGTAGCATCCGATCTGAGTGACAAAAATGTAATTATATGCACATGCATGGATGTGCACGTACATCATCCATACAAAATTTATTGTTGATTTACTGAGACAATATCACAGTATGCTTACCGATACACGGCCATTTCCACTTAGCGAAGACTGAAGGAGCCTTGTCAACTTAGAGTCCCTGTAAGGAATATGGGTGGCTCTCCCTTCGGTCAATTTTGATATTACCTATGTTAATAACAGGTAAAAGAGAAGTTCACCAGTGAATGACTCATAATTCTTTTAGGATTATTAGATTTAGTATGCTATTTAAAAGATAGAATCTCATATTAAGCCCTAAATAATGAGAAAGAGAGAGAGAGAGAGAGTGTGTGTGTGTGTGTGTGTGTGTGTTACATCTTCACCCATTGGTCAAGACAACATCATAAAATGTCACTTTATGGAAAACAAAGGCAGAAAATTATTAAGAAGCAGGCTGTTGAAGAGGCATAAGCGAAACCTATATCAATAATTGAGAGAATTAAGAGCATTAAGGCAACTCAGTCAGTGAAGTAAGATGGCAAAGCTATAGAATAAAAACAAAATTAGCAAACTGATACAAAATTTCAAGCACAAGAGCTAGATACATCCATGGACAGGAACAACTTCTACAACAGTTTAAAAGTGGAATGATAGCCAGCAAATTCAAAAAGGGAAATTTAGAGCTTAATGTAAAACATACTTGTGTAGCAGAACATTAAAGGTCAGAGATGATTAACTAGTGACAAATGCATGACCAGTAAAGCATATAAGTCCTCACAGTTCCAAGTGTCAACAAGCTCTTATTAATATAGGAACCCTCCTTCCGTCTCACACCAGTGGTTTCAGCCTTCGAGCTTTCAGAACCTGCCAGATCGATGAGGTGCTGCAGATATAAGTAAAATATGGAAAAGTTAAAAATGAATCGACAATAAAATGCCCAGAAAATAAAAATTGCTACATCAGAGTGAATAGATGAGAATGGAAAAGAGGCAACATGTCTAGAAGTAAGACCATGCCCAGATTCTGAATCTAATGGGCAAATACACCAGTCTCAGGATGTGCACACTAAAAATTACCAGTTGGGACAAATGTACAGCTTCTCCTTCACTATTTTCCCCGCATGGGCTACTCTCTATTGTCTGCTTGCAAGGCAATTGCACATGGTTAGATTCAAATAAATATAACCAAAATGATGATTGGTCAAATTTCTCACACCAGCATAAAAATGAGGATGATTTCTAGCAATTATACTGAAATTGCCCAGTTAAAACCAGAGACCATTCAACTACACTCAATTAAACAGTTTCCCATTAGATACAAATAAGAGTGAAACAATGAGCACAGTCACCAAAATAAAAGACTAATAAGTGAAAAGAATAAAACATAAAAGCTAAGCCACTAAGTAATAGTATTAGATTGTGGAACTTGTCAGAGAAACACAATTTGAGAAATCAGTAACAATAAAGGGAAGACTGCATTTTAATTTTATAACTAATAAATAGAAAATAGCAGACTGCACAACGTTTCATTCTGAACAAAAAAAAAAATACAAAAGTTTTATCATAGCCAGACTCTGCCATAAGGAATAAAGTAAGCTAGGAAAATAACAAAAGTAAGAATGACAGCAATTTTTTTAACAAACATCAGCATTGACAGGCGTGAAAAGCTTCAGGTACTGAGTGGTGTATGCAATGAATTAGTAGGTAGGCTAGTTGTGCGAGAGGCCATGAAGCTAGGTGAGTCTGTTAAAGTGTGAATTCATGTGCAAACAAATGGCAGAAGGTCAGTTCACCACCTAAAGAAGCACCTCAACCTTTCCTCAATCTATGAAGGATCATACCAAAGAATTAGCAAAAAGGACAAATAATAATCAAAATAATAATAGTCAACGAAAGTTACTCTACTTATTGATTCTATAAGGTACTGCAAGATTACCAGCGTAAATATTGTATGACTCCGGCTGCTGAGTAAATTAAAGTTTGTGGAACCAACATGCCTGTGCTCTGTAACAAACAGGCAAGACTAATCACAGAGTGTTGGAAATTTGAAGCAACCAAGGAAAGAATTCAAAAATTAGTAAGAAAAAAAAGTACTGCATGGCAAAAGCAGATGCTACTAAGGTCGAAAAAATAAAGTAGGAGAAAGCGTTCCAATTAAAAAAGGTGTGACAGTAAGAAGTTTTATGTCACCTTATATTTTTGAATTATCTACACAGGATTTAATATTCAACAGTGGATGGCAGTTTTCAAATCTGTTAGATATCAATCAAAGTACTGATTATGTCTTCACATTTTTTGTTTGAGGTGGCTCTGTGGTGGAGCACCTGTTGGAGTCTGGTTAATTGGATTGTTGATTGCAGCTGATACTCTGAATCTGCCTCATATATGCTTACATTCAAGATTTATAAAAATTCAATATGTATGTATGCAATGGGAAATTTGGTCATTAATTATGGAAACAAGTTTGAGTAACATAGCACTCTGAACTTGCAGCATGTAAATCCCCTAAACAATAAGAATCCCCTAGTCTGAGGCTGATTCCTTTTGCATACTGCATAAAACATCATGTGAGAATTACCTTCTCCAGCTGCTATGAGAGAAAGAGCATGAGCAGGAGATAATACAACTTCTTCCTTTATTCCGTCCACAAAAGTTCCCTAAAAGAATCCATCAAATATAAATGAAAAAATGCTTCTTCTCAATACATAAGTGTTAGAATTAACATATGGTCCAATGGCTTAACATTTTGGAGTGACTAGTTTCTTGGCATGATATGTATCATATGTTAACTCCAACAATAAGAAACTGATTTGCAGCAAAGAAGGAGGAAACATCACTTTGCAGAACAAATAAAATTCCAGCCATGTAAAATCTCAGTGCAGAACAGAAGTTCATGTTATATTTTGATGTATGTACAATAATTGTTCAAATTTTACTTTGCACATTATACAGTTTAGTACCAGCAATGATGGAAGCCATGTAACATCTCAGTGCAGAACAGAAGTTTGTGTTATATTTTGATGTATGCATGATAATTGTTCAACAAATTTTACTTTGCACATTATACAGTTTAGCACTGGCAATGATGGAAAACCATTCAATGCCAATGGCAAAAATATGAAACGAGGACTGCCTTAAGCCATTTTGATACTGGAATTTACAACATATTCTCCAGGTCTGAAAATTGTGCTAAAGTTGAAACATAGAAGTCAAGTATCTTGACCATAATTTTAATTGCTCCTGCACTTTCTGTCTGCAATGCACCCTTTTGGGATGTCCTGTAATTCTAACAAAATTGTGCACCACAGACAGATGCAAGTATACATGGAGGATGGCATAGTGCAACTTATTCGTTTTGTTTCAATAACTTCAACATATTGATAGGCAAGAGCGTTTTTAAATAAGACAACAGTCTTCTCATCAACATGAGTTTGAGATGCATAGTTAGACAGAGAGCTTGAGATAAATAGTCAGTTCATAATGAGCAACAGTCTTAATGAGAAACTAGCATCAGCAGAGGCACTTCCCACTTCTCAAGATGAAAATCCATAAAATATGCCTGCCCAGCTTTTTATTTATGCAGTGACAGGACTGTAAAGAGAGAGAATTCCAATAGTGTGCTGTTACAATTGGAACAAATCAATGTTTAATCTGGCAATGCTCCAATTGAGTCCCAAACAAGTTTCATGGTAATGAAGGCATCAAAAGTCTAAAACTCTGCAAGATATCAACAATGGGCTGTTGGGCACTACTTGCATGTTATAGCCATGCGCCCTCATTAAAGGTTCCTATAATTAATGCAGAAAAAGTGTAGACAGCTAGAAAATTTATACTTGAACAAGTTGGATGGATTGTCATGCAATTGTATGAGTAACTGTACTGAGGTATTTTTAACAAGTCTAACCCCTGTCATTCCCATAAAATTTCCAGTCAACCATATGGGAAGAAGCTTCAAAGAAACAAGAATACAAAATTGATAGGCAAGCACCTGTGAATCTTCTCTAATTCTTAAATTTTGTCCTGCGGGATTCAACAAGTCATTAACAACCTGAAATGAATAAACATTAAAGATAGCAAGTTGGAAAGGGAAAAGGGACAAAAAATTGAATCAGCAAAGAACTAAAAGTAAAAGCAACTAGGGATCCAATCCATATCAAGCACCCAAAGGTGAAAAATGCAAGATCCAAAGGAGGATCAATAATTAAGTTGAGAAGGAAAATGGGAGAAGCTAACCTCATTGTAGATCTCCAAGTATGAAACACGAAGGAGAAACTCTCGGTTTGGAGTCTAGCGGCATAGACAGGCGTCAAACTATCAGAGCCTTAATAAGGATCTAACAGACAAAGTTATACAGGAAGGATAGTGTTTTATGAAGTACCTCTTGAATAATACTAAAAGCGTCCTTCACTGCCAACGGGATAATCCCAGGGGACCTCTGATCTCCCTGCCATTTTTGTGGTGCCAGATATAGAATAGTGTTATAATTTTCATAAAACTAAAGATATAAATTGACTTTTGCTTTATTAACATCCTCATCTCATACAAAGGACCACAGTGTAGCATATCTACAGACAATGGATCCGCAAGCTAAAGCATAAGCTCCATTCAACTAAATCGTGGTTTCTAATGGCAGAAAATAGTGGCATGAGAAAATGCAATATAGTTGTGGCCACAATAGCCTCAAATAAACAGGTGACAAATATTATAAATTTGCAAGACATCGTCAGTGCAGCAGTCTGCATGATAATGTAAGCCATTGGAAACTTCATCCTAAAATAAACCAGAATTTAAAATTTTAGTGAACCTGATACGTACAAACAACGCTGTATAAAGATTTATTAAGAAGAGAAAGCATTTATGGGAAGAAGTGAAATATGGCGGCATCTCACATGCATTGTGTGAGTCTTCCCACTGCTTGTCACACCATATGCAAAAATGGTGCCTGCAAATGCATGCAAACACGACTTCAGGCTCACTGTCATTTTGGGTAGAAAAAAGAAAATGATGAAATCAAGTTTGCTAGACTGAAACAATTACTATATAAGTACCATTAATCCCTTCCATAGCACCACTGACAACATGCTGGGAGGCAATATCATAGACATGGCGCGTTGTAGTTGTTGGACCAAACACCCGATCTAAAAGGCAGGGAAAATATGTAAAACACCAGATAGATAGATAGATAGATGGATGGATGGATGGATAGATAAATAGATAGATGTGAATTCAGATGCATAACGTGCTTCTGCGTTTACCACTATTAGTTGCTTGTATACAGATTACAAGATAGAAATAACTAAATATGAACTCTACCTATCCAACAACCAACGTGAAAGAAATGGTGCCATGAAATTAGCAGAATAATTAATCGAAGAAAATGTGCAAGAAAATAAAAATAATAATGCAAAATAGTTTGCTTACCGTAAGCATAAGCAATGGAATGGTTATGTTCGTTTCGCACAATAGTTTCTCCGTCGGCGTACCAAGCAATCTCCTCTCCTTGACGAATTTCCCTAGGACTGCCGTCACAATTCACAGCCGCCGTCGTCAGAAATTAGCAATAACGACACATTAACAATCACAAATTCTTCATTTCTCGGGCATTGCAAGGCCTAGCGATATAAAGTAAAATTGAAATGCAAAGACCTGAGCGGGCGAAAGCGGACGGTTACGGTGACGTTCTCTTTGGATCTCTCGCCGTTCGGAGCGACGGTTTCCGAGTAAAAATACTGAGGCTTACTTTTGGCTGAGGAGGAAGCAGGGGAACTCTGACCGTCTAAGGAAGTTTCTGGAAATTGCTTGGAAGACGACGTCGTTGAGGAAGACGGAGAGTTAGCAGCGGCGACCGCTGCAGCTTTTGAGCTGCTTGAACTGAACCTCCTCGACGATGACTTGGATCCTTGTTGCCTCGACGCCATTATCCAAACCAACTCGATTTAATTTTTTTTCTCTCACAAAAAAAAAAAACACCTTAATCAAAAGAAATTAGTCCAACTGTAAAAAGTAAGCTAGCAGAGGAAAAGTGTGAGGGAAAAAAGAACTTTTTGGCACTGAGTGTTTGTGAGAGAGAGAGAGAGAGTCGAGGCACATATGAGCAAGGTCAGATCTAGAGAGAGAGAGAGAGAGAGAGAGCTAATGAGTGTGCAAGAGGAACATCATCATCACTCATCGGTCAGAGACCGACAGAGAGAGAGAGAGAGAGAGAGAGAGAGAGAGTAGTACTAGAAGAAGAAGAAGAAGAAGAAGAAGAAGAAGAAGAAGGTAGAGGATGGTTCATGGAGGCTTGGTTTTTACCAGTAATTTTAAGCGTTTATTTATTTTATTCTATTTTGCTTGCTTGGCTTGGAAGCGATGCATGCCTCCGCTCTTTATCGAAGGCCAACTGCATTTCCAATCCATTCCTTTTCTGGTCTAAAGTCCAGACCCTTTTAGATAGAGAAAATACGAGACAGAGAGAGAGAGAGAACACAGGGAAGGGGAAAAGAATTAAGGAAAGATAATTTTCTCTTTTCTCTCTTTTTTTTTTTGTTTTTTACTCGTGAAAAAAAAAAAGCAAACAAAATGAAAAGAAAATTGCTTTTTTCTTTCTCATTTCTTACTCCTGCGATTTTATTTTCTTATTGTAATTTCTGTTTTTGTTTTTTCTCAAGGACAGCGGCGTGGCGCGGAAGAGGAGACTCGCAGGCAGAGAGGACCCCACCCCACCCCGCAGCAAAGACGCGATCATGGGAGTAGCGTGTGAAGTGGTCCCCAGTCGTGGACGTGTCATTTGCTCCTGACCATTAAAATGAATAAAAAAATAAATTATATTATATTTTTATACCATATTAATTTATACTGATAGAACATAAAAGCTAAAAATATGGCATAAAAATCTCTTTATGTCCACTTTAAAATATTCCCGTTAAATAAGAAATTGCCCAGCAAAAAGGTCAGCATATTGGGTAGGAAATAGAACAAGGTCACGTTTTGTTGACCAGCTGAAAACCAAAACAGTTGAAAGCCGAAAATCAAGGTGGACTTTTGCTTTCTAAATTATGAACGACCTTTATTTCATTTTCCGTGGGCACGGACGCATAAATAATTTTTTTTCTTTTTCCCAGTAAATTTAGATCAAGCGATTTTTCTTTCTTTCTTTCTTTCTTTTTTTTTTTAATGACCATGTCTCGACGACAGCTGTAGCCGTTGAATCCGACAATTTTCTGCTGCCTTCAAGAGCCTTCACACGAATAAAGATTTCATATGAATCCATCTTGCCAATAGAATATATAATAATGAATTCAGGTCATGCCAAATGCAGTCACATGAATCATTTAAGTTAGTAATTTAATATATTTTTTGTATTAATTTAAATTTAAAACTTTTTATTCTTTTTAAATAAAAAATTATATTAAAATACAATATTTAATTTGAAATTTTTTAATATTAAAATTGAACATTTTATTTCGAACCCGAGCGTTTTTTTCGCTCGTACAAAAAAACAAAAAACAAACAAACAAACAAACGCAGTCGCACGTCTTATTTTGTCACAATGACAGAACCAACGTGTATGTTAACTACTAAAATTTGTTGCAAATCAAAGTTGGTTTGTGTATATGTTATCGTATTTTAGAACATAGAAAACGAAAACGACCCCTCGACGAACAAATTGTCCCACCATTATTTTAAATTATAATTTCGCATACGTATATGTACCAGAAAAGCTTGATGCAGGTGCCATAACCGCAGTGCAAAGGTAGAAAATGAAATTTAATGGGCACCAGCTTTGATTTTTTACAGCTGACTTCGGATAATGCAACAGAAGAAAAATTCTCTTTTGTTCTTTAATTCGCTCTTTCTCTCTCTCTGTTTTTTTTTTTTTTTGGCCTTATTTTCTCTCCGTATTTTTTTGGGGCTAATAATAATTTTTCTCGACGGCTTTAACGAGTCTCAGACAAGTTTGGGGGAGTTCGAATAATTGGCATTTCCCCGGGTGGGGAACGAGTGGAACAAAAGCTTAATCAATCTAAAGTTTCGGAACTAATCCCGAGCATCTGGCAGTCGCTGTAACGGGACAAAGTGTATTTACGGCCTACGCCGTTACGCGCAATTGACGGCTGACATGCCCACACAACATGTATTAATTTTACATTTACGAACGGAACGAAAGCTAGTCTGAAAATCAACCCCCCAGTTCAAATGTGCCTCTTAACAATCTGACGTTTGAAAAGCCATTTAAAGTTGGTTGAAAGTTCAAAGGAATGAATTCGGCAGAATTTAATCCAGCTCAATGCAATCTAATTTGGTGTTGTGATTATAATTTTGAATTAAGCAACTCCGCGTCGCAATCAATCAAAAAACCCAAACCTCGTGGCAAGGACACCCGGTAGTAGTACTACACTAAAAATAACCCACCAGCACGCGAATTCACTATAGCATCCGTGGTCTTAGAATCCATTGTTATCAACCAATCAAAGCTTAACTTAACCCGGTTGGCCGCAAGTACAAAATTTTTGGAGAAGTGGAGCTTTCGAGCCCCCCCTCTCAAATTATCGTAAAATAAAGGCTTTAATTCCGATGAGAAAAGAATTTCATTATTGTCTTCTTTGTATGCATATTCATTATACATTTTCTCAACAACAAAGCCGAAGAAAAGCCGTCTTCTATCCGCACATTTGCAACTACAGGATTCCTTCTGACTCGGCACTCGGCAGCTATTTTTTCCTTTGTTTTCTTTTTATACTCGCGAAAAGAAACTTATCATTAAAAGGGAATAAATAAATAAATAAATAAATAATATATATATATATATATATATATATATATATATATATCTATTTTGCATTGGTATAATTAAGGAGGTGAGTGATTCGGGGGCAACTTGATTTGACTGCATAGTTGCATAGAAAAGCTAGAGCGTCAAAATATAAATATGAGGCTTGGAGGGCTCCATTCCACCGTTCGGCCAGTAATTAATTAGTTTCTAGACATACAACTTTAATTTACCATAATTATTTATTATTACCTAACCATCCTTATCAATGATCCAACGTCCATATCAATTACATTAGACACGTTAATCCTAATGATGTGGACTCCCCCTGACGATGATTAATCTTCAAATGTATACGCGTAAAGACATAAAAGAATTGAATGACGTCCATTTGTCTTTTATCAAAGACCTAACATCCATCTTTGTCAAGAGACTATAACACGGAACATGCGACTGTTTCGGTTGGCAGCAAATAATTATGTTCGTGTCTTGCTGGTCTCCATCTCGTAAAATCCAACATTTATTGTGTACAGATTAATTTAATCAAAGCCACAAATGCAACGAAACGAAAAAAAAAAAAAAAGAGTCTTATTTGTCGTAAAAAATATATATTTTTAAACATATAAGACAGTTGTGAATATTTTTAAATTTACCATACGACATTTTTTATCTTTATTTTTTTTTCTCTTTTATATTTGTTATTTTATCTATCTCTTTTTTTCATCATTTTTTTTGAAAATTTTCTCTCTTTCATTTTTATCTCTCTCTAATATCTTCGGCTCTCTCCCTTCTTCTCCTTTTTATTTTCTCAACTCTTTCATTTATTCATCTCTCTTTTTTTTTTCTTGTTCTTTTAATTACTTACTTATTTCTCTCATCTGTCTCATCTTTTTTTTTCTCCCTCTTCTATTTTCATCTCTCTCTTACATATAATTTATGGAGTTAAAATAGATAAGTTACCTTCTAAAAAAAGTCATTTTCAGGCGGAGTGAAAAGAATATTTTTTTACCATATAATTTATGTGAAATAAATGACAGAAGATGAGAAAAATATTTTCCCATAAAATATCTTATAACTAACAAACAGGCTGTAGTCTTACTCCATGTGCGAAGAATGCCACCCAAAGTCTAACCCCACTAATTTTTAATTTTTTTTTACTTTAACTGCTGGATATGGATAATTTTGATTTGTGGTTAGAATGGTCTAGTCACTGATATAATGGTTGAACTGAGGACCCAGGAATGCCTTTGTCGGTATCCAGTCGGATTTCACAAACCTTTGGTATTATGTGATGGACCGTGCAACGGCACGACTAATTGAAAATAAAATAACAATGCAGGCATTTTGGAGTCAGGTACTTTGCACACACTCACACGCATACACAGAGCCTTCCGTCGCTTCCTTCATCCCCTCATAATGCTTTTTTTAACCATGACAATTAAGCTGTGTGGATGAAATTAAGCCACTAAAACGAGTCTAATTGCTATTGTCAATATAATTTGACTTCAACATTTGATATCCAATGACATTCTTCTCCTTCGTTGGTGTTTAAGATTTTGATTAACCACGAATACCTTGAGCAATTTTAAGCTTAACTTTTAAAAGTTTTTAACTGCAGAAAACTGAATCCTTAGACCGTCTATAAAGCCGGCATTGACTATATATGTCGTTCGAGTAGAATATATAAGTTGACGACAAGAAGAGGATTAAAGGAATAGTATCTCAGTTTTGCCCCCACTCAAATTCTAATAGTGCCTGTCAGTTCATTTCCTTGTATATGTATTGCTTATAAATATAATGGTGCTTGGACACAAGCATAGAGATACCATTCCCAATTGCCATTGCACGTGTAGTTACTTATCAGTTTTGTTCCAGAAAATAAAATAAGATGCCCCCATTTAGGATTTCAAGCCAGGGTATCAAAACTATGATGACAATGACAAGCACCATGTTGATATGTTATTTTGTTACTGTACTGATCGATTCTTTGGCTTGTTCCCAATGCAGACAGTTCAATAAACATTTAAACCTAATCTATGATTTTGTCCTGAACCATGGTTAAGCCGCTCTTGAATTTGATGTAGAGTACCCTTGAGAATTGAACCCAGCTCTCACCTTGTTATTCCTGTTGTATTTTCTTCTTTTAAGATGCGATCTTCCTAATTTTGTTAAACAATTAAACCCCATCCATTTCGCGCTTGGATTACAGATAAGGTCATTACACTAAAGTAACCTTCTTATCCCATCCCTCTGTCAAATAAAACAAAAACCAAAAAAAAAAAAACCTTCTTTTATCCCACCTGCAATGGAATTTGAACTTTTAAGGCACTCCTGACTTGGACAATGTTCCATATTTTAACTAGGTAGGTATATAAATCAGTTATGCACACGTACATGTTTAAAGACTCGATCAAGTAGGTAGGTAAATAAATCAGTTATGCACACGTACATGGTTGAAGACTTAATCATGTTTCGATTCGAAAGTTGAAGCAGGCCACCGAATGGCGTGGCCTACATGCAATAATGCCCCATAAATGACAACTTGTTTCCGACATAAAGCTGATCCTCGAAAGCGTGCACTGCAACACGTAGGTATGCATCGAGCCATTTCGAATATCTGCTTTAAATAGTGCGGATGGTGAATTTTTTGAGTTGCTTTATTGACACAGATTTTCATTGACAATACTTATCATTGTTCAGGCCAGAGAAATAACCACCAATATGAAATTGAAAAATGAATAGTGCACTCACCAAATACGATAAACACAATATAATTTATGCTCAAATTAATTTAAATCTTATAAAATAATATTTAATATCAAAATTATACAGAGATAAAATAAATTTTTATATAAAATTTATATAGTATCAAATATTATCATATAATACCAAATGTCATTTTATACAAAATAAATTACATTGTGTCAACCAAAACAGAGGGTGTCTCGATGGACTCCTACGAAATTGCATAATTTTCATTGACAAGGATTTTGAAGACCGTCCCAATTATGCAATTGGGCAATATGTGCTGTGAATTATGCAATCAACGGTTACAATCAACGGTTAACTGGAAAATAGAGACGACAGAAACCTTTAAACGTATGCATACCTTCTCTCTAGACCAAGATACTTATTATTTTATTGTTTAACAACTGTCAACGGAATATCTAACTGGTATTCAAGCAGCTACTGCAGAATTCATCTCCCCGAGAATTCGGCAATATGTGTGGTGATCTGAAGTGTCTCTGAATCCGGGGTTAAAATCAGAAAAGAACCTTAGAACAGCAGCAAGTAGCTGTGAATCGTTGGAAGCCAAAGCTGCTTCAAGGAACATTGACGGCTGAACAGTATTGACCTTGAAAATGACCAGATTCTTGTTAGGTAAGTGTTGTTACAGCCCTTGATAACCTAAAAAATACATACCATACCATCTAATGTTTTGGTGGAAAAGAAAAGTCTGCTAAGGACAGAGCAACGAGGAAAGTTAATTCATGGCAAAGAAAAAGGAAACAGCCAAAAAGAAAGAATGATTAAGTCACAGCTCTGAAATTCTAGCTATGGAATAAAAGCAAACAAACCGCTTTGGTGAAAAAAACAGCGGGATAGATTTGTTTAAAACAATGCAACTAGAAAGTAAATACTGATTTGTTTTGCTAATTCATTAATTCTATAAGATAAGAGCTCTTTGCCATGAACAACAACGGGCCAAATTGACAAAAATGATTGGCTTTCAACAAGAAAAGCAGCCCTTATCAAAGGTCAATAGCAGGATCATCAATGCAAGAGTAGCAACCACCAATGCCGAAGGGTATAACCACTCCCATGTCAAAAAGAATAAAATTTCAGTTATCTTGTTTCTCCGAAAAAGGGGGAGTTATTCTCCATAGAATTAGTATTGTAAAAATTACCTTATGTTTTCTTGCATAACGCAAGGCTTCAAGGTAATATCCATCTCGTGCTAGTAGCACCACATAATCATGATGTAAAGAGATTTGTCTCAGCATTTCCAGACCCAGCTTCCTAATCTGGATGTTCTGGCGACCTGACTCTAGAAGCTGCATTGCCACTTCTTTTGAGGGTTCAAGAACCTGCCGCGAAAACACTTCACATATAAACAACCAAAAATGGTATAAGCTTTTATAGCCAGGCCAGCACAACATTCAAAGAAAATTAAAAACCTTGTTTATGACGAACAGTGTGAGTTCTGCATATCGCTTGTTTTGAGCCAGAAGTTGAACAGTTAACACATAGAGGTTTGGATGTACCTTAATCTTTTCCATATTTGCACTGCGCAGTTGAAACACATACAAAGTTAATTGATACAAGACCATGAAACACACTTCTCAATTTAATTTCTGCCTGTCCAAATACAAATTAGATGCCTGCTAACCCAAAACAGCAGATGGACCTGTCCTAGGCCAGGCCAGTACCATATTCAATTACGCCAATGGACCTGAAGTTCTTTGATTTCATATCATGGAGTCACTTGCATTCACATCCATGCAGAGCTTGCTTAGGAAGGAATACAACAGTGACCAGACATACCAGTCTTCACTCACAACGTAGGATCACAGACCATCTATCAGTTAAAATCATACTGCATACCTGCGAAGGAACTCGACAATGATGGCAACCAAGTAAGAAGGGTCTCCCTCCATCCCTTCCTCAACTGGAGCAAACACAAAGCTATACATCTCATCAGGTGAAATTGCTGGTGAAGTGATTTGAGAATCTGGCCGCCCAGAAATATTAACATTCGGTGGGCTGTTAGCCAGTCCAAGATAATGCGATTGAAAAGCAGATGACTGAATGTCAGTGCTAGAACTTTCGGCACCTGGTAAGTTCTCCCTTTCCACTTTATGAAGAGCACTTGGATTTGTGTTCAGTGATTCAAAGCTGGCATCATCCTCAGATTCTGAAGTTGAGATGTTTGATGATTGGTTGAGAGTTTCATTGGCAGCAGCAGCAGTCACTTCATGTTTAGAAGGTCTTCCAAGTTTGTCAACCACATTGATAGATGAATTGATGCTAGATCTAGGGCTAAAATCATGTGCCACGCCAGAAGGTGAAGTCTGATCTGCTTTTATTCCCTTCAGATAGGTGCCAGTTTTGATTGAGTAAGAGTATGAAGTAACCAGGACATCTATTGCCTTTGCAACCACAGATAGTGGCCTCCTTTCCAAGATTACAGAACGCATTATTGCCAAGCACAATTGTTTAGCCTGAAACAGAAGAAGTGTGCAATAAACAGTACCCATACGTTAATAATATATTTTTGTGCTAAATCTGCAAAAATGCTAACAAAGAGACATGCAAGTCAACTTCGTGGCTTTGTCATCATCAGGAAAAAATTTCATATTGTTAGTTTTTTTCTCAATGATGATTGAAAGCATCCAAAATGTGAGTCACCTCATTAGCTTCCAACTTCCTCCGCTGCAAAAATTCCAGTACATATGGAACTTCAGAGCTACTAGTGGAAATTGCCTGAAAGTAAAGAACGAGAATAATAGCCCAAATAATAATTTAAATAATAAGTAGATGCCATAGAAACCTCAATAAACTTGCCTCTAAGTCTAAATGGATCTTCCACAACAACTTATTAGCAACATCACATATAAGGTCAGGAACCAGGAATGTCCAGTCATCTCCATAAATAATTTCTCCAATATCACTTATGTTGGCCTCTGAGCATTCATCAGCAATGCCATTATTTTGAGAGGAAGAAGCACTAGACCTAAGGAGACCTCTAAACAGTGGGGGAAGTGGAGCAGATATAGGTGCTCGAGAATCTGCAAATATGTCATAGAGTATAACAACCTTTGCATCTGCTTGATGAACAAGCAACACATTATCAACCACACTGACAGCAATTTTGCTTGAATAGATTGGCAAGGAACCCTGCAAAAGTTGTAGAGACACCTCAGATTCTGACAATTATTTGTCCTGTTAGCTTCTATCATGTTCTACATACAAAAATGGAAAAATGTGCCACAAAATACCTGCATGAGATGTGGCTTTCTAAGTACTTGATTAAAGCAAACTCTAGCCCTCAAAAAATCATTAATACTTAACTCTTCATCTAGTTGACTAAGGTATGGTACAACGTGATCATAAACCTTGAGATTTCATTCCGAGGTTTTAGTTTGATAAATCTTAATAAACTTAGGCACATCTGAGGTTTGCCAGATTACTTGCTGTCTTGTCACCAGCATTTAGGTTAAAGAAGGAATAGAGCTTGCCTGTTGCACAATAGCATCACGGTAAAACCTATATGAATGGAGCAGCATTGCAACTCTATCAATTTGCAAGCAGTAAATCCTCCCATAGCTGAGAAAAATTAAGTTGATTGCTTAATACAGGTGGCCATTTTAGATGCACTAGAAAAACAAATGAAACCAAAGAAACCTACACAGTGACAATGTAGACATCATCAGCAGCTAGGACAGGCTTACTGTTGGCCTCAGACTTGGCCATTACCATCTCAAACCTTGGCAAGCGAATAATACCTGCAGAAGAAAGCTGCACGGAAGTAATGGACACCTAGTGAGAATAATCAAGGAACATGAATGTTATAAAGAATGCTAAGTAACACCAAACATCTCTAACTGAGATAGTATTGAACAATGTTGCATTAGGAATTACCACATAAGCTGAACTAATTTACATCCCAAAACAAAAAATACATAAACTACCTCTTCTCAAAATAATTATCTCTTCTCAGCTTTCAGCTAAAAAAATCGCTTGCATTCATTTATTGTACCAGCAGTAAGCAAAATGAGAATTACTGGAGAAAACTGATGTTCTCACGACAAAAAAAGCACAACCCAGGAATTTCAGACAAAATCAGAAAGGGAAAAGGAAAAGATCAAGATAATAATAGAGATAGTAGACAAACCTGAAATCCAGTAATGGTCTTGCATTGCATTCCTGAAGCAAGAAGAACCAAGCGACTTTCATGTGTGTAGACATACCAACCCACATTCAGCTTTCTTGTCTCTACCAAGTGAAATGATTTTGACTCAGTGTCATATGCAAGCAAATCCAGCCCACTGTTGTTAAAGCCTCAATTCTCAGTGAAAAGGAAATGAGATCTTAAAAACACAAAATATGGGACTGACAATCCAGAGTATCAAAATACTAGTTAAAAAATAACAATAGAAGCAAACACTACTAAAGGGAGCCTATTCATTTTTCATTTTCACTCTTTTAATCTAACAATTATGCAAAATTCAGAGATGTAGCTGAATACAATAGTTTCTGATGATGGTCTGTAACAATCAGCATATAAAGTTCGTTTTCTCTCCCAATCCATCCTTATGCACTTTATCTATACAAAGCAACTGAAAAGTATCAATATATGGGGCGGATTGCATTTGTGATAGATAAACTAATAACTGCAAGTTTATAGAGCATTTCATGTTTTAAAGACTTAAAGCTGTTGTTACCCTACCATACCTTGAACCAGATCAAAGACATCCTGACATCCCGACTGGAGAAAAAATTTGCTTGGCAAGCTCATCCCTTCAATTCCTACTGTTCACTACAAACTAATCCATGTGTTCTAGTAATAGGGTCATCTACCCTGCTGATGCCCTCATTTCCCAGCATTTTGCATCTACTGCCTCTTTTGAAGACAACTTTTCAAAAACCATATTTTCATAACCATTTGCTCAGTAAGGCCTTACCCATAGGTTTTCTTTCTTGACAAAATTGTTCCCTTTTTTTTTTTTTGGGGGGGGGTTCAAGAAAGGTATTCTTATTATAATGAAAACAAAGAAAGGAATACAAGGATAACAAGACATCCTCCAATACAAGAAAAAAAAAAAAAATGTCCTAGGCTCTTATACTGTAGGGTCTAGGAAAGAGAATGTACACAGTACACAGTCTTGCCCCTGTTTTTATAGAGAAGCTGCCCAAATTTGTGACCTCCAATGCACGAAAAAACAACAAAATAGAGGAACAACTTTTTAAAACAGATGTACTTTCCAGCACTGCTTAATGTGAATAAACTTAGTAGATACAGATTTTGGTTATGCAGAGAAAGTCACATTCATTTCCCCTCAATAATGGACCTAAATCAAACCAATGCCAAACAAACACTTCAAGAAGTTAATGAGTTAAACTGATAAATTAACTCTTTGATAGTTACATAAACCAAGCAGAAAAAGCACTATACCTGGTCTTTACAAGAACAAAGTTGCACAGTGGACAATCTGTCCAAAAGAATCCCAGTATGCTCTCTGACTCTGACTTGCACCTGTGATTAAGCGTTTCCCTTGTTTCTCTATGCCAAAACTGTATCTCTTGACTAGACCGCTGAATTGCAATGAACTTTGCATCCAAAGAATACCGAATAGATAAGATGGGTCCCTCACTTATTGAATCTGATGTAGGAGCAGCATAAGGGACAAATGGCACAGTTTTCCATGAATAAACCTGAAATATAAACTATTACCAGTTGAAAATGTACATAAAGAACATGGAGTTTGAAGTCAAGGCTATTTGATTTTAACATCACATTACCTGATCAGAGGTTGGACACAGCAGCAACTTATTGCCATCGTCATAATGTAAACCCTTTGATCCTGGAATACTACATCGTAGAGGAGGGTATTGAATATAAACATGAGACATTGTACCAGACCCCCTTAGACCAGCAGTCAGCTTTGAACTTGATGCTTTCTCAGACATTTCAAAGTTCTTCACCTCTCAAAATTGAGATGCAAACAACGTGGTGTGTGGTAGAATGAAGTGATTAAGACCAAGAACAGAGTCAAAATCTTCAACAACACTGTAAAAGAAGAAATGAAATCAAATAGCCGAAAACACTAAAGAGCATTATCACCTCAGAAAGAATAATGCATTTTTTTGTCAGTTTTTGGGTGAGAAACCTTCTGCATTGTGCTTCCAGATACTCTTTAGGATTTTAAGATAATGCCTGCAATAGCCAATGGTGCCTGCAGTATCCAATAGTGCCTGAAGTATCCAGTAACACCTAAATCGATGGAAAGAGCTATCAAACCTTTCTTTGAAGCTGTTCAGCAAACAGAAGACAACAATATTAGAGTGGCTTCTCCTGAAGATAACTAGCACAAAGGTTTTTGTGTAATATTCTCTAGAAATAGCCTTGTATGGAACAATCTGATTCTTATCAAAATGTTACCGTATTCTGCATGCAATTCATTATTGCAATAAATTCTTTCAGGCACATATCACGCTCAACTGCTGGAACCCTAGCTGCAACACAACTCCCATATTCTTTTGCCTGCAGTGCAACAATCAAGTCAAAAAAATTGCATCCTGCAATGAGCAAATTTACAACAATCAAAAAAGCAGGTCCTGGTAGATGTCTGCCATTTAGTTCTTTTTTTTTTTTTTTTTCCAACTTCACCCGTCTTGCAAACTCTTTCAGAAAATTCATGCATGTAGCCAGAATTATTCATGCAAGATTGCATCCTAGGAGTCAGCTGATCTTCCCATAACTTGAAAAATAATATGTCTACATGCTATGAGTGTACATTAGCATCTGGTTTTTAAAGAATGTATTATAAACATGAATAATTAGATAATAGATTAATTTCTGCACCCCTCACATATAGCATGCACATACTAGTCTAATTTCTATATCTTTGCAATTATGCAACTTGAAATTGTAGAGATGCCACACAAGAATGTTCAACAGTCTTAAATACCAGGAAGTTCAAATAAACAAACCTGAGAAGAACAATTTAATAAAATGCGTTTGAGTGTCGAGGTAGTGTTCCTTTCTTTCATGTCCAGAATGCTGTGAAAAGGATGAAAGTAATCAGAACATGTTTAAGGCATACACAGAAAAGTACTTTGGTGAATCATCAAGAGAACTATTAGACATGAATGAGTCATCAATTACAGAAAAACTAGAAATAAATGGCCCTCATCCAGATAATGCAATTGTTGCATGCACATGAAGCACATAAACCCGTTGTATTATTTATTCAAACTCTATAAGAGAAAGGTTAAGACTACAAACATCTGATTCTTCCCATACCCACTATGTGGGAGCCTCATGCCCTGAGATGGCCTCTGCTATTTATTTCAAACTCCTACACTCTCTTCAATGCATTCTTCTCTATAAGTCATGGAAAGACAACGATATGCTTAACGGTATATTGCAAAGCAACCACACATCCATATATTTACATAATTCTTTTTCCTTTTGTCTTATACTTGATGCTAGGGATAAAAGGCAATCAAAAGTTTATCGATTACTCTCTTGGATACCCTTACAAAAGTGATCATGTCCACGCAATGTGAATGAGGAATCACTCGACAATATGATAAGTGCAGCGTCTAGATTAGAGAACATGCCACAATACATTAGCTCATAAAAACTAATATCCATAACAGTAAGCCGCATTCGTTTTTCCATAGATAAATCTCCTATAGGTACACAGAGGCTTATTCAAAACAATTGTTGCCTTAATGACGGTAATCAAACTTAATAGAACCGCAAATCCTTGCAGCCGTCCGTTCCACGCGCAAATTGAACCATACAAACAAAGAAGGAAAAAATAAACTGTAAATTTTAATTAAAGATTCTCGGATTCTTGAATTCTTGAAGAAAACAAAAAAAAATGAAAAAATAATAAATAAATAATCGAACCCTAAGAAACTAACCCGGCTTAAATTCTTGCTCACCGCCGATAAACGAGATCGAACCTCATCAAACGCGTTCGATCCTCTGACCAAAAATCATCACTCGCGTCTCAAAACATTTTACAGAAATTAAATTACTGGCCACTGTGGATTGACCGTCGGCGTGTCACCGAATGCGAACCCGCGGTTTTTTCCTTCTATTTGGTTGCTGGGTAAAAAGAAAAGTTTTAGGGTCCAACTAACAGTCAATTGAACTGCCGTTGTTGGTTGTCGTTGTCGTCACGTGCGTGCCCAATCGAAATGAAGGACTGACACGTGCCAATATCGGAGAAACCGCTTATAGGTTGCAATCTCATCCGCCGGTTTCAATCCACGTTAAACCCGAAAAGAATTGTACGAACTGATCAACATCCAAAACGATCCGGATCCAATTCGACTCTGAACCCAATGATTCAATTCCATCCAAATGCAAGTGACGAGAACATGAATTAGCTCAACTTAATTTGATCCAAAATTCAAATGATCCAATGCCTCGAATAATTCAAACCCAAATGACCCATTGTCCAACGTCTTGTAGTTTTTGTAATGTCTATTTAATCCCTCATACTCTATATATATATATATATATATATTATATTAATTTAATTAAAATGTAAAAAATATATAATTCAAGACGAAGAATTTATTAAGAAAATATGTATAACTCAATTTTAAGTATTATTGTAGAGAGTGGATTGATCGGACAAGACAGCGGGGGTGAAGGAGAAGAGAGAGAAGAGCGGAGGGGGGCGAAGTCGACGGCTAGAATGAGAATGGCGGCGGTGAGAAGGACATGAGTAAACAGTATCAAAATTTCTATCATCCCAGTGGGGGCATTTGCCGTACGTAACTCGGGAGATAGCGAGCGTTAACATGTAACAGGAAAATGAAATTCGAAATTGCTGATTGATTACGAGAAATTTTGACCGCAGCCCATCATATTCAGGAAGCTAGAGGTAGTTTCTCAAATCATTTCCACGTGCGTATGGAATTTGGAGGGGGGAAGCGAGACAGGGAGAGGGAGAGAGTGAGTGACCGAGATTGGTTGGATACGTGCTTTACACAAAATAGGGAGCTGTAAAATGGAGCCAAAAGCGGTAATAAAAAATGAAAAGATCGAAGGCTCGTAAATGTGATGGTAAAACAGCTTCTTTCTTTTTTTTTTTTCTTTTTTTTTATTCATCGGAAAGAAGTGACGGTAGAGCTTTTAAATGTATCAAAAGTAATCTTTGCATGGTTCAGAGAGTTTACTTTCAAACTAAAAGTCAGCAGTTTGGTTCATCGGGGGGGGGGGATTGGCAAGTGGGCAGGCACGCTCACGAACGTCTTTATTATAGGATCGAGTCAAATGGGAAATAACTTGTCAAAAATTTCGTAATCATGAATTGTGACTATTTTAATTTGATTGAAAATTGGCTAAATATCTCAGAGCAATACAAGCAATAGAAGCGTGGGGAAGGGTGAGGGGGAACGAGAAGTAAGGAAGTTTTCATCTCTCCTCAGCATCTTCGGAGGCTTGCGAGTTCAATAGTCTGATAGATAGTCAGTTGGGCCGTCCCGTGAGTTTTGAGTCTCGACAGACCATGCGCGTTCATCGCAACGAGCCTGATAAAATATTGTTCCTCCCATCTTTTCCAGAAGAATTCATTGTAGGTTGCCTTCCACTTGGGAAATTTTCAAATTGACACTTTTTCATGTGCTTCTTATGGTTGTCCAATATTGACTCACCGGTCCTTTGTATTATAGAATAATAATTTTGTAAACTCTTAAGACTTGAAATAAATATATATATGCTTCCTAAAAATTCCATTAATTATCTCTAATTTTGTACTCACAAAACCATGCCCAACAAATGTGGTTCTATACGGACATGTTTTAATTATAAAATTCCTTCTCATAATTGATAATTCTCTTTTATTTTGATAAATGGAGTCAAATTTTATTTAAAAAAAAAAGAGTTTAGAGAAAGACATCGAATATTATAGGCAAGTGTTTTTTCTTTCTTCCTTCTTTTTTTTTTTTTCTTCTCGCGTCTAGGGGTTTTTGAATATCGGTAAGTGATAGTTTAAGTGTAAAAAGAACATTAATGAAGAATAAATAAATTATCTTTGTAATCATTTCTTGGCGAGGCTTTTTCCACGGTGAAGGCAATGCAAAGTCGCTGCACAGCCAAAAAATTAGAGCAATCGAGTGGTCATCAATAAATTCAATTTAATTCTGCCAATTTTTCTCCGCAACAGGTTCTTCTTATGCCCCAGAGGCGGCGGCAAACCGAAATCGTTTCAAGAAGTCACCCCCCCCGTACCGATATGGGTGCGCACTAGCATTAATTTTTCCATTGCACTCTCTCTCCCATAATGATTTTTTTTTTTTTTAATGGACTCGTCGAATGGGCGGCCAAAATAGACTTTAGTGCCTTCTGCGAAAAGGTGACAAGTGATCCCGCAATACGTGGTGCGGTACAGCCGTTGAGAGTTGAGGCTTATTTCGCGCACGATGCGTACACATCCAATTTGGGAGACATAGAAGTCGAATCCCAATGGCCGGCTGTTAGTTGGATTGGGCACATTATCGTTGCTTTACAAACTTTCTAATAACAAGCATTAAACGCAAACAAAAAGGGTTGAGGTAGGTTTTGTTTGAAAAATGACGACGATATCAACAATAATACTTTAATTTTAAATTTAATTGATATTATTATATACATTTTTTTTATTCTTTTATTTTATTACATATTATGTTGATTAAAAAAATTGATTACTCCAAATTTATTTTAATTAAAAATTCTCGAATCAATCTATATTTTACCGTTCCTTTCCTCTTCTCATCTACTTGGAGAGAGAGCTTGCCGGTCTCGTCGATCTTAAACATAAATATAGGAAGATAATTGCAGTAGATTGACAATCAGCCAAAAACTAATCAAATATTTATGACACGAATCTTCTAATAAGACAGGATTAAGTTGAACAATGCCCTAACTATTCCTTTTCCCACCTGTTAGTCTATTGATGGTCGGTACTTCCGAATGAATATTTTATTATGTTATATTTTTCTTTGAGGTCCTTTTCAATATTCGATTAAAATTAACAATAATGTTTGACGAATTTTACATGTTGTTTGTTTGGCCATGGTCATCAATGAAATTTGAATGCTAATTAATATGCCAATTACAAATAAGAAAAGGTGAAAAGGAAAGTGAGCATGCAGAACAATAGTTGACCACTATATATATTTAAGGAAGACACCAGGGTTTGTGCCCTCGGTTGCCCTGCCCGCACCTTCCACAGAGCACAATTCCCCTCTCGAACTCTCCTCCGAAACCCAACATAATCTCACCTCTTTGCTCTCGAGATCATGGCCAAAACCCTCCATAATCCCATCCCCGCATTCCCATTAGGCGTCACCATTTTCTTGCTTTTCCTTGCCACTGCCAACTCTCACAGTTTCTCAAGACGCTTATCTCCATCAAGGCTGGGACTTAAGAGAGAAAAGCTAAGCCATCTCCACTTCTACTTCCACGACATAGTCAGCGGCCAAAAACCCACCGCCGTACAAGTTGTCCACGCCCCCCCCGCAGACATGTCCGCCACGGGGTTTGGCATGGTGACCATGATTGACGACCCTTTAACCGCTGGCCCCAAGCTCAGCTCCAAACTCGTAGGCAGAGCACAAGGCATCTACGCATCCGCGTCTCAGAGCGAAATTGGCTTGCTGATGGTTTTGAACTTTGTGTTTATGGAAGGTAAGTATAATGGTAGCACTCTCAGCATTTTGGGACGCAACGCCGTGCTTTCCCCCGCGAGGGAGATGCCGATCGTCGGCGGCAGCGGGCTTTTCCGGTTTGCTCATGGATATGCTCAGGCAAGAACCCTCGAATTTGATTTGAGAACAGGGGATGCTGTTGTCGAGTACAATGCTTACGTCTTCCATTTTTGACGACAGAAAACAGCAAATTAGCGAAAAGAAAATAAATAATGTAGCCTTGGTGGGATGATGGGCCCACAAACTACAAAGCAATAATAGCATTGCCACTTGCAAATTGCGGATATATTTTTTATCTTCCTTTTGGTCCCCGTATTGGTATGATGTTTGCTGCTTTGAGATTTTTTTATTAAAAGAGTCCATTATTTTTTATTTTTAAAAATTATTTATAATTTATTTTTATTAAATTTAATTTATGTTACACAATAATTATATACACAATAAATATAATTTTATATTATTATTATATTATTAAAATTATTAGTATGTTGTTAATTTTAATTTTTTAAAAAATTAAAAAAATAAAAAATATTATAACTATATTTTTAAATATTTAATAATTTTAAATATTATTTTAATAAATTATACGATATATTTTAATAAAATTTAAATAATTTTTCAAATTTATATGTATCGATATATAAAAAATATTAATTATTTTTATAAATTATTAATTTCTTATTTTTGATATAATTAATAATATTTTGAAAATTTTTGTCGTATTAAAAATTTTTGTTAAATATTTTTAAAGAAAATAATTATAATATTTTTTTAAAAAATAAAAATAAAAACTAATATCATATTAGTAAATTTAATGATATGATAATAATATTACTTTTTTTTATCATATGACCATAATGAATAAAAAAATATTTAATATTAATTAAAATTAATACATTAAATAAACTTTAAAAAATAAAATAAATATAATTACAAAACCATTCCAAGGTAATGAGTTAAATTAATCTTTCTGCCGATTTCTTCGGTTTTGCACTGGTGACATCTTGGGGTTGCTTAGTATGTTGCTTTCCGGGTTCTTTATGTCGTGCCTTGTGTATCTGTTGATCTCAATCTCAATCAAAAATGCATTACTTACTTAACTGCAACCCAAAATTTAAGAAGAAAAGGGAAATCATGATGTTGGTAAGTCGTCCCAAAAAGAGCGCACCTGCCTAGCTTGTGCTACCATTTTTCTCGTGTCTTGACGATGATCTGTCTATCTGTCATGCCAAGGCAAAGCTACAAAGTAGGAACCAACCACGAGCAAAGCTGAGGGAAATGTTGGAAGTTAAAACAAAACCCGTTCAAATCTGCACAAAAGGTGAACTTTAATTTCAATATTAAAGAGCTGCAAAATGGGGGAAAGATTGGGGAATATTAATGGGCATATTTTCTCTTTAGGAAGAATTATGAGAGGGAATCAGTAGGGGCATCCACTTTCTTTAGGTGTCTTTTTGTCATTCAATGGATCTGTTAACAGTCTCCTTTTCCTCGTCTATCCAATCTAGTCTGCTTACAAAATAGACGTTCTTGGTAATGTATTTTTGTTTTCTGTTCCATTTTACTTGTAGGCCTATTACTGGAGTAATTATCGAATGTCCCACAAAAAGTAAAGGTCAATCTAGACACCTCTTATATCATATTGTGTAAACCCAGCAAACAAAAAGTGATAATTTTGTCTAATTTTCGAGTACAACATGTGTGTGTGTGTGTGTGTGTGTAGTCCCAGTTTGTGTTAATTTGCTGTGATATGTGGCCAGCACAGTGAATGTCATTTTTCTGTAGGCTCGGTCCGGAAAGAAATCTAGTAAGCTTCAGGCTAGGCCGAGCAGGGGAAAGGAAAATTCGGCTTGCTTTGCATCCGGTTTGGTATGTAAACCTAGTAAACTATTTGGTAACAAAACGTGTTGGGCTTTTCCAAATAAATATTTAAGTTATACTAAAATTTTATTTTAAATTGTATATTTAGTATTATTTTTTAAAAATAAAATTTATTTTTACTGATTCATAATTATATAATTATTAATTTAATTGTTCTAAATAATTATTTATTGTAATTATTGACTAATAAATATAGTTATAATATATAATTTAAAAATAATATTTATCTATAAATTATAAATTTAAAATTAAAATTTATGGGCGATAAATTAAAAAGTAGTTATATAATAATTAATAATTAATTTTTATATTTATTATTTTAAATAAATAATAAAAATATAAAAATTATATTCTTAATATTTTAACTCATATGTTCTTAATTAATAAGTTAAAGATATTTATTAATTAAAAATTATTATCACTTTTATAAATATGAAAAATCCAGTGTTTATTAAATGCATTAATCTTTTTTATATCTCCGTAATTGTGTCAAGCATTTTTTTTTATTTACAATATTATTACAAAAATATTTTAAATATTTTAAAAAATAATTCTAAAAATATAGTTAAAAAACATAATTTTAGTAATATAATGGATATTTAAGTATATTTCATTTTATCTTATAAAAAAATTACATTACTTTTTATTATAAATCAGTAAAAATAAATTTTATTTTAAAAAATAATACTAAGTATATAATTTAAAATAAAATTTTAAAATTTTAATATAACTTAAATATTTATTCCAAAAAAATGCAAACAATGACTGTGAGAAGGGAGATTGGGTGAAATTTAATACTGATGGGGCGTCTCGTGGTAACCTGGGCTGTGAGGCGGCGGGAGGGATTCTACGTGATCACATTGAAAAATGGCTCGCTGGCTTTGCACAAAATGTTGAGTTTTGTAGTTCATTTGTGGCGGAATCATGGGGAATTTAAAGTGAACTTGACCTGGCTTGGAATCTTTGTCTTGGAAAGCTCTGGTTTGAGGTCGATTCGCACCATGCATTGGAATTTCTGGAGCGGCGTGTACCCCTCTCGCACCCGCAGGCGAGCCTCATTATGAGCTGCAGAGTTCTCCTCCATTGGGACTGGACCATTCGGTTGTCACGTAGTTTTAGAGAAGGTAATGCCATGGCTGACTGGCTGGCGAGACCTGTTTTTGGTCTGGGCTGTTTCCTCAGAAGCCACCACCTGCAGTCGTGCTTCTTCCATTGTTACAAAAACCAAAAAAAGAAAAAAAAAGGTTGGAAAGCATGCTAGTGTTTAAGAAAATAGTTCACGGTCAAATAAACTTCCTACTGAGTGAGAAAAAAAAAAAAAAAAGGTTATATGCAGCAAAGCAATTTTTATTAAAAAAAAAGTTATATGCAGCAAAGCAATTTTTATTAAAAAAGTCTTGGATTTTTTTTTTCAAGTTATATATATTTTTTAAGAAGAAGAAAATATTAATTTTAATTTTTATTTCATAATTTTTTTAAAAGAAAAACAAAACAAAAATTGTTGCCTGAGCAAAATGCTCATTTTATTTTATTATTTTATTAATTTTCTTCGGTTAAATTCAAATTTAAAATCTTAATATTAGTAAATAATATTTTTTTTTTCTCTCACTTTGTCCTAAACAGAGCTCACTAATAAAGTGCTGAATGTTTCGAGGCTTGCAGGCTGGGCTGACTAGAATTCGGCGTCCAAGTCAGCATGCAAAACCATTGATCTTTGATTGAGCAGGCTTTTTTGGGCCAACGTCCTACGAAACGGCCCGAAGTACTCACGAAGCAGCCCAATTTCAGTTCGGCTTTCGGAAACCGGAAATCTAAAAGTTCGTAAGGCCATTTTGTTTATACCTTTATTTTCTAAAAGATCTAAAAGGCTTTTTTAAAAGAAAAAATAAGTTATATAGGTATATTAATTATTATATTTATGAGTGAAATTAAAAATTATTATTAGTATTTTCATTCAATTTCTTTCGAATGAAAATTTATTATTAAATATTATTAAATTTAAATAATTTTTAAAAATATTAATTAATTTAAAATTTAATATAATGTTTTACACGTAAATTTCAATTTATTAAAGATAAGTGGTAATAAAAAACTTATAATTTCGACTAATGTAAAGAGAAGCATACCAAATTACAAAATTACCATATCAAGTGATATCTAAAAGGTTTTTTAGACCAATCATTTTATTCCTATAATTTTAAAAAAATCAACAACGAGGTTAAATTGCACAGTAGTGGTTCCCTTGCCCCTCATGCCAGGAAGGCACTTGTGGTTGAACAATCATGTCGATCGCCCTTGTTCGTTCTCATTCATGTCATTCAATTCTCGCTGTTAACACTAGGCTTGCAAATGTTGACAAAGGCATCTTAATTTGTTGTGCGTCTTTTCGTTTCCTTGAATAGTTAGCTGTTGTGGGGCTTCTCATTTCTGGTTTGCATTCTTTGTTCCAATTATAGTACTGATATATATATATATATATATATATATATATAACTTCTCCAATCAAGTTTCACGAGCCAGGTTATTGAAAAATCAACACATATATTGAAATTATTAACCGTGTTGTTTAAAAATCACCAGATATATTCATAAGCCGATCAAAATGATTGTTTTCCACTACCGTAAGCTCAGAGCCTCAAACCAAAGCATTGCCATAATTCCATTAAGGGGTTTGATCTAGCCGTCCACTAGTCATTCAGAGTACGAACCACCAAATAAATTTCCATCTTCGAATGCCAACAGTAGTCTCGACCTCACAAGTAGATTTCCATAATTTTTCTTTTCCATTTGATTTTTTTTTTGGAAAATTTCTATTCTTCCTTGGATCCTCACAAGTCGCGAATTGCTTGTCGGCTTGTGTACTACCTCTTCATTAATAATGCATCAGTTGAAAGTCACCAATCAATTAAAATCCTAATTTGGGTATCTTACAAATTGCATAGATGCCTAAAAAAGTTAATAATTATACAACGGTTAATCATACAACATTATGTCAATATCAAGGATCCAATGGTTTCCCTGATTTATGACTAAAGACGAGGACATGGGACCATGACACGATGGCAGACTTACAACTTTCCTTGTCCACAATTATGCCTATCTTTTTTAAGTAAACAATGCTACCTGAAAAAAGGCGTCTCAAAACATAAGATTGCTATTAGAGGAAGAAAAAATCGCGAGTTTGGTTCTCTAATAAGCTAGTTGGATTCGTGTACTAGACAATATTCAAGTTCTTTATTACGTGGGTGTGTATGTTACCTCTTGAGGAGGTTCAGATGCTTCACATCAAATGGTGCTCATAAAGGGCCCTACTCTACTAAATGTTGCAAGAAAACTTCAACTGGGTTTTATATGTGGAGGAAGAGTCCAAAAGAAGATACAAAATATGACACAAAGACATAGGAGAGTACTTTGTTGCTAGGACCACTTATGGATGTCAAGAATCATTGCATTGGTTCCATCAAGACCAAGTTACTAAAGCCCCACTAAGTGCATGAACTTAACACTTCCTTCTCTCTCTCAACTCTTTGTGGGTAAACCCAGACAGGTACCAGAGTAGAACAACTGCAAACTATGAAAATGAAATATCAAGTCACCCATGTTGCACATCTAAGCTAAGTACTAGGAAATTGGGGACTTTGTTCAAATTTGATCGCAAAATCAAATTGCCAAAGAAGTGAATAGAGTCAGACATGCATAATCACATGTATACAAACTTGTCTAATTCGTAGATTATTCAATTTTATAGTTCTTAGAACACTAAATTTATTGTTGGATTCAGTCGCTTTAAAATTTAGTCCTTGAAAATAGAATTAAAATGCAATGATGAAACACATACTATTTGAAGAGCCTGTTGACATATTCCCGTGTCTGATTTGTATCCGGAACAAAATAATTGTACTGCGGTTAAAAACAAAATAATGATGAAACATAGTTTTTTTTTTTTTTTTTTGCGAGGCCAACATCAAGTTTGTACAAATTGAAAGCTTTAGACAGAAAATTTTTGAAAGATATCGTACTTATTCAACTACATAATGTGGTCTCTCTCGCGTCAACATCATGAATAAAGGATGTGGACCAATTTCTCCAGTGACTGAAGTAAATGTGGGGAACATTATTCATGTGAACGTCGTTAACTTGCAACCACCAAATTCAGATACTACGGCCATAACGCTTTAATGTCAAACTCATAGAACATAGAGGGCATAAGTTCCCTTTTTTTCTCCTTTCTCTCTCTTACATTGTCATTGTGCATATTTCATGTCATGGCTAGCAAGCAAACACACTGGTCGTCAGCTCATAGGTTGTACTAATTATGGGATATAAAATGTTTTCGATGACTTTAAAAGTAGCCCCTTATATACACTATATATATATCTATCTATATTTTCTACTGCCTTCTCCTCCGAAACGATTATAGTGCCTTGAAAAATATAGGGATCTTATTATACGAATCCCTTATAATTAAAATGTTTATGCGTAGGTCCATCTTTTAGTTATCTTTTTGCTCTCCACTTTCATGTTCTAATAATGTCTCCATATATAAAGTAATCATGGCCAAGTGGAATTAAAATAATAATGATCTAGCAAGAATTTATACTAGAGGATTGGGATTCTCAATTATGAAGGACAGGGAAAGATGTAATGCAATCAATTGAGAGAAAGCCCACATTGTATAGAAAAAAAGCTTCATTATTTGGGACTCACGAGTTTAGGACATGTTAGGTGCTTACACATGCCAAATACTTTGATTTTCAATTACGAAATGTTAGGTGCTTACACATGTTAGGTGCAATATGCAACGGTGGGAGTATGCAGTCACATCGTATTTTTGGTTGTATTTTTATGGATTACCGCATATTTTTCGTATACAATGCATCAATACCCGCCATACGGCACAACTTAGCTATAGCTGATTTTGACAAGAGTACATGTATAATCCAAGGAGGGGTATAGATGTCATGAGAATACTTATGGTGTGCAAGTTGCTGGAGATGGTAAATGTTGTGATATCACCTTTTTCCATATTTTGATCATGTATAAGCAAGGTCAAGAATGGAAAGCGTACACGAGGCATGATGGAATAGACAGCTACATGATCTATATTATTTCAAATCTACATAAAGATTCAATGAAAATGATAGGATGTCTATTATGTCTGTTAAAATTCATCATGAATGATGTTTCCAAAACATGTATGTCGATAGGCATTTTCGACTATAACTTTTCCAAAATTCAATAGGCTATGCACTTACGTTTCCATTTCCAAGTGTCTAATTTTGCTGGAGATATTAGTTCCATTCAATGGTTTAGTTGCTTATAGATTGAGATCAATCATACAAAATTGACATGTTAGGGAAGGGAAAAGGACCCAGGATATCGCATAATCAAAGATTGCCCCCACATAATTTTTCATGCAGCATCAGAAAAAAGATGCCCCCTCCTCTCCTGTGGTCCAAGCCCTAAGTTTTGGGCAACAATGATAACACCCATCAAGCTTTTAAGGAGTTCCAAGAGCGACCCTTGTATTGACAGTTAATGTTACTTTGCTTGTAGAAAGCCCCATTCCATCATGATCATGCAGAGTTAGACCCATGCATGTTGTATGAGTTTTGATGTGCCTTTGCTGCTTTTATCCTTCAAAGACAATTTGTGGTGGGATCCCACCTTCTTATCTACCCACTTGCATTGGTTTTAGTTTCCTTATTGCATCCACATTCTTCCTTTCTGTTCTCATCTGCTTAGAGTATCTCTCCCTCTTACAAACAATAATTTTTTTGCTTTGTAGCTGAGAATTTGAGGTCACGTGTGGTGGTCGTGCCAGTGAGAATGAATGTCTGAAAACCTTTTTTTTTTTGTTCCCCTTGGCATCAATCCACATCTGGATTTGAATCTATTGGAGTCTAGCTGCAGGGTCACAGATTGCACACCAATGGGAATCTGTCACGTGTACCCACAATGCATAATTTATGAAAGAAGCCGCGGACACTAGGGCATGTGACTTTTGGCGATTGTTATTAAGTTGGAGATTCTGTATTCAAATTTCATCTCGGTAAAGGATGATGATCCAAGGGGGTGGAATACCCCAATTCATGTGTACTCAAAGCCCACTAGACTTCTTAAACATGAAAATAAAAAAGGGATTAAAATTTTTTGAACTGATAGCAGTCTTTTTCGTCCAGATAAATAAATAATGAATATAAAATTAAATGTGGAATGCTTTGTTGTTTACAATAATTTCAATCCTTGGAAAAGTCCATATATAAATCGTTTTCTAATAATGCATCCAATCTTAGAGCACAACATGGGCCATCTGACTCAATTTGAATTCGACTTGGCAACAATTGGCCAGTGGCAATTAATAAGCCGTATGACACGATAACAATCCGCTAGAAGAAAGCGATCAATTACCGTTTAAAAAAACTGATGGCAATGATTTAAGCTAGTTTTAAATTCTCTTATTCAATTCAAATAAAGCCTTTTGGTAGTGAAGATGACCACCGAATATTTGCATGCATTTGGTCCATACATGGGAACACATGTTGCATGCTATCAAACCAAACACACATATACATTGATGGGGGATATGGATGGCTCAAGACTGAGTTTCTAGGAGGCAATGCCGTATTCGATCCACCTAATAGGACAGAGATGAGGAACAGAGAGGGAGTGGCCCTTCTCTTGTGTCAAAAGAGACAAAAGCACTGCGGTGGCCGGAGAGAGAGAGGGAGAGAGAGCCTTACAAAGAAACACTTCTTTAGATGAACAAAAGTAAAATCACATACATCTAATTTTTTTTTCATACTTGATAGCACAGAAAATGTGTATACTAGAACGTATTTTTTAACTAAAGTCAATTGAATAATATGTCAATACCTATATAGATCCATTACCATAGCCATGCTCAATCTGTGGTCCAAAAGGAAACATGATTTCAAAATTTGGTGAGATAATGATTGAAAGATAGAGAAACAAGTGAACGGTTGTGATATTAATGCTTTAATTTAGTTCTCCATAAGCGAAACTCAAACTTTTACTCCTAACCAGTAAGTTAGCCCCATTCTACATCAAATTTGAAGTAGAACCAATCTACATTAAATTTGAAGACGATCATGATGAACATGTTTACCTAAGAACTTAAAAGCTTGGCTACTAAGTTGACTTGAAATGAATAACATTTTCTTGCCGTAGTCTTTTTTTTTTTTTTTTTTTTAGCAAGTGAACGAATTTATTAAATTGAAATAAGAACCTTACAAGGAAAACTATAGCATGGTACGTAACCTATCCTTTTGATCACTGCTTGTTTTATGATATGTAACTAAGAAGAATCGAACTCATAAACTTGCATCCATTTCATTTAAATTCGCTTTTTACCAGTAGATTACCAATGCGTGAGTCTTAGGTTGGCTAGGATGTTGCCACATGATGTGGCGAAGTTAAAGAGCTCGATTCTGATTAATTCTTCTAATTCATGATGGGGGCCAATTTCTTCTACGTACAACTGGGTTGCATAGATTAGTTGCATTGAAGTATAATGAAACCAACATGGTCCCCCTTCCAAGCCACAAGCCTCTGTGACCGTGAATCTTATGGCCAAGAGAGGCTTTGCATGAATGAAGATTACTGCCGTTGTTAGGGTTAGCAAATGTTGGCAAAGGCATGTTGGGTGGGGATGGACCCCGCTTCAAAGTTCAAAGGTTGTGTAGCACACAATACATAAAGGTACTTCCATTAAATCCAAAACTAAAAATATGTGCAATTGTGGCTCAGCTCGAGTGGCGCCCACTTAATTACAAGAACCCAAGGAAATTAACTGAAAGAGAGAGAGAGAGAGAGAGAGAGAGAGAGAGAGAGAGTGGTCCCGGAGATGGCAAAGAAAGGTAGAATTATGAACAATTCAGGGGGTTGGGGTTGGGAATAATTGCTAAACGAATCAAGCATGCACAAATAAAGCAGGCTGTTATTGCAGCGGGACTATTTCAATTCAACTCAGAGTTATTAAAATTGCAACTCCGAACGTATGAGTGCACAATATTTAAATTTGCACGCAAATCCAAACAACTCAATTTAATGTCTGCTTTGCAGATAAATGGGAATCTAAGATCATTGTCTGCTTTGAAGGAAAAAATAAACAGACATAAATAATTCAGGATGTTATTCAATTTAATTTAATTTATTGCTTTATTTTCAATTTGTTGAATGGTTGCGACAGCATTATAGTGTAGTCATTTGCTGTTCCTTCTCCGTTAAATTCACAGTGGAAAACCACTTTTTAAATGATGCTGCATCGTCTTTTTTTTTTTTTTTGTGGATGATTCATCCCATTTATGTATTAATTGTCCATTTTCTAGCTTTTAATGTCTCATAGGTTTTTTCAACATTTGATCAAGCGCCATTATAACATGAAGACACCGAGGCTGGAGCTTTGGTGCGCTCTTTTTTGTACAAGGAGAACAAGTCAATAACCATGCACTCGCAATTACTTTTAACCATCATTGATAATGCCTGGCCACCACTCTAACTACCATATTTATTATATTTTTAGTCAATATATATATATATATATATATATTGTATTACACCAAACAATGAATAATAAATTCTTTTCCAGCAATAATAATTTGCTCTTTTTTTCTTGAAAATTATACCCAAATATGGTTTGTGCAACCTAGATAATTAGAAACGAATAGCAAAGCTAGGGAAAATAAGTAAGCAATAGAAATGCATATCGTAACAAGAAGAAAAGGGTTTAATTTGTAAGTTGGAGCCAAGATTAAGAGGGAGAGAAGAGAAAAAGTGGTGATGATGACTAGCTAGAACTGTTGTCCAATCTGCATTGGTGCAATCTGGGCAACATTTTTGCAGGACCACGCTAGTGCAGTAACCCAGCAGATATAATAAAGCCAACAGCAATAAAGAACCAACACTAACTATATAGCATCTGGTCCTGGAGAGAGACATAACTGTACGTGCAATACGTGTACTTATATACACACTTTTTAATTCGTTTTTTAGGCTTAGCGAGAGAGAGAGAGAGAGAGAGAGAGAGAGAGAGATGGACCGATCGAGATACTTATGAACGAAGTGGGTCATGTCTGTTTCTATGATCACGCTTGTAATTAAGTTACAACTTACAAGGACTCGGTAACGTGGGTGTTGACTGATGGGTATATTCATAACACAAGAGAGGGTGTTTTTCGATCGAGAGAAACAGGATAGAGAGATATACGTAGAGAGAAACAAAAAGAAAATTGTGGTGAACGTCCAAAATCCTGCATTGTCTCAAGCAAGAAAATAACAATCATACTTAAAAACAGGCTTCATTTTTTGTATGTTCACAATTCACAAGTGATTGTCTAATTGGGATTACAATGTAAGACGATTATTGATGATGTGTAGGGGTTGACGGAGGATCAGAATAATATTCTACCCATACCATTGATTATCATCTAAATTTGTATCCTTCAATTTTTTTTGGTACATGGTACCATTCTTTATGCAGTGCTGACGGTAATTTATTAATATTTGAAGTTTATAGCCGTGGCATCGCGGTCGAATCAAACTTATCCAAACTAAATAACATCTCAAATATAAAATCTTGAACACATTCACTCATTAATGATTTCTGGTCCACATGTCACTTCTCCCACAAAAATTGAAAAATAGCTAAATAGTTAACGTCTTAGTCTTAGTACTTAAGAATGAAAACATGTTTTTTAGTGACGACGAGAAATTAGAAGCACTAAAAACTTAGAAAACAGTACGAGAGCAGTGTTATTTATCCCCAGCTAGACTAATGCCAAGTTTTATGTGATCTGATAATAAAAGCTTGAATGTCTCGTTCAAATGTTCCACCAAGATTTAATAGGATCAGGCATACTTGTTAATATATACATTTATGGGAGTGACTAATTTTTTTTTAGATTTATCATAAAATATGATCTTTTAATAATTTTAATAATAGGGTCAGTCCACTCCATTTAGTTTTTAGTTTCTCACTTTCCTGGCACAGTTATCTTGAGGAGTTCATGCCTTAGCGACCATGCTTACCCTTTTTCAACCGAAATTCTTTGTTTTTTAAAGGGTTTTTACCTTCAGTTAATTACGAGCGGCCAGCTGCCTCCTGGCCCTCCTCCTAAATCTTTGACACTGGAAGGGCAATCTAACATCGGCCCAACTAATTTTACCATTGTTCGTTGGTTAAAAGTAGTTTGTTCCATGATATTAACATCTGCGTGTTTCCCTATTAGGGGAATATATGTGAGAAGGGGTGAAAAGTGTAAACATAATTATCAAAAGCCGTATAGCTAGGATCTTTCCAAGAAAAGCCAAAAAAAAAAACAAGTGAATGAAAGCAAAGAATGGTACGTCGGAGTAGGCAAAGTCATTCCCATCTGAGCAGAACTTGTGTGGCCTTGTCAGCACCTCACTCTCAGATGGGTCAGCCTTAGCCGAGCCACCCCACAGTTGTCCATTTGATCATCATCATCATCATCATCATCATCATCATCATCATCATCCATCCCCTCCTCTCCCTCCTCTTTATAGGCCCACTTTCTACAGAACCCACAACGCCCCCCACCCCCTTCTCTCTCCCCCCTTCTCTTCATATGCATAACAGCCACCCACTGCCCAAAAAGTCTCCTCCTCTTCTTTCTCTCCACTCCAATTCCTTTTCCTCCTCCTATTGGCTCACCACCATTTTTTTGTGTTAGCTACTGCAGCTACTACCTAAGCCCTCCAGCTAGCTAGCGCATACATAACTGTTAGTTTCTTTGATGGACAAGTTTGAGAGAGAAACACATGACTTCATGAACGTGGAATCCTTCTCTCAGCTGCCTTTCATCCGCCCCGCACCTGTCAAAGAAAAGCCCATTCGGCTGTTCGGCATAGAATTTGGCGGCGGAAAGGACAGAACTTCTGCTGGTGCAGCCGCCCCAGATGAGTCCGAGTCCTATGAGAGCAATGAAGACACCATCACCAAAGACAGCGAAACAACTGGGGACAACAACCGGCGGTTCGAGTGCCATTACTGTTGCAGAAACTTCCCTACTTCCCAAGCCTTAGGTGGCCACCAAAACGCCCACAAAAGGGAGCGCCAGCACGCCAAACGCGCCCATCTCCAGTCGACAATTAATCAGAGCAGCCTCTCTGACGCTCATTATTACGGCCACTTAATGAATCACAAGTCAGCCTCAGCTGCCGGACTCAACCCTGCAGCCATGACTTTCTCTTCATGGAGTAGCCACAGCCGCCACCACCAGCTCACCGGGTATTACAGCAGCCATAGCTCCGGCTACCCAGTACAGCAGCCAATCAATGGAAGTCCATTAGCCTGGTGGCGGACACCGACCATTGATGATAGTGCTGCTAACCGTTCATTGCATCCGTCGACGTTATTCGCCGGCCAGCAACGAAGGCCCTCGCAGGGTGGTGGAAGCTCAAGCTCACAAGGAAGATACGGGTACGAGACTAAGGAAAGCGTGCAAGACCATCCGAGTCTAGATCTTCATCTGTAATCTTCTGATAACTTTGACTGATAGAGAGAATTGATGATTGACCTTCTGAGTCTCAGCTTTTTGCGGTGCAAAATGAGGCTGCTTCTGAGGAGATATTCATGGCTGTTTTTTCTACTTTTTCGACAACTTCAATTTTAGCGAATGAAATGATTTGCATTCACTCTTGAATGTGAATCACCATATGGTGTAATTAACATGGGATCTAGAGATTTGTCTACTCTTTTTATTGCTAGCATACCAATCAAGTTCATGGCTTTTTCAAAACCCACTTTCCCCCCTCTATGTGCATCTATTTTCTCAATTTCTTGGGGCTGAATATTGACTGAACATGCTTTGGGATATGGGTTGTCGATCCAATGGTCTTCACAAATCAGAATCTTCAATCTGGAAGCTGATCTGCGGTTGTTTTTGAAATTGGCTCTTACCAAAGGTGAGAAAGTGAGAACTATTTTCAGATGTTATTTGCTCAGCCGACACATATAATAAGGTCTTCATTAACGGTTTTGACTTTTGAGGTTAATATATTATGTCGTAATTGGAGTATTCTATAAACACCTGAATGCGAGTGTATGACCAAAATCATGTTCAGTGCAATTTCTGTCTTCCAATTCAGAGTCTGCGACTCGCACGTGCGAGGAATATATATTAAAAAACTGGGTATCAGTTGGGAGTGCGCATCAGTGCATGATCATCTGTAGACGAACACGTGTGTATGCATCCTGTATGTTGACCAGACGTGGAATGATGCGAAAGGTGGGCGATTTGATCCAATACAAGTGTTTAGTGGTTATAGGAGAGAACAGGCGATAAGATGTTGATGTTTCTTCTGCAAAAACAATAATAATAATAAAGAAAAAAATTGCAGAACTCAGCAGAGAAAATTGACGATCAGTTTTAAATTTTCCTCTAGCTTTTACTCGAGTTTGAACGCTTAGCTTTCAACCGATACAAATGAAATAAAATAAATATAAAATTAGATATAAGTCATCGTAATTAATTATTATATAGAAAAGATGTATCAATTACTATAATAAATTTATATCAATTCTAGCGTTTATTTTTTATGTTTTTGTAACGGAACACTTCAATCTTTTAAGTTGCAACAAAGAGGAAAAGGAAGGGAGAGAAGAAAGAGAGTATGCATTTATATTTTCTGTATTGGAAGTGTACCAATCCAACTATAAAAGATTGGAGGTGGAACCTCCTCTCGAGGGACCTGAAGCTAAGGAAACAAAGGCGGCAACTTCAAGAGACTTAACCCAAAGCCAAACATGGTTGGAGGAACAGTAGAACCCAAAAAATCTGCATCGTCCAGTGTCAATCCAAACTTTATTTCGTTGAGGAAGAATCAAGGAAAATGGCATACCCTACTTATAAATACAATTGTGTCAACTGTCTATATTAATTATACAACATCCAACGACTTAAGCGATCATACAATCCGTAACCCTTTGGACAATTATTGAATTGAAAACATGAACCATTGGGGTATGACAGGTGATGAAGTTGCGAATAGACTTGAGTAGAATTGGTCTAGCTACTTGGCAACTCAGAGTCCTACTTTGTTGACCAAGATTTGATTTTGGGACCAAACTACATCTCTTAAGCTTGGCATAAATTATTCTGTCCCTCTCTCGGTCTCTCTCTCTTTTATTTTGTCTAAATGGGACTGGATGGACACTGAACAGTACAAGTAAGCCGTCCATCATACGAAAAATAAATAAATAAAAAAAGAAAAGTTGTAGGGCTACCTATACTGCACGGGTCACTTCTGCGGACCGTGTTTGTATAAGACACATTTTCCACTATTGTGAGGTGGGAGCACCGTTGCTTTCGTGGCTTTAAAATGGCAAAACCATCGCCTCGAAAAGGGTGTGTCCGTATTTGCTCTGTGAGACTTAAAGAAACAAATGAGCAGGGTCGTTAGACTGCCCATCTTTTTTTATCTCGCCCCTTTATTTGTACCTTGGCTTTATGGATGTCTGCGAAGGAAAAGAAGTTAGGTGGGTTAGTTTGAGAGTGAGTTGAGGTGCGGAGATAGGAGATTCCCTATCTATGTAAAGAAAACATTATTTATTATTCAGTGTTCACTTTCTTTCTTCTTCTTCTTCTTTTTTTTTTTTCTTATAAATAAAATGAAAAAGTGGAAGTGGTGTCCCATCGTCCTCCCCAAAAAAACAGAAAGAAAAATTGCACCGGATTCAGTGTTCACTTCTTGCTGAAGTAATTCGGTGACATCTAGCACAGAATTTTTGTGTCTTATTCCCTCTAATCTCACTGTACTTACTTTGGCAGCAGCCAACAGGTCAGAGTTCCTAGATGTTAATTGGCTTCATTCAATGAATTACCAACAAACAACAGGAAACGCATCCATCATAACAAGATTCGTAGGATTGTTGTGCTGCTCTCATGTTTCAACAATGATGTTGGGATTTGTGTTGTCTTTCACTTGTATTTGCAAAGAAAAAAAAAAAAATGATCCATGGAATTCTATGTTTATTACGTTATTGCTTCTCCAGACTTTGAGGAGTTTAGCTAAAGAAGATAAATCCAATGCAGACGTGTTGCAAAGCATCATACAATAGCTGGGATTACGAAGTAGACGGAGTCCACACCTTACGTGACATGACATTTTGTACATAGCACGTATTGCCTAAAATTTCTAAGCCCATGGCAATTTGTGTGGTAATAAATGACTAGCAAATTGCACAGCTCGTTGACATATATATATATATATATTTTTATGAGAAATTAGAACTACATTAATGCTTAATAACCGCATTTTTCCCCCCTGAGGTTTATATAATTGACACCGATCCTAATATATGTAAAACTCACCTTCCACTTTTGATCTACGAAGAGAATACTGCCCACATTCGGAAAAAGGACAAAGTGTCCTACTCGGATCCGTGTCCCTCACTTAAGATAGCTGTAACAAGGTTTTCCCACTTGTTGGGCCGTATCGTCAAAACAGATTTACCACTGAACAGAAATTAAGCAAATTAATATTGTCAAGCTAAGAAGCCATTTCAAGGAAGTGTAGCCAGCGTATCCAGCTCCTTTTAACTGAGTAGCTTGACAGCGAAAATTTTCTTTTATTGGTTCTCACCGAGGAAGAACCTAACTTTCAGCTAAGATATCTATGTTCTTGGCTTTGCTGGTGCGAGATATGCCCATTGCCCACTATTGTTGTAATCTTAAACAAGTGAGTTTGACGGAAAGTATGAGCAACTGAAAATTAATTATTGGATGATGATCCAAACAGAGGAGGAGTCTGAAGAGGATTTTTTTTTTTATTTTTTATTTTTGAACAAGTTAAAAGGGTATTTTACGATTATATTGATTATCATACCTAATTTTAGTATTAACGAGTTTGAAACCCAATGCCACCTAAGGCGACATCTCGTCATAAATTTTATTTTTTTTTCATTACCAAGCGAACGACAGTGAGAAAATTCAAACTCAAATAAATACAAGAGAAAGCAGGCCAAATCACTACCAAACTAACACTTGAGATGGTTTAGAAAAAGGGACTTTAAAAACATATATGGCGAACTCTATATCAGAAGCTATAATTGTCAGGATCAACCGTGACGCTAAGGTCTCATTGCACAAAAGAAGAAAAGAAAAGTCAGCCGAGTGAGAGAAGCTGCTGTCGTGGAATTAACTCATAGAGCTGTCATCCATTGGCTGATTATTGTACATAACGTAGTTTGATGCCTGATTTGAAGCTCGTTAGCATCACAGAAGTTTAACCACTGCATCACAAAACTCTTTAGTTGCACTTAGAGGAGAAAGAAGCCTTCAACTCTGGAAACCTGCTAGAATTAATTGAGCAATGAAATAAATTATCTATCAAGAAACAAATTTTCCTTTGCAGGAGCAATTGGAATCAAATGAGAACCCAGTACCTTTATAGTAAATCCATATTTGGTAAACAATCAGATGACAGATTTTAAAAGGCAAACCTCAACAAGTCATCTAACAGCAACCGACAGATACAGCAGGATCTTAATTATTTCAACACACAGGAAGGTGGAGGAGTTGCTCTCAAACTGCATTGAGAAAGTCTTATTCCAGAACCTTTTATCTAATTTTGTCATAAAGGACAACGAAATAATTGATCAGAAACGTTACGCGTAAAATTTTGTATCTACCCCATCTAACTATCGTACAAGGTGCCCCTACGACACTGCCTTTAGGCTGCTAACTGGTGCAGTCAGCTTAGTATTGAATGCTAAGCGCATAGAATGAAAGGGGAGAAAAAAAAAAACAGAAGGATATTTCACCCTTGGAGAGGTAATAATATTGTTGGATTCTAAACTTGTTTGTAACCTTGGAAATATCAGCCCGGTTGTTGAGGGTTCACGGGAACCTGTCTTAGCTGTTTAAGTACTCAGTTCATTGTGTGGTTCCTAACTTCAAAAGAGCAATAATATAAGAATAAAGCATTTACTAAGGTTTAGTAAGTGCAGACATACATTATTGATGACAGGATACTTTTGACGGCAGAGGTATAAAGACACAGTCTTTAACATACAGCACAACACACCAGAAACCAAGGTAACTTTTCTCTTCCACTCCAGTAATCTTCATGGTTTTTATCTAAAGAGAAAATTTAGGTAGACACAAAAGAATACTAAATATATATATATATATATGTAATTATTATTATTATTATTATTATTTTGTGCATATGGTAGAAAAAATGTCATATTTAATATAAAATCTTTTTGTATTCATTAAAATTTACTGCTTTTGAATAAACTCTTATCTGTAGACTCCAATCTGACGTGAACATGATGCAAGGACACCCCAAAATAATAATAATAATAATACAAACCCAGTGTAAACATCAACCCAACTATCAAGTGGTCCACCAAGTAAATTCATCTACGAAGAAAGCATGTGATGAGGAAGATGATATAAAGAGGCACAATAAAGACTTGTGAAAGAGTACATACATTATCATCGGGACCACTTTCACCAGTTCACTCCCTTCTCCTGTTGCATATATGTAAGAGAGAGAACAGTGGAATTTAAGAAACATCAGTCCACAACCCCAGTAGGTTGCAAACGAGGTTGACAGTTTATAAGTTTACACAGTAGCCCACCATTTTGCTAAGCTGCGCATTGTAGGTGCAAAAACTGCAGAAGCCTCGCCTAACATTGCTTTTGCTGTTCTTTCACCGTCTATTGGCTCAAAAGAGAGTGGATAGTACCATTCTGCAATAAATGGGGCAAAACTTATAGGTCGTGTGGTTGCATCCGTATTTTCTATTTGGTCAATTTGGGGTAGGATGTTAAAAGATTGACTTAAGCCTGTCAGCCCCATTTACAGCCACTTGAAAATTTTAGGATGAGTTTCAACTTGTCAGTCTAAGCCTGAATCATTTAAGGTTGAGTTATAACGTAAACTAAAATGACCAAAACAATTTCAAGCAAAGAAATGTTTGCCAACGGACAAACGATCTACATCATGCGCCATCACCATTTCAATTGCAAAGTGTCAAACATATTTCACATGGTTTTCCAAAGAATGAGACTGTCGCCTGGAAAAGCGTCACATGAAAAATGAAGTCAACTGGTGGTTTTCATCGTAACCCAGTGTTAAACCCCCAGTTTTGGAATTAAGATTCGCCCTTCATGATCCGTATCAGAATCCGATGCAAAGCATAATAAAATCCGTACTGCCTAACCTGGGGGACACATTTAAAAAGGACTTCTGTCGTTTTTCATTTTACTTAGCGTAGCGTAGGTTTATCTGTCACATTTCCTCTTTCCTTTGTCTCAATAGACAGCTCAGATAATATATCCCCCATTGCTATAAATGCGATTATATCGACAACGAAAAAGCGTTCAACTCCGTCCGCCCACCCCCCTTTTTTTTGGGTGGTCCTTTGAAAGGCTGTAAGCCTATAAAGTTTTGTTTATTTATTTATTTATTTATTATTTTTTTTAATTTTTGTTTATAAGAACTGAGGATCAAACTTATACTTGAAATTATAAATTTGAATGATTCTATTATTTAGATTTTGTGACTAGTAACCTGTTTTTAATTTTTCGTTTTCGTAAATATCAATTCAACTATTCATCAGACTTATTTATTGGAGCTTTCCACCACAACTAGATTTTAGTTGCCGGTCCTTAAAACAGGCCTCTTTTGAAACAAGTCCATATTCTTGAGCTCAAAATAGGCTGGACCCTTCTTAAAAATGGACGCTTACTTCATTGCCTGCTAGTTACGAATGCTAGTCTAATTACAATCACCTAATCTATTGGTTGTCCTGTATCTCTAAGCCCATACCAAGCATTCACCAACGGGCCAGATTAACTCGCCTATTCGAACGCAAGCCTAGACAGAACTCGAGTAATCTACCCTATCAAACCCATTACGGCCGCAGGCACCGCACTTTCACAGTCAACATTACTTCCGTTACACTTCCCCCATTTTCTTTTTAAGTCGTACCCGTCTCCATTTCTCGAGGTGGACGCCGCTGGCAAGAACAAGATTTGCCAACTCACTGCCAAACACATGCGAACCCTGAAGGACATGCATGCATCAGACTGCCACACAGTTCTTCTACAATGCCTACCCCACGAGATATGGCGACACACAAGGGGCTATAAATGGACTAGCAAAGCCGTGTCAATCAAGGAAATCAGCTTTGTGATCGGTCATGCAACAATGTATCCAACAGTGTCATATTTGCACACTGGTTGCAGGAATGCATGCAGATGCAAATTACCATCAAACGGTGACCGACATTTTTTCCACGAATTGGACAGTGAATGGCAATGAAAAACACTCAAAAAGGTACTTTTGGAAGGATTGCAAAGGTTTCTATCGTGTTGTTAGTTGGGCACCATCCCCTCCAGGACTAGGCAAATCAAAGCCAATAACATTGAAACACCAATTTGGAATCTAATTTGAACTTGATATTTAATAACAAAAGCCAAAAAAAAAAAAAAAAAAAAAAACCACCAAATTTAAAAATATTTATTAAATTTTATTTTAAAAAAAAAACCAAAAAAAAAAAAAAAAAAAAAAAACCCTCCAAATTTACAACTGTTCACTAAATTTTGATTTAACCATACAAGTATGCTGTCTATGAAATTGGCGGCATACAACTGGAAAAGAATTTCGGAGTTCGCATTAAGCAATGTATCAAATTCATAAATACAAAGGTTTGCGTAATAGTTCAATTCTCAATATGCATTCTCAGCGTTATTGAAAAATAAAAATAAAAAACAAAAAACAAAAACCCATCCTGTGCATTCTAACTTGCATGACGAACATATGCACACAGATTATATGATGTGAAATAACATCAGTCATAAGGCCCTCTGTTGATCTCATAAGTTCAGATGCCTCCAATGTGCTGAATTTCCAATAAACTTTTGAGATCAAACTGGTTGAAAGGAGCAAACAGCAGCTTCTTGATACAACATTTTATCACTAAATTAGATTTAAGCACACAAAGTATGCTACCCAATAAAGGAGAAATGTAAAGTTATAAATTCCACCATCTTCAAGAATCCATGCCCACATATAACGACATTTACAAAATTGAAGAAGTGTAAGTAATTCTGCAGAATGTGCACCTGCAAGAAATCAGCTGAGCCTTTCTGGTTGAGTGTGAGACATATGGGAATCTTCAATGCGTCGAGTAAGCAGTGAAATCCCATAATGTGAGGCGCTAGAAGCAGCGTAATAGGATGTCACAGTGAGTTGAGCAAACTTTGGGAGCACATATCCTTCAAGTTTACATGTCAACAAATGTTAGGGATAAAAGGTCCAAGATTAAAAATATTAAATGGGCAAACAAAACTTTAAATCAAATGCACTTAGAGCTCAGAGCTCTTCTCAGGTGTTGATGTGGTGGTATACAGTACATAACAGATTGGGACTTCAAAAGAAGCTTAAGCCACATAAGCTCAAGAGGTGCACTTAGTTTTTTCTTGAACTTCCTTCTTTTTATTTTTTATTTTATCTCCGCCATATTCCTCTAGAGATATAATCAGTTCTTTTGCTACACTTTTGACATAATTTCAGCATAAAAAAAATTTCATTGAATATTGGGGAAACAATCTTGCCAATGCAAACTGTGGAAATATGACAGATGGGTCAAGGACCTAGATCATGATTTGGTTAGGGAGATGGGAGTGCTGGTAGTGAAACAGTGGGCATAACAAAGATATTGCTTGTCTTAAACAAGTCTAACAATGAAAGTGCTACCCACTGTCTCTGAAAGGACAGAATTTTCAGTGCATAGTCAGTCAATGCCAAATAACCATAAACAAATAAAGGAAAGAATTCTGCAAATGTTGCTCATCTAGTTTCATTCCCCAGGTAATTAAAAAATTGTGGGCAGAACCAGGTCCGAGTCAAAGATAGAATTTAAAAGCCTTAGTATGCACAATGATAGATAATTTGAAAAAGTCATATATTAGATGCTAAGAACAACACTACACTAATCAACGGCAGTAGAGTTTCCTGCCATACCTCCAAATGTAGCACTGGCACCTGAAACCACCAACAACGGAGGAAGCTGCCAACAAGTTAATGCATTACATAAAATCAGCTTATGAAAATTCCTATGAAGGTTGACCAGTGGTAAGCCTTTGGGGGTGAAAAAGTGTAGGAAAAAAAAACAGAGGAATAAAGAAGGTGTACCCCAACCACAAAAGGAAGCCATTTTGGTCCCTTGAGACGGTTTTGAAGGAACGGGATTCCTGAAACATAAAAATACTTAGCAACATACAAGTACATAGGCAAGAATGTGTATATCGATGTATATATGCCAAGATACTGGGACACAATCAATACCTGTATTGAAACCATGAATTGCACTAAGCATTCCACCAACACCTGAGCCAGCCTATTTGACACCAAATATCAAATCCAATTAATGACTTGTTTTTCGCTTTGGGGCATGGTTTACAAGTTTTTCATCAGAAATTAAAAAAGTTTTGTACACAAAAGCTTAAATACTCTTAATTTAACAATTCGCCGTAAGCCAAGCCTTAAACCAGAAAAGGTAGAAGGAGAAGGAGAAAGCCAAGACAGATAGAAAATTAATTACAATGATTAATTTGAGTAAACTCTCTCAAAACAGTAGAAATCGCAATTGACCATTAGAAACACAGACAGAGACTAAAAAAGCAAAACAAAAAAAAAAAAAAACGAAAAAACGCAGTCAAATATCTATATACACATACCACGGCAGTGGCGTCATGCAGAACTGAAGTAATGGTCCATTCTCCCTTTCCCTGAATCACGACAAACACCAAATAACTATAATAATAATAATAATAATAATAATAATAATAAGGAGCAAAATAAAAGATAAGTGTACGGACAGAATTAGGGTTTAAGAGAGCGAGACAGCGAGGGCAACGAGGGCAGCCGAGGCCTGGATTGAGGGTGGGATCGTGATGCAGATGCCCACTCCTTAGTTTCTCTTCGTATACTTCTCGCGTCCCCATCCTCTTACTATCTTCCCCACTTTCAAACGCCCCACCCGCACCCTCTGTTTTGCCTTTCGGCGACGCTTTCAGTAATTTACCTGTTTCAGCGGTTGTGTTGTGTGCTTGTGCCAGCGGGCGGATGCGAGGCTGGACGTCCACCACAAGTTTGGTCTGTGGGCAAGTGGGCAACTCACGGAAACCGGGTCTTAATTTCTGGGCTGGACCGAAATGGACTGGACTGGACTTTATCATTTGGCCCAATTAGTTCTCGGGACACGCGGTCGAGTCGAAGCAGATTTGACTAGAATCGTCTTAAAAATTAAAAATTAAAAATTTTAATTTTAGTTAAAATTACTTAATTAAAAACAAATATACGAGGGACCACTCAATTTTGTAGTCTAGTAATAAGTGATTGTCATACTAAAGGTCACTGTATTTAACATCATTTCAGTTCACTTCTCCGTATACTGTCACTTAGTTGCATTCCTCGACGGCTCTGCCCCCACGATATTCCTTTCGATGGAACAACAGGGCCAATAGTAGCTCGACCTTTAATCACCCAGTGACTTTTTTCTAATCTTCATATGTGATATTTTCATAAGTAATCTCGTGAGACAGGGTGACATAATGCAGTGAGAAGTGACAATCCAATCGTATAAATTAATATTTAATGGCACAAAAGTTTAAAATAGTTAGTTCTTTTTTAACAAAATTAAAAAATAAAGATATTATTTTATAATTTTATGACAAAAAAATTGTATTTTATCAAAATAATAAGTTTTATAAATATATATGTAATTTTATTCAACATTTTAACAAAATTAAAAATTTCTAATATGATAATTAATAAAATTTATATTATTATATAACAAAATTAAGTAATAATTAATTCCTTACTTGCTCATGTATTTTGGTAGTAAAATTGTTTAACACTTAGCTCTAGAATCAAAGGTACAAGCCTCAACGCGAATCTCAAATTAAAGGATAATAATAATAATAATAATAGATCTCCGCCCCATGATTGCTCTTTTTCATTCAATATTATTCAGCCAACATGAGTTTTTTTTTATAATATATATATATATATATATATTACAAGAATTATTCAAAATTATTTTCTTTCACCTCACTAATACACATAAATAAATAAAAGTTTGCATCCACGTGAACTGGATTGGCAATCTTTCTCGGTCTTTTTCCCTTTTTTTTTTTTTTTTTTGATATGGGAATTTGAAAAACGTGGAATTTTTTTCCATTCAATCGACAATTACGAACATTCCAAAAGAAAAACAAATTTATATTTACTAAAACCAAACGAAATCAATAATGGAAGACATAGACGTTGTACTCAACGACAGCGTCACCGGTCTTGATATCAATCTGGTGGGTCCTCGCCTGAGCGTAACCACGAGCAAACCTGAAAAGCCCGCTCCCGCCGACGATTGGCATCTCCCTAATGCCGGAAAACACGCTGTTGCGCCCCTGAACGCTTAGATTGCTGCCATTGTACTTCCCCTCCGTGAAAGCGAAGTTCATTACCATCAAAAAGCATAGCTCAGTTTGGGCCGCGGACGCGTAAATCCCTTGCGCCCGTCCGACGAGCTTAGAGCTGGATTGGGGTCCGAGAGTTAGGGGGTCATCCATCATGGTCACGAGCCCAAATTTCGATAAGGACGTGCCGGTCGTGGGGGCGCTGGCGACAGGGACGGCGGTGGGGTGAGGCCCACTGACTACGTCGTGGAAGTAGAAGCGGAGGTGAGATAATTTCTCTCGCTTGAGGCCTAGTGATTCCTTGGACAATTTTGTTGAGAAAGCAGGGTGGGAATGTGCCGGAGCAAGATTGCAGGTGGCAAGGGTTATTGAAAGAAAGAGGAAGAATTGAGGGAAATTGGGGGAGTTTATGGCCATGGTGATGAGAAAGCGATAATGGCTGCTGCAAGGAGATACTTGGAGAATCAAGAAAGGCATGGGTGCTTTTCTTAGGGGTGACTTCCTCCTATACATAAACGAACAGAGGCAGCTGATACTATGATGAAAGGCTTGATGTGTCATGTACGTTCCACTAAATGTAATAGTTGGCGTCGAGTGTACTCAATTAAATTTAATAATAGTCATATATATATATATATATATTTTTACAAGGATTATTATATAAGAACGTAGACAAATGATTCGACTTCGATCTATTCACATGAGAATCAGCATACCAATAATTTGTTTTTTTTTAATTGTCAAAAAGAATTAATTATTCAAACAAATGAATTAAATGAGTTTTTATAATGGTTGTGGTGTGGAGGAATCTTGGTTGCTTTATTATATTACGCGATTAATTTGACGCGTCTAATCTACTTATATTGTGATATTATCATTAACTAGTTGAAACGATGGATCCAACTAATCAAAATATAATCAAATGGTTATAATATTAAAATATATAAATTTTCTTGGCCCCAAAATATATATTTATAAAATTGCCAGCAGACCACGTCAAATCAAAAATATTCATCTAACTTTAATTATATAAAAAAAAAAAAAGAGTGATGGTCAAGAAAGTATTGGGTCAGTGAAACAGTCTGTGCATAGAAAGAGCAAAACAATAATTTATAAATTCTGATTGGCTTTTGATCACGAGGAAGAAACATTCCCTACCCCTTCGACGGGGAAAGACAAAAGCAGAATTCAAAGCCTAGACAGGATAGAACCCACAAAGATATAAAGTAGTTCTTGTTTGATTATTAGAAGTAAAAGTGGTCCTAATTTCGTCAGCTTGTCCAACTATTCATTTCCCACCGGAGCTATTTGTACATTCGATGTTTAATTTGTTAAGTGTATCCACGCAGTTGAAACTCTATCAGACTTGCAAAGCAAGTGGCATAAAGATTGTAGGTGGGGTCTGAGTTTGCCAGAAAGGGTGACAGACCGAAGAAGGAACAGTGATCAGCAGGACCAATCCCTGTGCAAGAAACTTGGCCCAATGCCCACGCGTCTTTCAAAGCAGGAAAGGAAAAGGCAACGTAGGAACAAACTCAACATCTATTCCGTGATATAATGTCATTAATTATACTCGCAAAGAAGGCTTTAGGAACAATTTTCCATACAAGATTTTGCTAGGTGCAAGCCGCATGCACAAATGTGTGTAATCGTGCAGATGGTGAGTTCTTGTGCATTGTGACAAGATAATGGTTGTCACACACCAACCATCAATCCTTTTTTTTTTTTTTTTAAGGGTTCAGCTAGCCATCAGCTCTTAAACTTAGAAACTTGCAGAAAGATGTCGACAAAGACCAGAAAGAAAAGGAAATGATAAGATATATAAGAGCACATCTTAATGAGCTGATGGACAATCAGCATCCTTCCCAAAATGTTCATCGGCTTTAAGTTGCATTACGGAAAATAAACCTTAATTCCTATATATATGTTAAATTCATCTAATGATAATAATCATAATTAAGATTTTGATTTTGATCATTGCAAAGCCCCCCGCGCGTAGGTGGTCATATAGCATTGCCTCAGCCGTGAGCTACTCCCACTGTCAACATTAGAGTTTTGATTGCAAGGTAGTGGGGCATTTTTGCTAAATCAGTTTCAGCAACCACGGTTGTTTTTGATAATCATGTTCACACTTATTCCAAAAGCAACCAAATGTGAAGTTGTCTGGGAGTAGAACTTCTACACTTCAGTTTTGATGTCGCCGTATAAACTGAGTGCTTAGTCAGAGAGAAAATTCCAATACCCTTTAAGATGTGCCAATACATGGCTGCCAACCATGGAAGTGTCTAGCTATTTTAATCGAGTGAGCGTGCCATCAACCTGAATCCATTATCGCGTATCTCCTGAAAGTTCAACGAATTCAGTTCATCTTGCATTAATGCGCTTAAAGTCAATCAAGCCGCTTAGTTGGCCCCAGTTTGCAATTTATTACAACTAATTTAAATTTTTCACTTTTATCGTCATAGATTCAATTCAAATTTGTTATATTTCTCCGCGACGATACGATGAACTGCATTTTGTTTTTTTTTTTTAAAAAAAATTTGTGTGCAAACCAAACGTATTCAGTGTTGTGCTTGGACTGTAAAATGGAAGCTTAATAAAATCGTCACCCTCATAAGAAACTCTTTCTTTAGGCAAGGCCTTATGAAACTCTTGTTCGTTAGTTGCATTTGACTTTGCTAAAGGCCGGGGGGGGGGCGTGCATCCGGGTTATAAGGCCTCAGGCCTTGAAAAAATGTACCCAATTATAAATTTATTTTTAAAACCAAAAGAAGAAGCTGGACTGGGGTGCTTCATTTGGGCTTAAATGGAGCCCCGACTCAATTACTTGAAAATGAATGCCCAGAGGCCCCAAACTCCTTGAAACGGCGCGTACAGAGACAGAGAAACAAGTTTCAGTTTCTGCCAGGTCTTCTTCGTCTCTTGTTCTGTTGGATTTCTCTCGCTGATAGACGGAGACTTCACCGACTAGACGGAGGCTGATCGACGACCTGTGCTAGTGCCAGCGGTCAACCAAATAGGATGGTAATCCTCTTGCCCATTAGTTTCAAAGCCATAAATTGAAGATATGAGATTTTTTTTTTTTTGTTTTTTTAAATTTATGGGTTTACTTCTTGCTGTTGTTGTTTCATTTGTGTTACGTGTGTCAGTCAGGAAGGAAAGAAACAGTGCTTGATTTGGCAAAATTTGTGGACAAGGGTGTTCAAGTCAAGCTCAGTGGTGGTAGGCAAGGTCTGCCACTTCTTTTTCCCATTTTCTTTTTTCTTTTTTTTTTTTCAAAATATATTGGGATTACAATATTATAATTTTGCAATCATCAGTTTTTGTACTGCCTGTGAGTGGAATGTAGTGGTAGAGGTCGAGCTAATTAAGGACTATTGGCTCTGAAAAGTGAGAAAGATGAGTGGGTGTTTTGGTTTTATATGTAATAACACTGAACCTAGCTTGAGAGAGTCTCTGCTTCATTCTTTTTCTAATCTGCAAAATGGGCTTCTAGGCTTCCACATTGTGGGGTCTAGGAAAGGAAAGGATCAGACGTATGCAGTTTTACCCTTGTTTTACTTAAAGGCTATTTCCGCAACTTGAACCTGTAACTTCTTGATGACAATGGAGTAACTTATAGCAAGGGTTTTCTCTTCTGTGACATTGTTTTTTCCCTTTGCAATTGAATTTTATTAAAAAGATGATGTTTGGACAACACTACAAACTTGTTGCATATGAATTTTTGTTGATGGTATCCAATCTGATGCCTTAAATTCACTGTTCTCCAGTATTGGACAGACGCTGGCCCTTAAATAATGAGATTTGGGATGTAGGTTTGTTATAAGAATGGTGTATGTTAAGGCTGAAGGCATGTTATGAATTACATATGTTGATAGACTAAAAAGTGCAGCAGAAACATTAGGTCAAAGTGGTTTCACTAAAAAATTTTTGAACTGTTGAGTTGTATGCACAGTACACTTGCACACCCGAAGCCACAAAAGTGAATGTGTTTTTGTGTGTGTCTCGTATATATGTGTGTGGTTGCAATACAGAACATGCATATATCTGTGCACACCCACATCTCAAGGCGCGAGCTATTATACGAACTTTCATTGAGATTGTTCCATGCAAATCACCATTCATCCTCCTAAAACTTCATTGAGATAAATAGATAGATATACAGAGTTAATTACTTCAGAAAGAGTATGCAAATCCTTGGTACGATGAAACATCTTATTATCTGCATGTTGTAGATAACCTAATAACATTTTGCTCTGTTTTCTTTTAGTGACGGGGACTTTGAAAGGATATGATCAATTACTAAACCTTGTCCTGGATGAAGCTGTAGAATTTCTTAGAGGTAATCATTCTATATCATTTGGTTAGCATATTCTTTTTGCATATTCATGTGTGAGGTTGTTCTCTCCTTTAATTTTTCTTTTAAATGTATTTTGAAACCTTTTTATATATCTGCCTATACAGTATGTATTTTTGGGTACCATTGATATTATAGTTCATTGATTTTTTTTTTAAATTTTATTCATGGAAATAATGTTTTTTTGTTGGATTTTGTTCCTACTTACTATGGCTATATAATATAATGTTTTCTGGCTACATATGGCTTAGGATCATAAACTAACCCATCCCAGCTGAAACATTGTCAAGATGTCACTTTGCAACAATGGAGTGGCAACTGTCATTGCCTTTCCCTTAGATGTGAGCTGAGATAACTTTGTTTTTCCTCTGTGCTGGAATTATAATTTGGGTTTTTATAACATTATTGATGAGGACAAAGGGCCAGAAGGAATGGATGGGGACAGTTACATGGAGTTCATGGTTGATCTTCGTTGATGTATGTTGTTAGTCCACAGTCCCCAGAATTGTATTATCATCTGTTACCGTGCTGCAATGGATGCTGGGCAGAGAAAAGTCCCTGGAATAACACCTGGATTTTCTTTGGATTCTCTGAATGGTTCTACATAGGGCTACAAATGAACAAACCCATTTATGAATATTTTGGTTTGGCACAAAAGGTTATTGGCTTGTTTAGGTTTATTTCTTAAAGAAACTGAACCCAAGTCCATTTTTTGAGACTAATTTAATCAATGAGCTATACATGACATGTCAAAACTCAAGTTTCTGCAGCTTTAGCTCTTGTCAAGTCCGTGAATAAAAATGCATGATACTCTTGGTCCAATAAAGTCGGATATGGTATTGCTTTTGGGTTAGGGACCAGACTATATGCAAGGCCTTGTGAAGTGGTTATTATTTTAGTCTCTAAATTTTGAGCCCTGCTTTAAATTTTGATTATTGTGTTTCCTAGTCTTTGGCATTAGCTTGTCTCTGGTTAATTATGAAACTGATGATATCACCTTTTACTTTGGTGGCATTCCAAAGGGCCTTGTGTTGACCTGTTTTGCCCTTCTATATGATAGACTAAATGCAAGGAATCTTAATATAATTTCCTCTCTTTGGAATGCAGATCCCGATGATCCACTGAAGACCACTGATCAGACCAGGCGTCTTGGCCTAATAGTAGGATACTTTTGACTCTATTTGTTCCATTCCACTTATGCCTTCACTAGCTTAGCACAATTTGGATATCATCGTGCAAAACTGGTGCTGGGTTTCACAATAGTGAATTATTTGAGCCAAAATTTGTCTCAATGGGTTGATTTGGAGAATTTGGAGGGCCATGGGGTTCTGGCCCAGAGTTCTTGAACTTGTGTGAACATTGGTTATCTGCAAATTAGACTAGCAGAGCACAGCTTCAATTTTCTTTTTGCGAATAGATAATGACAGTTAAAGATTCACACATGCTCTTTAAAGAGAAAACATCAGGCGTTTATTCTGCAGCATGTAGGGGCCCCAGTCAAGACTGTTACTTGTTATGGTGATGAAAATGTAATTGCTATTTTTTATTGTTGGTCAGGTCTGCAGAGGAACTGCTGTAATGCTTGTGTCACCCACTGATGGTACAGATGAGATTGCCAACCCTTTCATCCAACCAGATGGAGCCTAGATATGTCTTTTAATCACCTTGAAATTCACCGATGCTTGTTCTGTAATGATCTTTCTTTTCTTAATTGGTCCTACTTAGTCTACTATTCTGCAGTTGAATTTGTGCCTTTGAAGAACTGAAACCAAATGTGTCGTCTCAGCCTTATGCTGTAGTTAGTCTCATTTACCAACTAATCATTAGCTCTTGTCTTTCCCTTGCATATTGGGCTCGCAAAAAGAAGTTGGTGTTCGTCGAAGGAAGCCTTTTGCGGGCATTTTATACTTTATATGCACGTTGTGGGTAGCAAGCAAGATAGCATGCATTTATGATTTGTGGAAATCTGGTAACTAGTAGAGTTGCCTATTGACGGCCTGCCTTTCTTGCCAGTTTTCGGGTGGTCAACCTAGGTACTTCAGGCTCCCATCGTAACCGCATAATAATCTTACGGCGAAGAGATACGTCGTTGCCACTTCCTTCGTGGGGGAAAATGCTTTACTCCTTCGGTACTGTGGATTACAGTACCTTCCAATCTGCAACGCCGTTCATATAAAAATTAATTAAAAACTTTTAATCAAAATGGCTGAAAGATATATGCACAAATCAAAACACAGCAGGGACCAAGTGGTTTGCCTTAAATGTCAATTTGACACTAACCGCCGGTTTAAGGCTAGCAGCCACCAAAACTAGGCTCTCGAACTATACGTTGCCTCTATAATAATAATAAAATTTTAAAAATAAAATAAAAAGAAAAACACCCCTCTCCCAACATAGCCAAGGCAAAAACAATTGTCAATTCGACAATAGCCATCCAAAGGTGCATGCACAAACGAACCAAAGCTAGTACGTTAGAACAAAATACCCCCAAAGTTCTCTCTTGAAGCCTCGTTATGGTTTATAAAGTTGTTTTTTCGCAATATCTGCGGCGAATATACAAATTTTCTAATTTGAAAAATTGAACCAACTAATAGTACAGAAGGTGGGGGGGGGACCAAAAAATGCTGTGGAAAAAGTCCTAAGAATCTGAAAAAGTGGGCCCAGCCATTTCTGAACAGAACAAAAACCAGCCCAAGACAGAAAGCCCACAAGTACAGCAAACCCTAATAACAACGGCCAATCAAACAGCTCGAGATATAAACAACTAGGGTTTTGTTCTTTCTCTTATGCCAAGCATCCCCAAAGAGCCGCCACAGAGAGAAGGAGAGGAAGAGAGCGAGGTGAGTGAAAATGGCGGCGGGACACGGTCTTCGTTCTCGAACCAGGGATCTGTTCGCTCGGCCATTCAGGAAGAAGGGTTACATCCCCTTGACAACCTACCTTAGGACCTACAAGATCGGCGACTACGTCGACGTCAAGGTTAACGGGGCCGTCCACAAGGGCATGCCTCACAAGTTCTACCACGGCCGCACCGGCCGCGTCTGGAACGTCACCAAGCGCGCCGTCGGCGTCGAGGTCAATAAGCAGGTATTCTATGCATATTCTTTTTACTATTATTTTGTACCTGTGCACTTCAACTTTTACACGTAATTTGGCTAAAGGTTTTGCTTGGGTTGTGCATTCAGAAATGATGCTAGTGCCTTCTGTTTATGGGTTTTAAAAAATCTTTTTTTTTGGGTTTTTTTTTTAGCTAGTTCTGTTGGTCTACGTTAGCTTTTGTTTTCAAAGGTTTGATGTTTTGTCTCTGTGAAAAAGTTTATTGGATTGAGCATATGGAGTTGGTTTTTTTAGCATGGAAATGCTGCTGTGTTTTTTGGCGCTTGGGTATTTTTAATTTCTGATTTTATGAATGGGATGAACTGAAAGTTGATGTTTTGGTGTCGATTTTTCTCTTTTATTTATTAAAGTAGTAACGATTTTGGGATACTAATTCGATTCGAGCATAGGGATATATTGGCTGTTTTTCTAATCTTTTTGATAGCTTTAAATGGATACTTCCGTGATTTTGGGTTACTTTCCATGTTTCTGGTCTACTTCCTTGAAGTTTGATGAAACTGGTTGAATAATTTCATATAATTGGATGACGTTTCTGGCGTTGGCATGATTGACGTCTTTTGTGCCCGTCTTTGTTGGGTTTCTACTTCAGAATTATGTAATGGACCGGGGCTTCTGAATCAAAATGGTTATGATATGGTAGCACCCCTTTTACCTGCTGGATGGTAATTCTGTCAATTGCTTGTGATTGTGTGGAATTGTATATGGAAATCTTGAGCGATTGGTATTCTATTTGCAAGTTTGCTGTAGTCTTCATTTAAAAAAATGATCAATTCTAAGTGATTGATGTCTCCATTTATGTCTTGTTGATAATTACCTTATGTGTAATCTCTCACAGGTGAGTAACAGGATCATCAGAAAGAGGATCCATGTGCGGGTGGAGCACATACAGCCTTCAAGGTGCACTGAGGAATTCTGTCTAAGGAAGAAGAGGAACGATGAATTGAAGGCTGAAGCCAAGGCAAGGGGTGAGACCATCAGCACCAAGAGGCAGCCAGAGGGCCCAAAACCTGGATTCATGGTTGAAGGTGCCACACTGGAGACTGTTACACCTATCCCCTATGATGTTGTTAATGATCTCAAGGGTGGTTACTAGATTTACTCTTTCTAGTTTCTCATTTTGCTTTTCTGTCTCTGTTGAGAGCTGGACACAATTGGCTTTTATCTGTATGCGATGCCATATTTACTACTTCCACCAAAGGGGTGTTTTTTTTGAGTGCTGCATCACCAGAATCCATGGAATATTTTCATTATTGGTTCCTAGTTCTTATGGTTAAGGTGTGTGAGTATCATTTTTCGCATCACGGGGTTACAGAATCATGGAAATTTTGATTTATCCAAGTCTATTCATCAGCATTATTTTTGGCATATGTTAATTTCATACTCTATAACTGTCCCCGTTAAGTATCAATTCAATACGGATCCAAGCTCTCCTAAGTTTAATTCACAATAACATCTTCCAATTGGATTTTTGGCCATTAGGAAATTTTATTGGTTTTTATTTGATTGGTAAGCTTCTAAATTGAAATCTCAAGCTGTGCGTATGAGAACAGGACTATCTAAGTCCCAACTTTAAGCCCACGGCGTCTTGCTTGTCAGAATAGGAGAGGAGCAAAATTGCAAGTCACTGGGTAACTCTCTTCGGCTAGATGGCACGGTCAAATGTATAGATATCCAAGAAGACGGTTCCTTCGATTTAAAAACAGCGCTTAAACAAGCCAACGAGCTGGCCTCAAAGCTAACCAAGCCAAAATCTTTTTAAAGAAAAACTTAATGGCCCATCTGAGGGACACGTCTCTGTGTCCGGGGGACCTTTTCTCTGCCTTCTTCTGCTCTTATTCTTATTGTCTCGATGTTTTCACGAAGCTCTTTTTCTCCCTGCAAATAGAGAAGAAAAGGGGGAAAGAAGAGAAAAAAAAAGAGAGAGAGAGAAAGGATGTTTGTCCAAAGAAAAGAATATGTCCCGCAACAGCGCAGGAAAAAGAAGCTGATTGTCACAAGTACAACAGACGTGACTTGGGGATCTAAGACACAATTTATTCTCTTGGAGAATGACGTTCACTCGTGATTGACAAGTGTTGAAATTTATCTTATAGACCTGTAGCAATCTCATATTACATAAGAAGGCACTGAAATTTGAGGAGCCTCTCCTTTTCCTACCAAAGAGGAAGCAAACTCTGGACAACCGAGTTGGTGTTGGTGTTGAAGTGTGAAATATATGAGAAGACTAAGTGCAAAATTCCCTCTTCTGCTTCTCCTCTTTTCAGGTTTTCTCTTCTAACTAGTTAATTACTTATTGAAGCATTGATGCATTTATATACATGTATCTGCATTGCCTTCCATCTTTCTGTCTTTCTTTTTATGTTTTTGTGGCCATGTTTTTAGTTACTTTCTTTGGGTGGGGTAGCTGCATTCTCTCAGGTCTTAGAAGTGCATGGCGTCCATGGTGTGAGGATTCCAGAGCATACATGCCGTAAGCAGCTAGAAATGCGCAAATGTGACCTGCCGAAATGCCACCGAAAATGCTCAAAGGAGCGCCTAGGTGCTGGACACTGCAGAAACACCGAATGCTACTGCACATATTACTGTAAGCAACCTCCAATGTGATGAAACGCGTTGACTTCAGAAAGATATTTACCGTGTCTATGAAATAATACTATTTTCCGAATGTGTTCTTGCACATGTAAAACGGAAAATAAACATCCCGGCTATTGGCCATGCTTGCTATGGCTGCCGATTGGTCTTGCACCAATTTAATTGGAGATCATGAAGCATCTGAGAGAATCACAGGTTTTTTTTTTTTTTCTTTCCTGTTCTTTCATAAGGTTGCCGTAGTCTGGTACGGCATGAGATCGCAATCACTATAACGGTATTGATTTTACAATATCATCAATTTCATGCATAGGAATCTAAACCACTCCATGAGTTAAAAAAAGAAAAAAGAAAAAGAAGAAAAGGGATTTGTGCAAATGTCACATCATCCTTTTTTTGTTATGGTATCAAAGATTGTCGTGTATCGGGGGGTTACACACAATTGAAATTCCTAGTAAACATCCCATAAAAACCGAGTACATAAAAGCTAAGTAGACATCCAATTTTATTGAAACCCCTTTCTCTATGATCAATCATAACAGGGCACAGCAATATTATTTTTTATTGCAAGGAACTAAACCGAGGATGGGCAGTTAAAGGCGCAAACACAATGGAAAGTGGTGGGAGGGTTGTTGAAGTGGGCGCAATAGCCAATGCCATTATATTGCTCGGAGCAAATCCTTGAACATTCGAAGTAGTTGCATTTTGTTGGATCTATTTCCACGGAGCATCTTTGAAGAATATCTACTGACTGCGCTCCCTTTGAACAAGCTGCAAAAAATTATCGAATTTAATATTACGTGAAGAAAATTAATTTAGGCCAATTCAAGGATTGAGTACATAGCCAACAAAATAGGCCTTCATCTAAAAAAGTGAAAGCAAATCAAAAGGGGCTAACGCAAATCCGAATTCACAAAACAAGTTAGTTGAGGTGGCAAGTTGATTAAGTGATTAATATGAAGGGGTAAAACCACCAACCTGTCGAAAGAAGTACAATGAAGAACAAAGAGAGCAAAGAGGCTTTAACCTCGGCCATCACTAGCAAAATATTATGCCCTCAAACGTTTTGCTACGGAGCCCACAATGCCTCGTCTGGGCGATAATTTTATAGTGGGAGGGTCATTAATGCAAGCTGTGGACAGATATGCAAAATGCAAAGTCTGGGGGGCTATCTAAAGGTTGCTTCAAGTTGTTAGTCAATCCTTAAATCCATATTAAACTCTTGGCTGCCTTTAATAGCGAAGGTAGCTGATTTTCTGCTGACCATTTATGATTTTAGGCTGAACGTGAGTGGGCTCACCATATTTGCAACTTCCAAATGCCCATTTCTAGCTAAATAGTTATTGTTCAGATAAATGAGTTAAAGAAGCCCACAAGTAATGTACTAATTAAATTATAGGTATTTCACAAGCAATCTTGGAAACTTTTTTTTCCATGTTGGTCAAAGTAATATTCGAAACTTTGATCTACTTCTCGTACTTGTAGCCAGCCCTGAGACAGATATCTTTCCGACTGCATTTGTTTCTACACCATATACAGTTCTTGAGCAGTTACATGACTAAACAGAAATGTTCGATCTTTAAACGCCAAATTACGTGAAGTATCAAGTAGGCACCCCATGCAATGCATTTGTGCGCTTCATCTCTCACATGAAAACATATATATATATATATATATATTTTTTTTTTTTATTTATTATTTTTAATTTTTTTTCCATCAATTTTATTTATTCTATCACAATTTTGGGATCTGATGTTGACAAATGGAAGAATTTTCACTACCATGTAGTCGTCCTAAACAGACATGGGTAACCGGAGGTTAAACTGTGAAGGTTAGCTCGTAGCACACTCCTAGGCTTTTGGGTCTTAACACGTTCATGTGCACAAAGCCCCACATCTACAATACAACGGTATGACCCGTCTTAGATTGACCCAAAGCAGTACCTTTGGGTTATTAGGCCCATTTATTAATTTATATTAATGGCATCATATATTTTGTCTTCGGTGCCTTTTGCCAGCCCTTGAGACGTGGACACTAGACTACAAGAAGTTATATGATTATATACATGAAATCTAAAATTAACTCAATATTTTATATTTTTATTTTTATTTTTAAAAAATAATATAAAATTCATAAAAATTAAAATAATTCTTTCGAATCAATAAATCTATTAATAGATAAAAAAAGAAATATAAATTAAAAATATTAACTCAATCATATAAAAAAATTGTACAAATCAATAATATGATTTGTTATATGTTACACGATTCTATTATCATGAAACGAGGAAAAGGTGCATTACTCTTTGACTTGTTATTATTGCATTTTGATTTTTTTTTTTTTTTTAAGAACATCACAAGTTCAAATGTGTATAAATGAATGACACTTCAATGAAAGAATCCAATAAATAAATAAATAAATCCCCTTTTCCCGTCCTCACTACTCCAACGTCTAGGTGTACATAACCAGTAAAAATTTCCTGGCATCTGTAATGGTCTAGGGTGTTGCAGTTTGCGAAAATTGCACTTGATCTGCAGCAAGAGGGCTTCTGAAAGTTGCCTCTTTACTAAATGGAGTTGATACAGAAGCTTTGGGATTAAAGCGAGAGGTGAGCCGGGGAGTTGAATGGGGACTTCTTGATCTTGGTGACAAGTTTGCTTGCTCTAAGACCCGGAATTGAAGCTCCGAAGGATAATCCCTCATGCAGCCTATCCTTGGTCCAACCCCAGTCGTCCATTTAGAACATAATTGCTTGGCGAATTGAAATGACTTCATTCCTTTATGTGAATCTATTCTTTTCAAGATTTTCTCTTTTGGGATCTCTGCATTTTCTTCTTCTTCATCCTCATCGAAAAAGTTGAGTTTAGGAAACATGAAATCTTCCTCTGTCAAGAATGAATCTTCTGCCGATTCGTAGTCCTCTTCAGAAGGAGAATCAGGAGATTCATTCTGGCAGCTATGTCTTAGTGCTTCAGCCTCGAAGATGTCAAAAACTTCATCTCTTGATGGTATTTTAAGCTTGGTAATCTTTTTGCATAATCCACGAGACAACATTGATGTCTGTGCATCGTTGGCATTTGCTGCAACATTCGAGTCTTGTGGTCTTGAATCTATGCTCTCGTGATTCAAGCTTTCAATGTTCGTTGCTTTAGCTTCTTGCAGTAGATCTGCCTTTGATCCGTTGTCTCGGATTGCATTAACATTCTTCTTCTTGTTAATGACTTCTTCTTCGTCTTCAGCAGGGCTTTCCTGAAGTCCACATGGTGCATGCACATGTATCAACCAGAGGTGTAAACAAAAATTTTCATCTGCCATGAACACTGGTGAACAGAGTATTCTGACAGATTGATATTTGAATGAGATTTTTTTCCGCTGTATAGATGCATTAACCACAAATAATTTTAAACCCCTGACATTAGATGATTAAGGGAGAGGGGTAACTTTTGCAGGTATTGCCAGCAGCAAATATCTTGCTAAAGAAACTTGTACTTCTGGTTCGTTGGGCATGCTAATTGATATAAAAGGAGTAACTTGTTTTCTCTACCTTTACATCAGTGAGGTCTACGTTGTGTTCCTTTAGAAATGACATGAACTCCTGGAAGTTTTCTTCTGTCGGGAGATAATGTCCACTGTGAGGCCAAACTGCCTATCAAATTTAAAGAACCATACAAATATGTAAACAGCCCTGTTGGAATAAAACAGCATTTTGTCAAAGGAATTAATAGTCAATAATTTTTCTACCTCCAGGACACCATCTTCGACAACTAGCCTTCCAGCTGATAGCGTGGCACCACCAGCCAGGAAGCTTGAATGTTGAAATGTTCCCTTGTTCTTCTGACCAACGTACAAGTTCTTTGATGTACTCAGAACAAAAATCCACTTAGCGTCTTTTGGTCCTTCTGTTGTATTAAGAAACTTGCCACTTTGCTTATAGACCAATTTCCCATCCCTGACAACAACTTCATAAGCTGTCCTTTCAGTCTGAAATATGAACAAATGGTTTTTTTGTAAGATGAAGCAATTGGGTAATGTATTCCACTGAATCAAGCTAAAGCAAGGAAAAATGCAGAAAGGATGTATTGGCATCATGTTTCAGTCTCCAGCCACTGGGAAGGTACAGGTAAAGCTCAAGTAGTTTAACCCCATAGTTATGTCACAGAATCTTCTGTTTTTGGTCTCCATTCAATAAGCAGTGTTGGATTTTATAGCCAGGAATGCTTGAATAAAGAATGAAATCATCTATAGCAAGATAGTCTGATTCCTTTTAGTACTGAAATGAGAGAATGACAGAAGAGGATAAAACTCACAGGGCCAAGATACTTTATGCATTGTTGGAGAAGCTTTAATCTTGGACACCTGTCAAGGTTGACTTCTCTCCCTTCTCCAATATCAAGCCTGAAGGTTACAGATCAACATTGGGAGTATGTTCTTGGCTACAAAGCAAATACATCTTTTCTGCACAATATTTTAGCTCAAGGAATCTCACCAATAAAAGAAAGGTTGTTTACTCTGGCAATGGAGCCATTTGACATAATAAAACTGAAGGTTATGTCCATATCGATGTCGGGGATCAATCTGTTCACAGGAAAGAGTGAGTTTAGTGAGAGGTAAACGAGCAGCTTATCTTCTTCTTCTTCTTCTTTTTCCCCCCTTTTCTTTTCAAGTATAGAACTTACAGCCTCTAGCCAATGCTGTAAAGCAAGCTTTTGAGCCTTGGCATCCTTAGACAACCCTTTTCCTACCTACAGAAGATAAGAATTTTCAGAATGTGAGGACTACAGTAGAACATACGCCGAAGCACACGTCAATTAGCTTAGAATTTTACCTTCGCAGCTCTAGTTCTTGCTCTTGACCAACGTGAAATAGCAGTCTCGGGTTTCTCAATGTCAAAGAAAGATATAGAGCTTTGTTTAAGCTCAGCAAAATCCAACAGCTTCCACCTGTGAAATGGAGCAAAAGAATATCAATATCACATTAGAAAGACAGAAACAGAACCAATCTTCACTATAAACTTAAGATTGTGACAGATATAGCATTTGATTTCCATCAATAAGAATAATTGCACGCTTAAATTGATACAGACCATCTCTGCTCAACAACAACTGCACAATCTGCAAGCTGTCTCCTGGTTCTGAAACTTTTGTACACTTTCTGCAACTTCACTACAGCGTGATGCTGTTGCTTCTCCCACTTGGGCAATGATGAGTAGCGCTTATACTCTGACAAGCTATCCAATGTTGTCAATCGGCCACCCCTGTCTCCATTTTTAGGACTAGTTGATCTGCCAAAAACCCTGCTTTCCGTGTCTGATGTTGGACCTTTAAAAGGGAATGCAGCATTCATCTCTCTCCTTTCAGATCCAAGGGATCCTCCAAATATACCATATGATTGCAGCATGGTAGATTCTGAACGGTGGCTGTAGAAACTGATAGACCGTGAAGCACTCCTCAATGTTTCCACCCTCAAAACTGATTGATCTCCCAATTGTCAAACTCTGCAAATGGGCATGAAATAAAAGAGAATTTGAAGTTAAACCACGATGTAGACGAGCATTTGGATGGTAGAGACATCAAGACTCAATTTCCTTTGGTCAGAACTGAAGGCCTATCAACACCATTTTTTACGCTTCTCCCGAATGAGATGTCCAAATCCTTGTAGAGAATAAAACTTGACATAAATCATAAACATGTGTCCAACCAAATTCATGCTTTTGAAGAACCTATCATAGTAATGCGTTCAATTATCTATCGAAGGACATATGTAATGGAATAGCTTAAACCCCCCTTTCCCCCACCCCCAACATCAATTTTGGGCCACATTTCATGCAGTCCATTTGAGCAAAGCTCACGGGGAGGAAAAAATGAAAAACTTTACGAAAAGCACCTAATGTTCATTCTTTCATCTCTGCAATGAAACCGAAATGTTCAAAGCCGATGGCCATTTTGTATGATACCATCCTACAATTTGATCAATGCATTGACAATGGCTTGGTAAAAGAAGCCTCCAGGGAGCACAATCACATGAAAGAATAAAATGAAGGGTAATTGTTACATTTAATTATTTACCTCAATAAAAGAAAGTGCAAGAAAGACAGAGCCAAGGAAACGTCAAGGAAAGAGGGGAGAAGGAAAGGCTATGGAGAAAAAAAAAAAAAAAAACAGACAAGCAAAACTCAGAAGAGAAAATGGTCAAAAATGGTGGGGATCATTAGCTTTAGGAACAAATGTGAGAGAGGGAGAGACAACAATGGGGAGTTCGTTTGTGTTTTTTTTTTTTTTTTTTTTGTTTTTTGCAGGTTTTAAGGATCTCTTGACAGATTGGCTGCTCTCTGTCACAGCTCTCTCTTTCTCCCCTCCCCCTCCTCTCCGTCTCACTCTGTCCCTAATTTCCTCCCCTTGAAGACTCTCTCCGTGTATTGTTTGAAAGCTAAAATTATAGGTTGGCTCGTTTGCTATTCTTGCAACATTCATTACATTTACATGCAGAGGGATCTCGGATTTACCCTTTTGGTCATTCTTGCCAGACTGGTGACTTGATATAGCAACCTCATTCTCATACGTTCTCACTTCATTCCGTTAAATTCCATATACTAACACAACCATACGATACATTAATCTAATTAATAACTTAACCTTTTTTTTTTATTGCATTTGAGTTTTTTTTTAGTAGTATTATTTGACTTAAGATTTATGTTGATAATATAACAGTGTAATTTTTTATTTTAATTTATAAGTATAATAATTACTATAACTTTTTTAATTTTTTTTTTTTTAAGAACTAACAAATGTATAAAATAAAGATGCTAATTTGGCGCTCGCTGGGTTCCTTTACCTTTCCTTTTTCAGAATAAATGGTAAGAAGGAGGAATTTTGATTTAGGTCGTCCTTTTTCTTGGAGATGAAAGAGACTTTGGGTGGTGCATTAGGCAGCATGCCTTTATTTCTTCCCTGTGTTTTAAGGGGGTGTTCGTACTCGAGAAGCCAAAAAGGCAACTATTCATTTTAATCAAGTGTCGAGTTGGATTTATGTATAATCTTCACTAGATCATGTATATCAACAAATTCGATATATATATATATAGGCCATGTTTAGGATAGAATTTCCACCCGGTTGGGGGCAGCCCAACAAATGTTTAAAAAAGCAGTATATGCAGTGCACGGATTTTCTTTTTAATTTAGATGACGAAATATTATGTGACACCAAATTTATAATAAAAGTGAATATTTTTCATAAATAGAAATAATTGTAGACGGTGCGTGCCCTTATAATTTATCGAAAAGGAATAAATTATTGAGTATAAAAATAAAGGAATTGCAATATAAAGAGAAAAAAAACTACTCAAGGCAAATTAGTAGAATTATCATATACTTTAATTAATTTATTTTGTTTATTTATTTATTTATTGTGTGTGTGTGTGTGTGTGTGTGTGTGTGTTTGGATAAAGAGTGCAATTATCCTGGTCAGGCCCCCACATGTAATCCTAATTGGGCTCCGATTGGGTTTTGAATCGGCCCAACAAGATATAAAGATGTCGTTTCCTAGTTACCGTATAAACCCTTTCGCCACTCCACATCCTTTGTCTGAGCCAGCTTTCCGCCGCCGCCGCAGCAGCGCAGAACTAGGCAATTGGACCCTCTGAGGTAGGTCGTGTTTCTCTGTCCCTCTCTTTCCGTTTGGCTGCCGAGAAAGTAAAGGTCTGTTATTATTATTATTATTATTATTATTTTTGGATATCTTTGCATGCTAGTAAAATAAAATTCATCCAATTTGTTTTAGGATACATGCGACCTATCAGTGGCCTAAATATATAATAGCTGAAACCAAAACCCTAATATCATCGTCTGCCTCTTTACGTTTCTCTGTTCTCCGCCGCTACTTCTTCTCTTTGTGTGAGATCAAAAACTGATAAAATATCGATTTCACAGTTGCTCAGGGGAGCTCGACTGTAGGGTAAGATACAAGATATCTTGATGATATTGTGTTTTTTTTCTTTTCTTTCTTTTTTTTTAACCTAAGTTTTGTTTTGAGGCTTCCGTTTTATATCCGGATTTCTTTTATTGTCTGGATGCGGTGTATATGTTTTGATGCGGATTTTGTGAGGTGTTCTATCTGTTTTCTTTTTTTCGCTCAAATTGTTTGTTCTCCTCCTGTTTTCTGAGTGCCTTGCCTATGTTTTGATGCAGATTCCTGGAAATTTTTTGTTGATTTGCTGCGCATTTGAATATCAACCACAAGATGACTTCACGTTTCTGGGGGCAGGTTTGTGATTTTTGGTGATTCCAAGCTTTGGATTTCATATACTGGGGTGTTGTGTTTCGTTGTCTTTGTTTGGTAATTTTGTTTTTTGTTGTATAGGGTGGCAGTGACTCCGAGGAGGAGGAAAATGATTATGCGGATGAGGTTGAGAATGGAGGAGTTGGTGAATCTACCAACCAAGCTCAGAACAGATATCTTAGAGGAACGGCTAGTGATAGTGATGAATCTGATGACCAAAAGCGTGTTGTCAAGTCTGCCAAAGACAAACGTTTCGAAGAGATGTCTGTGACTTTTGACCAAATGAAGAATGCAATGAAGATCAATGACTGGGTCAGCTTGCAAGAGAGCTTTGATAAAATTAACAAGCAGCTTGAAAAAGTCACGCGGATTTTGGAGTCTGACAAGGTCCCTACTCTTTACATCAAAGCTCTTGTAATGTTGGAAGATTTCTTGAATCAGGCTTTAGCAAACAAGGAAGTGAAGAAGAAGATGAGCAGTAGCAATGCCAAGGCATTGAACTCTATGAAACAGAAACTGAAAAGAAATAATAAACAATATGAGGATTTAATTAACAAGTATAGAATGAATCCTGAGAGTGAGGAGGAACAGGAAGCAAAAGATGAAACAGAAGAGGGAGACGAGTCAGGTTCAGAGTTTGAGGAGGATCCTACAAAAATTCCATCTGGTGAAGACGAGGAGGGTCATCAGGATGTCCAATCGGAGATGGATGGGGGTTGGGAGAAGATGATGAGCAAGAAAGATAAGCTCATGGATAAGCAGTTTAAGGATCCTAGTGAAGTTACTTGGGATACTGTGAACAAAAAGTTCAAAGAAGTTGTTGCTGCCAGGGGCAGGAAAGGAACTGGGAGATTTGAGCAGGTTGAGCAGCTAACTTTCTTGACAAAAGTTGCAAAGACTCCTGCACAGAAGCTTGAGATTCTTTTCAGTGTTGTTTCTGCTCAATTTGATGTGAATCCAGGTCTAAGTGGGCATATGCCTATACATGTGTGGAAGAAGTGTGTGCAGAATATGCTGATCATTCTTGACATTCTGGTTCAGTATACTAACATTATGGTGGATGATATGGTTGAGCCTGATGAGAATGAAACCCAGAAGGGATCAGACTATGACGGGAAAATTCGGGTTTGGGGAAACTTGGTGGCTTTCCTTGAAAGAATCGATAGTGAGTTCTTCAAAAGCCTACAATGCATTGACCCACATACACGTGAGTATGTTGAAAGGTTGCAAGATGAACCTATGTTTTTGGTTCTTGCTCAGAATGTCCAAGAATATCTAGAGCGGGTTGGTGATTCTAAAGCTGCATCAAAGGTTGCATTAAAGCGGGTTGAATTGATTTATTACAAGCCACAGGGAGTTTATGATGCCATGAGGAAATTGGCAGAAGAATCAGAAGATGGAGAAAGTGACAAAGGTGGGGAAGAGCCAAAGGTTGAGGAGACAAGGGGCCCCACTGCATTTGTTGTGACTCCTGAACTCGTGCCTCGAAAACCCACATTTCCAGAGAATAGCAGAACGATGATGGATATTCTAGTCTCTCTCATATACAAGTATGGAGATGACCGGACCAAAGCTCGTGCTATGTTGTGTGATATTTATCATCATGCCTTACTTGATGAGTTCTCTACTGCCCGTGACTTGTTATTAATGAGCCACCTGCAGGATCATATTCAGAACATGGACATATTAACCCAGATTCTTTTCAATAGGGCTATGGCACAGCTTGGTTTATGTGCATTCAGGGTTGGGCTAATAACAGAAGGACATGGCTGCCTTTCTGAACTTTATTCTGGTGGAAGAGTGAAGGAGTTGCTTGCGCAAGGTGTTCAACAGAGTAGATATCATGAAAAGACTCCCGAACAGGTGCTGTCCTTACACATTGTCATACTTGCAACTATACTGCAGTGTTTTGTGGCTTATTTCTTAGTTATATCTTGGTCCCAAGTTGATAACTCTGTCTTGCTGGGTTTAGTTTAATGATGTCTTTATCTGCTTTATAGTTTCATATTATTTTCCAGTTCATTTTTCTTTTTGAGACACATGTAGCTTCCACAAAGAGGTCTACAGGGTAGAGCTTAGACAATTTGCAGTGAGTTATTATGCTAGGTTGTGTTCCTTATTATCATTTATGTGGCTCTGAGAAAATTGTTTAACTATAATTACTTCAGATTGTATTTTGTGTTTCAACCAAACAACAATAATTGTATTGCTAGGATTTGGTTGTTTGTGCAAATACCTGGTGATAATTGCATTGTCGTGTCAAATAACTGTGGACAGTGTCCATTTAAATGTAATGCATGTTTTTCTTTGCTCTTTCTGAGTGTTTCTCTGTTGGTATGATATGTTTTGGATTTGCATCTCTATATGGCTCTAAATAAAAGTATGAATGGGCCCCACTAGCTGGGATGCTTCTTTGAAGCTAAAGTCAGTTTTCTGTATTGGTTTTTGATATAAGGGGATTTAACAATGCATTCTTGTCATCCATCTATATATATATATATATATATATAGTTATTTATTTATTTATTACTATTATTTATTTATTTATTTTTGTCTACCAAGGAATCCTGATTGTTTTTGTTTAATTGTGTTTTTAATTGTTGAAAATTGAAATCCCATGGATTGCACATCTTCAGCAAAATTCTGGTTTGTTTCTTCAAGGACTTCATTTTATTTAGTGAAATCTGGATTGGTAATGCTCTTGTTTGTGTTTTACTTTTTGTCAGTGTCTTTTAGTTTTGCATTCATAGGGTAGCTGCTTAATGGGTATATCCATGTCTATATGTTGACTGAAGGGTGTGAATAATTTTCTTTAACAGGAAAGGTTGGAAAGGAGACGCCAGATGCCATATCATATGCACATAAATCTTGAGCTCCTCGAGGCTGTTCATCTTATTTGTGCCATGCTTCTGGAGGTTCCCAATATGGCAGCCAACAGTTATGATGCTAAGCATAAAGTCATTAGCAAGACGTTTAGGCGGTTGCTTGAGGTGAGTGAAAGGCAAACTTTCACTGGTCCTCCAGAAAATGTCCGGGACCATGTGATGGCTGCCACTCGGGCCCTAAGCAAGGGGGACTTCCAGAAGGCTTTTGACGTTATCAAGTCGCTGGACATTTGGAAGCTGCTTAAGAATAAAGAGAATGTTCTTGATATGCTTCAAGCCAAGATTAAAGAAGAAGCTCTGAGGACCTACCTCTTTACTTACTCCTTTTCCTATGATTCCCTTAGCTTGGACCAAATCACAAAAATTTTTGGCCTTCCAGCAGCCCAGACCCACAGCATTGTCAGTAAAATGATGATCAGCGAAGAGCTCCATGCCAGTTGGGACCAGCCAACAGGTTGCATTATATTTCTTGACTTTGAGCACACAAGGTTGCAAGCTCTGGCTTTCCAGTTGACAGAGAAGCTGACCGTCCTGGCTGAAAGTAATGAAAGGGCAATTGAGGCAAAGATTGGTGGTGGCAGTTTGGATCTGCCCCCAAGGCGAAGAGATAGCCAAGATTATGGAGCCACTGGTGGAGGAGGAGGTGGGAGGTGGCAAGACAGCTCTGGTTCAGCTCTGGGAAGGCAAGCAACTGGGCGTTCAGGGTATAATTTTGGTAGTGGGAGACCAGGTCAGGCAGGCGGAGGTGGGTATTCAAAGGGGAGTGGTCAATCACGAGGAACAAGATATCAAGATGGTGCGTATGGTGGTCCAGCAAGAACTGCTAGGGGATCCCAGATGGATGGTTCAACCCGCATGGTTAATCTCAACAGGGGGGCTCGTGCATAAAGAGGTTTACCTACCAATTTTATGCCGTCTAATCAGCATGCCATTTCTGTCTTTGTCAGCCATGGGGTCCACTAATAACATAGAGATTAGTTTTTTCCTTTGTTCCTTAATATTATCTTTGTAAGCGGAATGTGAACTTTAAAACTGGACATTGCATTGTTGTTTTTTGGCTATGAGAGTATGCAAAATATTTATTTTGTTTCATGAGGCTTTTTACGTCCATCATACTTGGCTGGGTGCTCCTTGGATAGTCTCCTCCGATCTCTATCTTTTCCTCTCCTCCATCCCGTAGGAGATATTTGGGTGGACCCAACCCCCGGTTTCTGTGTCTGGCGATTGTCTGCCCCGTTGTTCCTTAGCAATTCTTTGATTTTCTGTTTCAATAACTTGCTTGCTGTTTATCAAACTTGAAATCAATGGCTGCGGCAAGGTGGGGTGCGTGTATCATTCTTCTTGTTAATTGACATGTAACCCGGCTCCGGCCTTTCTTGTTCTCCATATCTTGCCATGAAAGTCCAGGTGATGAAGTAGTGGCGGAGTTTGTAATGTTGTCAATTTACTTCATTATGAGTGTTGTGTTAGACGATAAGAGGCACGTGCTACAATAATCTTCGGCAGGCAGTTGGGATAAAGGGGGCCGGTAATATGACTTCTGTTTTGGGTTCGACCCTGAGCTAATAACTAATAAACCGTGCATTGCAACTTCCTGCTATTCGTTTCATCAAACAACACAGTCAAAAGGATTCTAGTGGTTAAAAATTTTGAAGTTTTGAAAAAGCAATTTCGTTATGGAAGTTGGGACAAGGAAACAACCCCAGGTTCTTTAAGACTAAGCACTACCGAGGAAAGGAGTTGGAGCGCTTGAAAGGATAAATACTTGCAGAAGTTTGTTCTCGAGAAAAAATCACTTCATTGTGTGAGCAAGGTTTGTTAGAAAATCTCAATTGCATTACATCTAATCTTGGCTTTCATCTCTCTCTGATGTGCGAGCTGTTGCAGCCATAGTTGATTCTTCACAAACAATGCTTTTAGCCTTGATATGTTCATCATTAATGTTGTTAGTGGCCTAGGTGGATTCTCTGTTTTTTCTTTCAGCGGCATTAGTTTCTAATGGCCCAAGCTTTGTTTCAAGGTCCTTGACTTTGAGGGTTAGGGATCTTACATCTCTGGCTTCTGCAACCTGAACAGAAGATGCCTGCCACAGAACATGGAACTATTAGCCTTTCCCCAGACTAGATACTGACAAGATATCGAATGTGCCATTGATCACCCAACATAAGCCGTCTGCCACAAAAGGCACAATCCATGCTATGACCCCACCGCAAATGTGGGAATATTTATGAAAGACATAAACAACAAAGAAGCTCACATTGTTGAGATGACAAATTTAATTCCACCCAGAGTCTCTGTCTGGCTATGCATTAAGACTCTGCCCACATATGAAGCACACACTGGGAGATGGTGTTGCAAATGTTTTATCGAGAATTGGAAAAGAAATCAGTGATAATGACGCATATGTGGAATCCCTTAGCAAGTAAAATGATTGGATAATTGCTGCAATATTAGTTGAAAAAATGGAGACACCAACAGATTTTTATCAATATCAGATGACACTTTCCCTCTCACTCCATTTGGTAAGAGAATTTATAGAAGTGGGTTTTTAAAACGATGGAACAAGGAAATGAAAGATCTCAATCATAAATCAAATCATGCAAAACTAAATATAATCAGTTCTGGTTATGTACTGAAATAATAGTCATTATTGATTGATTGGCTGTATTCCTATATGGCAATCCTTCACCTAAGACCATAGCAACACATCAGTCAGCCGCATAGAGTGTTGTCAGCCATTCATTAGAATTTCCTGCACTTTTTCTCTCTATTATTATCCTATATAATTCTAAAACAAGAAAAAAAATAAAGCTCATTTAGTTGCTGCTGAGAGCAATCTAGGTCGTGCTACAGCAGATTGCATAGTTAGCATAAATGCCAGAGAATTTCGCATATATCCGCATGTCAAAAAGCTCAAATGCTCATCTTCTGCAAAAATAAGCTCGAGGCTAGGGAGTCCAACCAGTAAATGAGGTTAAGATAAATGGATTTTACCCATAGCTAATGTTCTCATAAATTCCATTTCTGAGTCACTAATGAGACAATAGAGAGAAGAGTTGCCAAAAACAATTATTCCATAATTTGGAGATCAAATGCTATGAAATATAGAGAAAAGAGTTGCCAACTATCCCTCAATAATTTTTGTGCCACCAAAAATCTTTTTGAAAGAATCATGAAAATAAACGTGTGCAATCAAAGACTCACCTGTACTAACTGGTCCACCCGTTGTTTTAGATCCTCTGCAGATGCTCCCCTATGAATATTTTTGAGAATACACAGAAGGTGAGAATGCAAGTCATCTGAATTATGTTGCTGGGTCATACACTGAAGCACAGAGGACTGACAACCCACAGCATAAAAAGGACAGTTCACAAGCTTCATTGGACAGACAGTTATGCAATGCCTGTCCATTTCACGCCGCATGATGTCATCCGAGCATTTTTGCTCACAAGGGATTATTTTAAAAGGACAAACTGAATCATGCTTTTCCATATGGCTTGCACAAAATATGGCTGAACACCCCTCATTTGTGCAGTTCACAGTCCTAAAGCCACAATTGCTAGCATGCTCAGCTAGCTCTTTGGAAGTATTGAATTTCAAGTCACAGTGAAATTTGTTCTTGAAGTCTACATTCTTAAGCAAAACCTGTGAAATTGCTTCCCTCCTATCAAGCAACCAAAACCCATTTATTTCCATCTCTTGTACAAAGTCATCTATCTTGTCTTCCCTTTTTTCACTCAGCAGCCATCCTGAAACCCGACTAAAGAAATTCCTCTTTGCACTTGCAAAGTCATCAACAAAATCGGAAATGATATCATGAGGATGGTCAGAAACTTTGGCATCTGGACCACCTTCTACGATAACAGACTCAGCAACAAAATTTTCACTCCTCTGAGTGAGAGAGTCTATCATCTCATTTCTAATATCAACAGCCACTGAACCAGGGGACCTAAACATATCACCTGTTGTGTTGTCTACACAAGCAGTGGCTAATCCAGGGAGGAATTCTTGAGCTATTTTGTGAACAACTTCAGTATCATATAGGTCACAAACAAATGTCGAGCCTCCTTTTCCATCCTCAATCTTCTCCTTTTCTGGTACAAGTTCCATCTCAGTTAAAAGACCATCCATGTCCAAATATGCCTGCAATCAGTTCATGACAGAAACAATAAATAACTGGCCATCTCCTTAAAGCAAATTTCAATTGATGTATCCACACCACTCAGAGCCAACTCAACTCAATGTATAATCATTTTGAGAGCAGGAATTTCAATTTCACTGGACGAACCTTCACTATGGGTCTGCAAAACTTTACTGTTGAACTTTTAACAAGAGATATGGGTCTTGCAATCTAAAAGAGCACTCACGTGCAGTTCCACAGTTCTAGCTATCAACCCTTGTGCTGGCTGCTGGAATTTGAGTTGCCATCTGGGTATCATTCCACCACATCTGCTTACTCCAAATCTAGGAAATACTTGATCTCGTGCATCCTAGAAGGGAAAAACGTAAATTGATAGTCAAAAATCAAAGGATAAAGGGAAAATTACAAAGAGAAAGAAAATAGAGGCCTTAACTATGCGATTCTCTCCTCCATCCACAAATAAGGGAACACAACAAAGGGGTTCCTGGTACAAAAACAGTAGTTATAACCCCCAAGATTTACAACACACTCAATGGTTCTCTATGTCTTTAATCAATGAAATTTACTTATCCACAAACTGCTGCAACCTCCTAAAAGTCAAATGCCAATAGCATTTTATTGTGTTCGTATTTAACAACATGACCCGGTTCACCATATTCTACTTCTTCCATTTGCCAATCCATCCAACATCGATGTAACCACAGAAATTATAAATCGCTACCATGGAAAAACGTACCATATCAGTTTTTCCCACAATTTTGGGAAGACCTCGCGGTTTCGTGGCAACCCCGTTTTGAACTCACTATAATTTCAATATCTTTCAATGCCATTTCCTTTCTACCAAACTCAAATTCCCAAGCAAGCAAATTCACCGTCTAAAAACTGCAACAGCTTTTAAATATGGAATACGTATATATATATATATATCATTTACCTGTTCGTTCTTCCAAGCGAAGCTCTTTAAAAGATCCGATCAAAGAGAGACACCTAGTGGGCAGTAGAGAGAGAGAGGGAGGCTTCCCCAATTCTAGCCGCGACTGGGGCAATCTTTGTCGTCCCTCTCTCTCTTTTTTTTTTCTCTTTAATTATTACGTTGTCAACTGCGCCGACGGTCATTGCTCGTTGACCACTTAACCATTCGTTATATTTACTTCCTCGTCCCTCCGTCGACGCTTACTGTGCTCTGCAACGCCATACAAAATCAATGAAGGGCATCGTTGGCATTCAAAAGTCCCTTCTACTTTATTGACGGTCCTGATGGCACCATCCCCTCTGCTCGTCAAGAGGACGGTCCGGATTCCGTTTAGATTAAATAAAGCATCTTCCGGGTTCTATGTAGCCCGGCCCGTCCAGCCACAACTTTCTTGCAAAAATGAATGACCAGAAGAAGGAATCATGGTTTCCTTCTTTTTTTTTTTCAAAAAATAAATTCCATCCACATTGAAATGATCAATTGAAACTCCGCGGTGACCATTGAAATTCTATTTGCTTGGCTTTTGCCTAAGAGATTAAGCGGAAATTAATTTTTTTGTTTTGACATTGAACAAAAGTCTTCCATTTTTTTTTTTTTTGGGTGGAAAGTGTATTGTTTTTCCTCTTTTGGGTTTAACAAGCAAAAAAGAAGAAAAAGAAAAATAGATTCATTCTGCTCCATTGCTTTGAGTCCAATATTTGGTTTCCGCAAGGATACATAACAGAGTTGATAAGCCCACAGACAAAAAAGCGGGATGAAATTCCATTTGAGCACTGATTGTTGCATGATACGTCGAGTACGAAAAGCAACTCACTCAAAATTTTTATATCACAACACATCTTGAAATCAATCTTCGGCTGCGTCCACTCCCAGCATGCTCTCATAGCGTCGCACTAGATAAAAGAGTAACTGGCAACGCCAGAATATCCGTCACTGCAGTGGCTCTGTATCTGAAAAACAAAACATGTAAAAACATAGCTTGGACCATGCAGGCCAGTAATTGATTCTGGTCACGATCTCTTTTTTCTTTTCTTTTTTTCTGGGGGGGGGGGGGAACGGAGAAGTGCAGAGTCACAGGAGCAATTACCACCATCAGGACAGCGTATTCTCAACGTACTCCATTGCCTTCTGTTTCACAGCCTGAATTCGATCCTCCTCTCCAAGAGATCTCTCGTACTCGAGATATTTCTTGAATAAGAACTGCGAGTTGAGATAATGAAGAGCACATGAAGCTTAACGGCAATGAAAAGGGAACAAAGTTCAAGTACAATGGATGGCAAACATTCGGCATACTTTCATCTTTTTCGGCGGGAGGCTCAGACTAATTGCCCTCTCAAACAGTGCACGAATCACATCCACATCTCCGAGTCTAATCTCCTGTCAAATTTATCCCAGAATTTAAAATCCAGATGGTGGGACATTAACGAAGATAATTCAGGGAAGAAACCAGAAGATCCTACCTGATCAAGATAAATGCTCCATAAGTCTGTTCTCTTTGGATACTCTCGAAGAATTCCTTCAAACATGGATCGCCCCCTATCAGGAAGACCACATTTGAACTGGAGAATAGCTGTCTGTGAGAGGAATTTGATATGCTTATGGCGGGGAAGACTCAATATAGCACGCTGCACAACAGACTGGAGCCCATCTTGTCCTTGCTTCAAGAGCCTCTGTACCCACCTCAACCAGACCTTTACGTCCATTAAAGGTAAAGCATAAATGAACCATTGTGTACAAATAATTTTACAAGGTAAAGATTAATATAAAACAATAATACACCTTGCATGAACGCTTGAACTTCTTGACAATTTTTTCAAGAAGCGTATCGGCCAACTTGTGTTGTTCAGTTCTTTCATACATTCCCAAGAGGGCCAGATGGACTTTCTTGGGATCACAATGTTGCAATGCTCTTTGAAATATCTTTCTAACAGCTTCCTGCAGTGAAATCTAACATGTCAGTCATCCCATTCACACACCCACATAAGAAACATATGAGACATAGTTTCCATTACCTCTGGGGGGATTCCATATTGATTTTCCAAATTGAAGTAAGCTACCCACACATTTAACTTCTCATTCTCTTCTCGCATATTTATTGTCCTCAAGGCCCTTTAAGAAATAAAAGTACCAGTTAAAACTTTGCTTCTCTCCCATATAAAATGACTGAAAAGATCAAATGTAAATCAACCATAGGACTAAAACCAAGTTGGTGTCTATTTTCCGATACCAAATGTAAAATCTTGACCATATTGACTATATCTAAAGGAAACCTTTCAGCAATTGAGCGAGCTTTCTCAATGTTGGCCAAAGAGAGTATGAAGGCCATGTACTTAATCCAAACAAAACTGCTATTAGGAGAGCTCCGAACCAATTTCTCAAATTCATCGGCAGTCCTTGGTATATCCTTTTCCAGCAGCCTTTCTTCAGCAGCCCTAATTTCTTGCTCCCTGTTCATCGTGTTTCCAAGATTAAATAACTGAAAAAGGGGAAGAATGGATAAGAGGGAACCATCCCTGGGTGAGGTTAGACAGATAAAACTACCTCTGCTCCTTCTCTTTCTTCCTTGCCCATCTCTTGTTCTTCTTGTCTCCAGTGTCTGCCTCATCAGCATGCTGTTGACTTTGACTAGGTACATCCTCCATATGAGACTGACCCAACTCATCAAGATTGACTTCAAGCGGAGGAATAAAAGCCCTTAATTCTGCTTGAGCAAGAACTGGGCATTCTCCATTTTCACATTCGATGTCCAAATTACTCTCAAGCAAATTGCTCTCTGGCAATTTCATGGACAATGTATCTCTGTGATCATCTTCAGTAAAAGCTTCCTCAGACTCTCCCTCTGAAGATAATGTGCCAACATCATCTATGCTATGAATATCCTTCATCCCAAGAGAGATTCTGTTTCTATTCTCATCAATCTAAAAAAAAAAAAAATTGAGCAATGGAGGAAAAAAGTCACGGTATGGATTTCAGTATTGTAGAAACCATGTCACAGCGGCTGATCTGTAAAACATTTAACAAAATTTTCTAGGATCAAATTACTGAGCCTAGTCATAGTATGCTAGAAAAGAACAGATTATACTCACATGCCAATTTATCCAGGATAATCAGTGACAAACAAAATCATGCTGACATGATATAAGTGCTTAAGGAAACCCTCACCTTCAAAATCTTTGCTGTAACCATTTCCCCTGCTCTATATTTACTTTCAATCTTATCAACATGATCATCAGAAAGCTGTGACACATGGCATAAACCAACCTAGGGAATAAAAAAGAGGATAAAACTACTAAGAATTTTGGGTAAGGACAGGTAAAATTCATAGAATCAAGAAAATAAGTTCAAAGAAAGAAAATGGATAAAAATGTGACACCTTAATCCAGATTTATTTGCATGTGAATGCAAACACAATTAAAAGAGCTGCATGTTTTCATCAGTTAGTCAAACACATAAATTTGATGTCTACAGCATTGATATCCCCTCTCCGCTGATAATAGTTCAAATGTTCCACATCTAACATAGCCTTAGAGCCTATATGGCTGAACATATGAACAATTTTGCATGAGTAGCATGTTGCTTACCAGGATTGTGTGGTCTATTTCAATAAATAAACCATATGATTCCACTCGCTTAATTTTGCCAGAGATTATGCTTCCAACACTTAGATGACTCAAATCACTAGTTTCGGATTTTGTGGCACTGCTTCTACTTGATTTCAAGGTAACTTCAACTCGCTTTGATAATGACTCTACCGATAATACCCTGACATAATCGTAAGTATTCAGCACTTAGCATCACTATCTCAACCAACAAGATGGAGAAGAGACATGAAAACACATACTTCCCTACTACAAGTTTCCCAATGGGGAACTGTTTTTCAGGATCATCAATATATCCATCTGATAAATTGGAGAGTAGAATCTTTGCATCAAGCTTCCTTGAAAGCAGAATGAAGCATCCTTTTGCAGTGACATTCTTAACATAACCCTGCCACAGCCAGTAAATTGATTAGCCATCAAATCCACCCATACCTCAGATGAATTAGACAGAACTTTAGCTTCAACCACTTGAAAAGAAATAGATGTTCTGACAATGAACACTGTTAGCACTACTGTCAGGCTAAGAAAACATATGACCAATCAAGAAACTAAGATTATAGTGCTGGCATGGACCCAACTTACTAAGAAAAGTGCATTGACTACCTCATATTGGCAAGTATTTAAAAATCACCAGTGTCACTGTAACCAAAAATGGAAATCCCAGAAGGGAAAAGTACCATGCAGTTGAAATACCTTGGGCAAAAATGCAAATGTGATCAAAATCTAGACATATTTGCAGGTTATACACCCCATCACACATTGAATGACCAAACAAATCATACTTGAGTTTTAAGGAAGCCAAACTATGAGATGAATGCAAAATATTGACAAAATCATTGCTCTAACCAATCACCTTGTGCGACAATTAGATCACCAATGGCTGATAGTATACTAATTGATTACATTTTAGTACTGCAACAGATTTATAAGCAATGATAAGTGCACAAAGCTTCTGTGATGTGAGGTGGGGAACGGTCAGACACAGGCACCCTTACTCTTATTTTTACAGAGAGACTGTTTCTGCAACATGAACCTACGACTCTCAAGTCACAATAAAGTAACCCTACTATTACATAAAGGCTCATCCTTCTCACAAGCAATGATACTGTTGACACAATACTCCTAACTTGCAGCCAATAAGGCAATCGAAGATTACAGAAAAACAGAAGATAAAAGAATGAAAGCAACCATATTAAAAAATACAGAGTAGAAATCTTTTATCACCTGCACGGTCATGTTAGGATGAAGATCCTCAATCTTATCTGGACGCCAGCTAGAAGGACCTCTGTGCATCAAATTACAAAATGTTACTTCAAAATAGAATATCATACTAAAGAAAATAATAGGGGCATACTAAAGATATCAAAATGACTGCAAGATGGAAGTTGGAAGCAACCAAAATACCCAAAGAAAAGGGAATGAAGTCATAAGAATAATGATGTTCATGCATTCTATTATTTGCAGTAACATCACAAAACACTCCCATTACCCAACAATGTTCTCTTCCAGCACAAACAAGCAATTACCGAACTTAGCTGAGGAAATTGTTCTAAATATCCAGATATTGTAATGCTCCAGGACTTACACATCATCAGAGAGATCAACCGAATTCTGACTAAGCATACCATCTGAAGATAAACGTAATGAGAGATCAATCTGATAATTGCCCTTGACTGAACGACTGATCTCCAAGATCTTGCATTTGACAAATTCCCCTTCAGAATATTGATACAATGGGTCAGGCACCCACAAGTCGTGTAGCTCAGTGAAATGAACCCTACCATGCATATTAGGACCAATTTTCACAAGCAAACCACCAACACCTGGAAATATTTTGGAAATTCTGCCACCCACAGTATCTCCTTCACAAATATGAGCAATATCAATGCCATTTGGTACAATGTCTTCTTTGGTATTGTCAATCAGAACTTCACCACCATAATGTCCAATAGATGCATGTGGTGGACAGAGAACCAGACGTAACAATGCTTTAGCCTCTCTGTACCTCAAAACATAGCCAACAACTGCCTTCCCAACATAAAAATGTTTTTGGAATTCTTGAAGCTCAAGAGGCTCACATGAACTATCAGATATAAAAAGCTGAGCCTTCACATGTCTTGATACTGTTAACCATGCCCATTCACTGTCCACTTTATACACATAACCAGTTACACGCTGCCCAACATAGAACTCAACTTTCTCATCCCCCTGTTCACTGGAATCTGCATTGCAATTAGATGTTAGGTCCTAAAGGCTGCAAGATTAAGAGCAAACAGGTCATCAATATTATCAATTTTCATGTTCAACAGAATATTCCCCTGAAATACCATTGGCTAAAAAAGAGCGGAGCCATGCAACCATTCCTGTTTAGTAATTTAGACAGCATCAACTAATTGGTTTCTGTGGCAATTTTTCTGAGGTTTTGCAAGTATGTGAAAGCAAGAGGCACCCATTGATAGTAAAAAGGGAGGCTTGAAAGGGTGGGGGGAGGAAACAACTGGAGCCGAAGTTTTGAAATAATGTTGCAGGATATCTCTCTCCTCTTTTCCTTTTACTTTTGTTGTGCATTCCCCAGCGAGAGGTAGGGGGTCAAGGAAGGTACAGCATTAGATGATACAATAGCTGTCAAGGAAAAAAGATATGGCTGGACAGGACTTGGATGGAAGCATGAAGCCATAAAGACATCAAGCCAAGCATATTATTAACTTCCAACTGTATTGAATAACTATGAAAAACAAATGGATAGAGAAGATCCATTATGCATAACTTAAATTTCTGCACAGGCCTCTTGCATACTCCAATAGCCACTAAATAATTAGCAGCAAACTTCAGATTATTGCCATCAGTTTCAGGTGAATTGATGATAAATGGTGCTACCATGATGCAGAAAAAAAACTAATTGAAACATGACATGTTTCACCAACCAGCCCATTAATGACATTTAACATCATAACTTTAGCTGCGCACTATAAATTCTCATACAAAACTTGAGGGTACTTTTTCAATGTATCATTATTGCCAGCAATGCTTAGTGGCCTGACTTAAGAGTTTAAGAAATAGGCCAACAAATTGTTTGCTGCTAAGTTAATGAAGCTTCAGACTTCAATGCTTCAGAAGCTAAAGAAAAAAGAACAGGAAATCAAGAAATGCTATTTAGATTGAGTCAGACTTGTTTTCCAGGTAAAGAATACAAGATCCACAACAGTAAGAATATCTCAATTAGATAGCATCTCTTTAAAACCAAAAACTAAGTTCAATGCAGCCTGCGTCTCTAGACAAGGATTTGCATGGGAGATTCCGATATGGAAGAACAAATAAGACCTTAAATGAAAATGATGACCTTAAAAAACAAGACCTTTTTTCCCTTTTGCAACATTAAAATGAAAACCTAGGACAGAGACCATTTCCAGCCTCACAGCATTATCACCTTAGTAATGTTAGGAGCCGCAAAAATAAAACTAATGACAAGTTCCAACAATACATGAAATTCCAAAACAAAATATTCTACCTGCAAGTATCTTTGGTCTAACAGATAGCTCCCATATCTGGTTCTTCTTGTTAACTGATTGAGCTGGCTTAGCGACAATCCTTGCAGATATTGTCTGTCCAATTTTGAAGCTACTAAATGGATTTTCCAATGCAAAATCATTTACCTGCCCATGAGAAAGGAAAAGGCGAACATGACTATATGTTTAGAAAGCAATCAAATTACAAAAAACACAATTGATATCAGAGTGCTTAGGAAACTCACCTCTGTTATATGAATCCTCCCACGGAAACCAATACCAAATTTCAGTCTCATTTCAAGAGGCTTTACTTCAGTAATCTGAAAGGTACAAGTGCATGAGTAGACTATGCAAGTACAACACAAAATTCCATGTCATGGTTTTCAAGGAAATAAAATGAACAAATAACAAAAAAAGAAAGTCAAAATTTTCACCAGTCAGTGCAGACATAATTAGTCATGAAAAGCATAATATATTCAGACAAAAATTTAAGCTGACTACCTCTGCCAGAACCAGAGATCCCAAATTATAGCTAGATTTCTTTCTGGCCTTCTTAGAAATGGAATCCCCAGTTACCTCACTAATGCATTTCAATAGCAAAAGCAACCTCCCTGAGGTAGAAGGGCTTGGAAGAGCCATAATGGTGGCACTAACACTGCACAAATAAATTTACAAGTGGGTTTAGATCTCTAACAAAAGTACAGCAGATTTGATAATAATCCAAATTGTTGCTGAGAAAACTAGAAAGTATCATAATTTACAGATAATCAGCATCTTTTTGAAGACTTGTTGGCAAAAAAAAAAAACTCCAAAAAGAGAGTTCATAAGCATGATAATATTTGGAAATTTACAAAAGCATATAAGAGAGAAAAGGAGGAATTAGAGATGGATGTATGCTGTAAGGATAGTTGCAAACAGCACTCATACCTTTGTCCAGTCAAAAATTGTTTTGGAAGGAACTTTTGTGTGTTGTAGTCAGATATTGATGCATATCCAATAGCATAGTTGTGCTCTGGGATTGAAAGAACCTGCAGAGCATATGAGCATGAAAATCCAAACAATCAATCATCACAATTAACAATGATATAAAACACTTGCCAAGTAATTGTCTTTCACAATCTCCACAGTTGCATCTATTCTCTGATGCACCTCCAAGCCTCCAGATGCTTCTCTTTTGCGCTTACAGAATCAAGAACAGCATAGATTAGGCCCAAATAGAACAAGCATGAAAATGGAAGGCATAGAATTGTTATCCAGAAAGGAATTACAACAAACAAAACATCAAGTGAACAACATTAAGGGATGAAGATAACATTAATGATTGTTATCAAACCCATTTTTAATCTGTTTCAACTAACATCAAGAAGAGCACACATATAATTTGAGATATATGAGAGACACAGGCTAAACCTTTCTGATAGATTTTGGACTCTCAGTGTGGACTTTATTCAAAATCTCTGGCTTTAGGGATAAATCAACAAGGTTTTCTGTCTTGGCAACATCAAGAACAGCAGCTTGAACAACAGAGCCTGTTTCCACCATTGTTCCACACACTGTAGCAATCACAATGCAAATGATATCAGCAGTTGAAGGAAATTAAAACTTGATAATTGTGAAAAAGGAACTTACATTGGAAATGTGTAATAAAACCGAAAACATCATTGTACTTCTCAAAGCTAACAACAACTCCAAATTCATTCAACTCCTGAACTACTCCTTCAATGGTGCTGCCAATGCTAAATTCTTCAGCCCACTTTAAGGCTGTTTCCTTAGTGTCTGAAAGTTGTAACTTAGCAATCTAGGAAACAAAGAAGAGAAAATTGAAAAAGTAAGCCCAAGGTAACACAATTAGGAGAACACAAAAATGTTGTCAAAAAAATTGATTCATGTGATTTCATAATAGCAAAATTTCAAGATAACCCGAGCAAGACTAACATAATTCTCCTGAGATGGAGTGAACAAATACAGAACCAATAGACGATGCACCAACGTGCCCATTTATTTACCTTCTCCTCTGAAAGAAAATATTCCTGAAGGAAGGACATGTCTGTTGATGAGCACCATGACTGCTTCAAAGACAGGGTTATTCTACTTGTTTCACTACTCACCTAGAAACCAAAGTAACAAAGAGAGTTACTAAATGTGTCAGACATCATCTTTGATGAATTTTAGTCTCAGATATTGCACCAACATCAAGAATATAACTGCGAACAGATTGTCCAACATAAAAGGCTTCTGAAAGCCTAGTTCTCTGGTCATCCATTGCCTACAAAAAGAAATGAAGTTAAAAAGTGCAATGTAAAAACATTGTTTTAGTTTACAGAACCTCAAAATCAAAAAGGAGCAAAGTAGGGGGAAAAAAGAAAAGAAATTACCTTGCTTCTAGGAGAGAATCCCGTCAAATGCCCAAGAAAGCGAACAAAGCAGCCAGTTTCTATTATGTTGCAAATATATCCCTGGAGCCAAAAAGGGGGGGGGGGAAATATATATATATATATATATATGTGGTTGTCCAACACAGTAAAACTTCATCTTTCAGTCTGAAAAGAAGCTCAAAGAGGATACTGTAAGACATGTTTATAAAAAAGGATCATGTATATCGGAAGCAAGAAACTTACAGGGACTACTGACTGCAGACAAATCTGGCTGAGATCTGAAGGTAGTTCTTGAGCTGAGTTAATAAGAGATTGTTTTGCAGAGAGAACCAAATTGTTGCTCTCCATATCTGCAGAAATTGATGAATGGTTTTCAGAGTAATTATTAGCTTGTGATCTTGCCTATCCTCAAACTTGCAAACTTCAATGGTAAAGACATGGCAAACTGGCTTTTAACATTCGATTAGTTGTGGATACCCAAAGCACCAAAATGTTTCATGCAAAGTAGACAGATTTAGCCCTAGGGTGAGAACCTTACAAATTTGGCTTTAATACCATGTCAAGAAACCATTAAACCCAAAAGCTTAAGATCTTGCGTAAGGCCCAGTACATTAAAATCTAACAAGATCATTTCATATTCAGTAAATGTAAAGAAAAATAATATTAAAATGTACTCCTAGACAAAAGACATCAACATGCTGCTGCGCCAAGTATTAGGACTACAGCAACATCAAATAAAAACAGACATTCTGCAAGTTTTCTTCCTTAAACACATCTCTGTGTGTTGCATATTTCAGCTTCATGCCTTTAGTTCCATTGGTCTGTTTTCTGTAAGAAGCCTTATCAATGTCCATATATTTGTTTATAAGAGAAAAATATCAGCACTATGCAGAAACATAGAAAGAAAAGAGGGAGGCGGGAAAATTTAATGTTCTAAAGTGCAGTTTTGGATGGTCAAATCCCACATGAATGCATGGGGAAGGGGGAGGGGGAGGGGAAGGGGAAGGGGGAAAAATCCAGGCGTTTCATCCTTGCATTCTGGAAAGCAGATGCCAGAGAACATGCCATTATATAATATTCTTGTTCTGCCAGAATAATCTCAGGGCCCTAAAGACAAAAGGATGGTCAGGAAGTAATGCTAAAGAGGATTTGGCAGTGGCAATCATGATCTGCTAGGAAACTATTAAGACTGATAAAGTCGCATTTTGCTTCAAAGATGCTATTTCAACCAACTGCACCAAAATTACATGCTAAACAGATGTTTTCCTTTTTATTCACAAAGAAAGGAATGCCAGGTATATAACATATCTTTTTCTTTTAGACAGAAAGCACAGTATACTTGGGACAATGACAATTGGCATGAAATCTCCCCATCCATTTAGGTAAAGCATGAAAATACCTAAGACCAGAAGTTGATCAAATTCATATCCGGGCTTCAATAGGGACATCATCGAAGAGGCATGTTCTGCATGATGTGCAACAAAATTACATAACAATTACCACGAATAGTGGCAAAAGCAAAATAGAAATGACTAAAGGGATACACACAAGGATGGCGATTTTAATGATGGTAAGAGTACTAGTAAAGAAAACCACAGGAAAAGCACAAGTACCATGGTGATCTGCTAAATGTTCAGCAGTTATTGTACCCTTCCAGTAACCTTTCACGTTAACATAGACTATCACTGCATGAGGGGTCATTTTCTCAACAACTCCTCTGATAACACTACCCAGCTTGACAGCATCTTCTTCAGAATCCCTTTTTTGTTGCATCACAAAAATAAAAAAGAAATAAATAGAGAACATTACTTTATTTCTTGCACGATTCAAATAAATCTTCAATTCATCAATTTTAAGTATTCTAAATCAGAACCATTTTCCATCAGCCAAATGCCTTCACAAATCATTGACACACAGACATAAATGTGTCAGCAAGAATACCTTGAACACTTCATTACAAAACTAAGCCTGATCCGATGTGAGGCAGGAAAAGAACTCATTACTCTGCATTTGACAACTTGTCCAACATGATACAACAAACTTGCATCACTACCTGGTTCCAATCCAAGCTCCGATCTGTGGTTCAAAATGGATGAGAATGAATCAAAGTAAATCTGAAGATTGATTGAAAGAAGAATACTTAAGAGAGAGAAAGAAAAAGAAAAAAAAAAAAAGAGTTCATCTCACTATAGTGAAATCAGAGCAAGAAGAGATTATGGCTACAATCCAAACAGAACTTTGTCCTCAGATGAGAACAAAGGAAGAGGTTACTGAAATATACAAAGACTAGATGTTGCAAAACTAGCCTGGGAGCAAATCCTTGAACTCCGTTGTAAAAATGGACAAAGCATCCATGTTTTTCAATCTTCGTTATCCAACCATGTGTTATTAATCCATCAGTTGCATCAGCATATGAACTAAGAATCGGAAGTCTTGATTTGACCTGCCCAATCAACAACCAGCAATTTATGTGTTGGAAAGTTTCCCAGTTATGAGCCCACCCACCAGCAAATTTTTTGGACATGCTTCATTCAGTCTGACTGAATACATGTGACAAACACCCTGGATATGTCAAGAATTCTAAAATGGAGGTCCAACAATTGTGAAGTTGCCAATAATCGTAATAGTTGGGAATAGACTGTCAATTCCAACATATAAGAAGTGGCAATAAGCGTGAGTGCTAAATTAAGAAGCATGTTAACAAACAGACATAATCAAAGTGGATGCTGCACATATGCAGAAAACTCGATCCCAGACACTCCATTACATGCTAATTGATATGCTGATATATAGCAGCTCGAGAGAGAACATACAAGAGTTTTCTTCTGTGTCACAGTTATTCTCTTTGACTTGCAGCCAAGCACACGGAAAGAAAGTTCAGCTCCAACCTATGTAGGAACACAAGTAAGTCAAATACAAGCAACATGTTCTGAATGGGTAAGATGGAGCACAAACAATAGATGCCAGGATTTTACTTTAAATTTTCTTCTAGGCTTGACAATTTCAAATTCAGACATATGTCGGAGAGGGCAAAGTGCCTTCAGACCACCAGGAAATTGCACTATAGCACCAAAGTTGTCAACAGCTATTATTTTAGCCCTCACTATCATCCCAGGCTTCACATCTGAATGGGTAAATACAGGGCCCTCAAAAGCACTAGCCTGCACAAAAGCAGGACAACAAAGTGAAGATATAAAAATAAAAATAAAAAGCTCAGATCCTTGACAATTGCATAATATTATGCTTAAGAGACTTATGTTGACTTCCTTCATCAACAACCAAAAACATTCCACTATGCACTTTTCAATTGATCATGGTTTCACATTAAATTCTATCATCCATGGATTAACAAAGTATAGGTTAGGTTTTACATATTAGAATGCCAACCGTTAGCAGCATAACATAAAAGGAGGCATTCTATGTAGGGCTGGACAAAAAAGATCATATTCTATTTGGATTTGAACATGAGTCTGTAGGCAACACTCAGGAGCAATACATTGCACAATATAGATCATCTTGCTCATGCTCTATGTAGTAAAACTAGAACCTTTAAGATCCCTGTAGCAAGTCCTTCCAAATGCCTTGACCCAAGAATTCTAACACGAACTCTACTTCCCTCCTTAAACTTTTTCTCAAGTTTCTGGACTTCGTCCTCGGCTACATCTGATATCTGCAGTCCACAGACTTAATTAATGAAAAACTGATTGGGAATCCTAATAATCAGAGTAAACTCACAAACGAAACCACAGCAAGGACATACGCTAACATATGCAGGTATTGACACTGGCACAGAAGGAATTTCAAGCAGTAGACCAAAGCGCCCATCCACCCTGACAACTTTTGCACTGTCATAAATATCTCCAACTTTCACGTGCTGCATTACAGACCAGATATTTGTCAACCAAGAGGAAGTGAGGTATGAAGGGAAGAGAGTTGATCAACACAGCATCAGGGCAAGAGCATATTATAAAGATAACTAGTCAAAATTCCATTTCTCACTTAATTACTATGTATGCACAAATGCATTCATGTGCTAAATCTTCAGACAAGTATCATTTAGCTCCATCTTCAGCTAATGCCAAAGCCAAACTAAAGTGGGTTATAAGCCTGTAACAAGATTCTCTCATAGCACAGTCACAGCCATAACCTGAGATGTGCCTGAACTTCACTTCACTGAACTGGTGTAAGAGTGACATGCAACATCTAGTAGATAAAAAAGACAACTGCATATCTAGGATTTTAAATACAAATTTATAAATATGTGAACACAGAGCTTTTATAGGAAACAAATGGACTTACTAATGGAGGAGTATTGTTGTGAATAAGATGCTGATTGAGAGTCAAACCAACAGCTCTAGTCAAGGGATCGATAAATAATATCCGGGCATTGACCTAAGCCATAAATAAAATATATATGTATAACCACGGAAACAAAACAATAGTGTCATAGCAGAAACATCATTGGAAAAAGAAAATATAACAGCTTTAGATCATATCAATGAAACCACATCAAACATAAATCACTGTCTAGCAGTTTAAGGAAGAGTAAAACACAAGAGTAAACCACATACAACTTGATATATACCCGCTGTTACTTTGTTATGTCTGATGAATGTATCTAAAAAAATGCAGGACATGTGTCATAAGAACATGACAAATGTCCCAGAAGATGATTACAAAAAAATGAGTTTCAAAGATGGAGGTTGTTTAGCAACCTAAACTACAGACACATGAATATCAACAAAGCCAAAGGCAATCATAAGTAAAAATCAAAAGCAAACCTTCTTATTTTTGGGGTAATCATCTCTCCAATTTGAAGTAGGAAAAGCATTTTGCAAATGAAATACATCAACCTGTTAAGCAGAAATTGAAAAGCAAGGATATGAAAAATAACCAGGAGCACCAATAGTGAGGTCATTGATGAATTATAATCAGCTGATACAATGAAAATCTAGCAAGCTTACACTTCCAGTAAAGTAAGTCAGAAAGGATAGCATGACACCATTTTCAAGTGTTGACTGCACACGTGCATTAACCATCATGCCTGGAATCAGGAGATCAATTGAAATGCCCTTAAGATCCTTCACCTATGTAACAGGGCAACAATGTTGTGTTATATATGTTAGAACAGTTAGTAAAAGGGCAAGAGATGAAAGGCAAGGAAACACAAAATTATAATGCAATATTGGGGCATACCACACATTTAGACACTGAATCCGGGTCAGAACTTAGGTAGACAACTTTACGAGTTTTATCAATTCTTCTAACAACCACTTGCAAAAGTTGCCCAGGCTTCACCTCAACATCTCCGCTTTCTACAAGCAAGAACGAGGGGAAAAAAAATGTGAGCTCAAATAGTATTAGAAAAATTATCTCCTAACGCCAGAACCTCCTTACTCCAAATTTGTATGAGATATTGTTCACTTTGGCTCTAACCCATGAAATATGATACCTTAAATTTCATTGGTTCTAATTCCAACTGTAACTTGTCATAGTCTTGGCCCAACCTGTATGAGATAGTCCACTTTGGCTGACGCAACCTTGTGGCTTTGTCTTGCACAAGACAACCACAAAGCAACTGCTAACTGGCCAAGCTAGGGCTTCGCATATGTGAATTATAGCCACATGTTGAATTGCAATTCATTTATTTAGTAGTCTTACCATACTACTTCCAGGTAGTATGGTTTAATATCAAATTACCGGGAATTTTTCGAAAAGAAGAATCACTTTGTTTTTGTTAATACAATCCACATATGTATTCAAGAAAGACCATGAAACTTATACAGATCCCTTAATGTTGACCAACTAGCAAATGAAGGAAAGTTTGAAACAGTGCCAGGTGCCAAAATTTGCAATTGTATTTCCATTACATTGTCATCAACTTGAAAATGCTGTGCTAAATGACTATTTTTTAACCATCAGGCAAGAATTCAAAACTTGAAAACAAAATGGAAAGATAACAATGCAGAAACTTTGAGAACATGATAGGATGTCCTGTCAAATGAAATTCAATCAAAATGTCACAGAAAATGTGATTCTCAGGAGAGTGAAAAAGGAACCCAAAAACACATATTACAAGATTGTTAACCTCCTATCCATTAGACTCTTACTTTCAAATTTCATCTTCAAAAACTTTCATTGCCTTATTTGGTTTGTGTTTCAAAAATTCTGTGAAAAATTTGGCAATGTTGAATAATTAGTTTGCAATAGCCCTTAAGCAGATTCAAGAACTTCAAATGGAAAAGAAGAAATAAAATCAAGAGGTCATTATGAATGGAATGCAAAATCTTTAGAACATGACCAGCTAAAATCACCTCAGATGAGAAATCCAACAATTTATGATACAAAAATTGAGTCCCAATGTAATTTCACAACTACCTCCACACAAGAGAGACAGTCCCATTTGGTTCCAATTTCTCATGATTTGCTTTTCATCTGAAAATAATATAGATTCTTAACTCATTTATTTTACAGCTGCTCAAAAATAGACTTATAGAAATATGTAATCCTCAACCCCTTCTCCCTTGAGTGTTTGCCATATCAATTCTCAGGGAGTAACTTCAAACCATTCTCTATTCTCAAACCAGATGAACAAATAAAAAATGACCAAAAAAAAACAAACATAGTAAAGATGTCATTTTCTGCCTTCAGTTTGGAATCATGTTACGTGAAAATAAAGCAAACATTGCAAAATGAAGAGAGAAGATAAACATAAAGCAGTCAATCTTTTGTTCCAATTGCATCATATGTCAGGGGTTCTTACCAGATTGGCTGTTCTTTGGCAAAAAACCAACAAAAGAATGTGATCCAAAATGAAGCATGTAGCCATGATCTTCAATGCTTTTCACATATGCAGTGAGGACCTGAAATAATAAACAGTGAGTTATAAAACTCATGTGCTCCATGTATAACTTTTTTTTGTTAATTTTTCATACCAACTCTACTATCAATAAAATATTTGTAAAGATATTCATAGCACGAGTTTTTTTTTGAAAAAAAAAATTACCTATATTCTCCATCCTATGTATAAAAAAAGTACAGGACTCTTGAGGCATAACATGGGTTACAAAAGATAGAAGAATGAATGAAGGAGAAATTCCAAAAGAAAATAATGAGCAACTAGCAAACAAGTGATATATTAAGCATCAATTTGAAGAAGTTAGCAATCATAATTGTTTCTCTTTGTTCCAATGAGCAAATTGGCAATAAAATAGTCATGTCAATAAGCTTAAACAAGAAGATCAAAGCAAAAAGAAAAACGAGCTTAATTCCCACATGCCAAAAGAGGGAGGGAAAAGGGAAAAAAACATCTCAAAATCATACAAAATTTTGGTTCACCCTTTACAAGGGAAAGATGAATAAAATTGGTTGACAACATTAATCTTCTGCTTAGTTGTAGTTTATGGGGAATGCTCTCTCTTTAGACCTTCAGACTCTTTCCTGGTCTCAGAGCCTAGTGTTTTAGCCCTGCTTTGCCCATCTCCCTGTACAGTTCCTTGTGGACCAGACACAAGAATTGTGTACACTTTTCTTCCAAGGTGAGCACAGGAGAGAGAAGGCGGTTTCTACTTTTCTTCCCAGTTCTGATATTATGGCATCAGCCAGGGAAGAATTGTGAACACCTGGGGTAAGATCTTCCAGAGCTTGGATAGATCTTCCAACATTCAGATTTCTACCCAATCACAGAATTAATTTTTACCCAGGCTACCCTAACAACACAAAAGCATAAAACTAAGCAAGAATTAGATTAGCAAGAACCCAGAGTCAAGGATCCATGTATGTGTGACTTCTCCCACAACTGCCACTCAACATTCATTAGTGATCTGATTTAGAAGAAAATAACGTGAATGAGTTGGAGACCTGGGAAAGAGTGGCCTAAGATCTAGTATAGCTCTTTATCAGATTGATCCATTAGCTTAAAAAATGTATTTCTACATGATTTCCAGGATCAAAAAGAATCATAACTAAGTGGCCACTTCACAATTCAAATGTGTAAGCACTACCAGGCATCAATGGCATTCCTAACAGTTTATATATCCCTTACCAAGATGCACAAAAGCTTGAATATAAACTTAAAATGTTGTCATTTATTACAAAATTATTAAAGCTAATTAGAAAAGTAGTGTGGAAAAGGCTTCTGAGGCTCAAAACACTTGAAAAAAAATAACGACAGTAAAAAATGAGAAAACAAGGACATTTTCATCCCCTCTCATGTGATGAGATCAGCATGACAGAAAGCAATGCCATTACATAATTGTTGTCTTGTAGCATAATGCCCTTGATTCATAACTACAAAATGACCATGAACCAATAATCTTTCCTTCTTCCAGTCATGGCATGCTTGTTGTCAAGAAGTTTTCTAAGTGACACAATGGAAAAAAGGGATTCCCTAAGGTGGGCATTACAACATGCTAAAAAGGTTTATATGCATGATGTCATTAATGGTAAGTTAGGGCTATCCACTACACCCCCTTTTCATCTTGATGACTCGGATGACAAATATTTCTTGTAGTTAATTGTCTTTCCAACAGAATTTTGATCATTGGAACTACTGGGACTATCTTAGGCCATCCAAGTCTGTATGACCAACTCTGCTCATGCTAGTAACATAAGAGAAAAGACTTAGTAACCAGGCCATGAAGTAATAAAACCTTAACATAAAAACAGAGCTCCTCACATTTGCCAAAATAAATGGTAAGGTTTAACCTATCTATGACTGGTAATATTTTTCACCCAAAAAAATAGGGAAGAATATTTCTCTGTACCTGAAACAAACATCTACCAACAAATATCAGTAAACAATTACCCACCTAAAGTTTCAATATGTCATCTAAAGTCATAAAATAAAACACCAGTCCATTTCCACATAAAGTAATTCACTGCCTCTATCAATACAGTGCCTCTAAAGAAATTCTTGCTTTGGTGCAAGACATTGCAGCCACCTAGTGTCATTTTCAAACAATTTGGAATTTTTTACTCAGAAGGACAAATCAATTTGTGAAAGACAAAAGAATACGTCACCCTACATCCGCTTTGAGCTAGAAAGTCAAGTAAATTTTAACTATTTCATTAGTCACCCACCATGAAAAAATGAAAAAGGGCAGAATGAAAATCTAATCATGATTATTCTAATCATTTTAATTACCATACCATCCCCTCTTGAACAGTATCTATTGAGAAGCCTTTGTGCAATAGTGAAAGGCGCAAGGAAAGCCAGATCTTTCTTTTCCCGTTATCCTTTTTATCATCTTCCAGCTGCAAAACAATGCATGAAACAAGCTGCCCAACGCAGAAAATGATGGGAAGCCTATCTCCACTTTCCTGATAATATGGAATTGACATTAGAAACAACAAAGTATTGAGGGTCATCACAATAAACAGTTAAGGATAAAAAATAAAACAGATAAAAAGAAATTTGCATTGTTTGGAAGCTTGATGTACCTCAATTTCATTGTCTAAAATAGGATCAAGTGCATCCTTTGAACGCACTAGGCCACGTAAGCCCCCTGGAAGACTAATTACAAGGTCCTTCTCATTTATCTCGGTAATAACTCCCCAAAGCTTCATTCCAGGAGAAACATTCTGGGCATATATATACAAAGAAGATACTCACTGGAATTTCTATCATCACACATAAAGAGGGAAAAGACTGTCTCTATGTGATAGTACTACAAAGCAACATGAAAAACAATAACAATCAATAAGGCCTTTTTGATTTATTTTATGTCAAAGAATGAAGAAACTTTCCACCAAAGATATGAGACAGATCATATCATTAATAGCAGCAATACCAGACTCATAGACATGGACATGAGTAGAAAACAGGAATCACAATTAAGTTCAAGTTATTTAATTTCATTTAGGAAGGATATCAAACTCCAACTTGTATGTATGCATCAGATAAAAATACTTTAAAATGTCTTTACACACTTGTGCACCACACTTAGTGTATATCTGTTGTCAAAGCTGTCTAGTCCGTTACTGTTCATCCTTTGGTTATAAACACAGTCAATATCAAAGTGTATGATGATGATATTCAACACATAGAGAAAGAGAGAGAGAACAAGAGAGAGTAAATCACAAATTCAAATCCCAATTCCGTAGTCTAGCCAATGATTGCATGAGTCAGTGGTAATTATAAATCCACAGCATTACATTTAGTTGCATAATTAACTGTCCAAACCTGGACCTTCTACTTTCAAACACCATCCAACCAAAATTCAGTTCGCATGTCAATGTATCATTGAATCAATTAGATAAAACAAAACACAAATTTACAATCCAGATTTCCTCAAAATGCAGAACAAAGCATAAAGATCACAATTATCTCCGCACCTTCAAGGTGATTTTATTGGCAAACTGAGGTAGTTTACCGGTTAGACCATCACTGAAAAGTGAACCAAAATCCTCTTCCCTTGAACGATTCATGTTTTGTAGTTTCTTGCCCTTCTTCTTCATTTTCTTCAAAATTTGCTCCTCTGCCTCAAATTCTGCAAGAATTTCATCTGGCTCTTTTTGACTCAGTGAACTTCTTCCACCTGAAAACACAAAAGGCATTGATAAACCAAAAAATAAAGCATAAATCTAACTTAAGTTCAATATGTCAATTTCAGATTTCCAGGAAAAAATCAAGATGGGATTCTACTCTGAATTTTCTGAATCCAGAACTATTTCTCAATTTGATCTTTATTTCGTCTTTCTTTACTCTTTTCTTCGTAACCACAAAGAAGATTTGATTCAACTAAGCAATAACTTCAAAAACCTAATCAATCACAAGATCTTCAAATCGGCATTCTCTGTTACACCGTTGTTTTCTTCTTTTTTGTTCCCCAGTTCTTATCGTCAGCCAAAAAGAAATCCAGCAACAACACATTGAGGGGAAGAACCAACCGAATCAACACAAGGTTGAATAATAACTTAAAGAACTGCAAGAACAAACCATAACCAAATAAATTTAAAAAAAAAAATCAACAACGAGACAAGAAACCCAAGAGCCGACCAAACCAAACAGACAATCCAAAACACCACAAAGAACCGGGAGAACCAGTCAAAAAGAACAAAAAAATTCAAGAAAACCCACAAATAACCGAGAGAACAGACCGAACCAAACAGGAAATTCAAGAAGACAAAAGAACTGGAACAACCTCTAGGAAAGTCAGGGACGTCTTCTTCAAGTTGCAGCGCCATGGCTTGAGCCTTAACGCCATCGTTTGAGTCCTTGTTCGCTTTGAACGGCTTCTTGGACGCCTTATTGAATTTCGGTCCGTCCTTGGATTTCCTATTACGAGACTTCTTTTTTGAAGGCGCTGCCATTCTCTCGTCAACGAATCCAAAACCCTAACAATGTTAACTCTTTGATATGAACGGAGAGAGAGAGAGAGAGAGAGAGAGAGAGAGAGAGAACAGAATGAGGGAGGGTTTTGAAAGGGCTTTAGCGGTTATGGCGGGGGGGACAGGGCTACAGAGACGCTGAGACCCTAGTGTGTAATATAATCCGGGTCGGTTTATATACGGATACGGGCGGGGGTCAACCATCTCAAGAATGATAACAATATGGGCCTTTGAGCTTGGGCCTGGCGGACCTTTCTAGTTTGGCCCATGGTCGGTTAACGCGTCAGAGAGATCGGACCAAAGGAATACGAAAAAGTCAAAGAATCAGGACCGTTTCTTTCATTAATACGGTAAGTGATGATTAATCCAGCGGCCACATGTCGGAGAGCCTCACGGGGACGTAGGCTTTCGCGAAGCATAGTTAAAAAAATACACCAACCGTAGCTAGAAGGCAAGAAGCTTCTCGAACCCTATTCTTCGGTTTAATTAAGGGACTTTCGGTTAGCCGACGCGCTCTGGCCTTCCATCCCACCTTTCTCCGTCTGTTTATACCAACAGAAATCGTCGAGCGATTCCTGCGTTTCTTTCCTCAGGTCTTTCAACCTCTCTCTCTCACTCTCTATGAATAGCATAACTATTAGATGTGGAGTTCTTTCATATATAATCAAGAATAAAAATGACAACAACAAAAAAAGAGAATCCATTCGTATAATATTTTCAATTTCTCGAATTTTGATCTCTGGTTTGTTGATTAATGTCGGTTTCGTTATTGGGTTTTGTTTTTGTAATGTTCTAATGGTAGACTAAACATCTGAAGTATAGGATTGTTTACAATCTTGTTATTGGTAATTAATTGATTTTTCCATTTATCTTGTATGAGGCTAATAGTTTTGTATTTTATGGGATATGGGGATGGTGATTTTTTTGGGTTGACAAATTAAGCTCTTATCCGAGTCTGACATACATGCGTGCTTTATCTGTTAATTCCTTCTCCCAAGTCATCATGCGGCACTTTTTTTTTTATTATTTTTTTTATTGATTGTCTCTAACTGGGTCTAGAACTCGAGACTTTCAGTGCTGTGGCAACTTCAGTACCAGTAAACTAGAGCTCATTGGTGCTTTGATTATGTGTTTTTGGCAATTGGATAAGTTGTTGAATGTCTGATAGTGGGAAACTGAAGTAGCTTCATCGAGTAGTTTGCGTGACAATTCATAATTTTTGGAGTTGAAAATAGGTACTTAGTTTGATTTGCCTGTCTTGGTGCTTCACTTTTGTAAGTCTGGTTGTACAATCAATTTCTTTTTCCACTAAAATGTTTGAATTTGGCTGTTTCCTTCTTCCATCTGAAGTAGGTGATATCTGGCAATAATGAGAGGTAGAAGCTACAGTTACAGCCCCTCACCTCCAAGGGGTTATGGAAGGAGATATCAGAGTCCTAGCCCAAGGGGTCGATATGGAGGTCGTGGTAGTGATCTTCCTACTAGTCTTTTAGTTCGCAATCTACGTCATGATTGCAGGTTTGGTCTTCTTGCATTCAGGCAATTGAAATTCATAAATTTAAACATTGATGTTAAATTATTTTCCCTTTTTTTCACATTCTTCTATGTGGATAAGATTGTGCTGCTAACTCTAAAATTAAGGAATCACATCAAATATATGCCTGTTGTGTTAGGGAAATAATTCTGAGAAGATCTCTTGTAAGCTTGACCTGGTGTTACATCTAAATGCAAAGCTTTTTGTTTTCACAGGCCCGAAGATCTCCGTGGACCATTTGGACAATTTGGTCCTCTCAAGGATATTTACCTGCCTCGAGATTTTCATACTGGGTAACTATATACTCTCTCTTTAGTGGGTTTTCCATTAGATGCTCTGGATTTATTAAATTGTGCATAAGCTTCTTTCAACTTATCTGTCTACCTACTTGTTTCCCGTAACTGTTCAATAAAGGGGTTGTATCTTGCATTTTGTGCTGTTTTATGGGAATCTGGTTCTTATTTTAAAGTTTTGAAGACAAATGAAGTAGTAAGAGTACTCTTGAAGACAACAATGAAGTAATAAGAGTACTTGGAGACACCAATCAAGCAATAAGAGTACTGTCCAAGATGATCTAATTGAAAATCGGGTTTGGAGGGAAGTTGGGTTTGTATACATTTTCAAGAAGTTCAAGGGTTGAAGAGTATCGACTGAATAGATATTTTGGCTCCATCAAGGTTAGCAACTACATGGTGGTTTTTAGTGATATGAAATGTCACTTACTCTTTCCATGATCTTCCACAGAGTAAGGATACCGTTTGATGGTGTCCACACTTGACAAGGTTCAATGCATTGGCAATTGCTTACGTCTCTGCATCAAGACTTGAGTTTTTGCACATTTATGTTGCAGAGAGCCACGTGGCTTTGGATTTGTCCAGTATATAGACCCAGCTGATGCTGCGGATGCTAAGCATCATATGGATGGTGAAATTCTTCTTGGCCGGGAGCTCACAGTTGTTTTTGCTGAGGAAAATAGGAAGAAGCCCGCAGAAATGAGAGCTAGAGAACGCTCAAGGTATGTATTTGGACGTCCATACTTCTTGCTCCACCAGATGCTTCTCTGTTTTTTGTTTTGCAAGTCAGTAACCTATGTCATGCTCCATTTAGGCATCAGTAACAGTTGATATTCAATTTTCCATTAAGGATATGGTGGTGTTATGTCAATGCCAAAGATGAAGTGTGGCTGGTTTAATTCTTTTAGGAAATTAAATGTCTCGAAAGTGGAATATTGTAGAAGTCAGTTCCAGGTTGTTCATGGTGTCTTTAGTTTGTAAGGATTGTAAAAGTTTCTCACTCCCTTGTAAATAAGTTTTTATGATTTGGTAAACAACATAAGTGATATGTTAAAATTTTGTTTATCAGTAGTCGGTTTTATGACCGCAGGCATTCTCCAATTCGATATTCTCGTTCACCGCATCATGGACGAAGTTATTCTCGGAATCAACTGTATTACTCCCCTTCCCCCAGGCGCAGGCGCTATTCAAGGTAGTCTGCACATTTTATCTTTCTGGCATCTGTGTTAACTACAACATTTTCGCTTTCTTGCTACCGAATGGGTTGCACAATTTTTATTGCTAGCATCTCAATTTATGACAGGTCAATCTCCCCAGGAGATGGGAGGTATGGAGATGTATCATACTCCAGGTCCCCATATCGATCTAGGAGCCAGAGCAGAACCCCGGGTGGGAGCAGGAGCCGAAGCCTAGAGTACTCTAGGTGATTGAATGGTGATGACCAGTATCTAGCGGGTATATCACAAAATAGACAGATGAGTTATGGGTGATATTTGATCATGTATGAACATAAGCGCTGATCAGAGCTTGTGCTTGTAGGTTGGTAGCGTAATTGTTGATTCTAGGTGTCATGGCAGCTGATAACTGATGGTTTGATTATTTCTTCAGAACGAGTTGTACATTGCCTAATTGTAGTCTGTCTTGTTGCCTCTTGATACTTACATATAATTGTCGCGTGGCTCTACCCGAGTTTTTTAATTCTTTGAAACCTGTCAATGGGTACGGCCAATGGGTGGTCATTTCTGTTTGCTGTGCGAATGAGTATATACAGTTTGAATTGCAGTGAAATTAGGTTATCTATTAGTTTTGCCCAATTAAATTCCGTTGCATTTGAGACCGAGGCGATTGGGAAGCGGTGGGCACGGCTTCGGTGCTTCTCGATAGAATCAAGCCACTGTCAAGACCTTGAGGTGTAGTCTGTCCAGCACTCAACGATCAGGCAGTTCCACCTGGAAACAAAGCTTATGAGCATCCATGGGTGCCGCTGTTTAGCCGATTGACTTTGTTGCTGATTTAGAAATGACGATCGTGATCATATTGATATTATGTGAAGTTTGAACTTTTTACATAGCACTAGAGCCTCACTAGTGATAATATCTCCAGAGTCCTCGGGCCTCGAAGATGAACGACTTCTGACCATCGAAACAGCGAAAAATATCAGAACATATTTCACTTGGTCTCCACTCTCCAGTATCTCGTTCCATACCATTAGACTTCCACGCAGCAGCCAGACTGCAGGAATCCGGAGAACTCAATCGGGACATTTAACTTCGCCCATTGACCATCTTGCCCCTCAACTAGAGAGAAACCCGGTGGGCCACCTTGGTAAGCTGATGCAGAAACGAGCGTTCTCTTTTCTCCCAATAGGACCCCACAAGCGCCGGCTTGTGCTGCCGTGCCTACCTCGGCCCAGTTGAACATATTGCCGTTTTGGCCCACCCCAAGACAAGACCTTGGACACTGAGTTGCTTTCCACGCGTCTTCGACCAGCTTCCATTTCTTTTCTCCGAGTTCTATGAACTCGGCGCTGCCGACGAACTCGCCTTGATTATCGGTTGTGTATCCGCTGACGACCCAGAACTCGGACCCAATCACAATCCCTTCGCACTCGTCTCGCTCTTGACCCATCCGTGGCAGCTCGGTCCACTCGTCTTCATCCACGTTGTATACCCACGCAGTGTTCAACGCATTCTTGTTCACGTCGTGGCCGCCGGCGATTATAACATGGCCGTTTAACTCCCCCGCCGCGAAGAACGAACGATTCTCCGGCATGTCCTTGGCTCGCCTCCACCGCCTGGTCGTGAACTCGTACACGAACACGTGACTCACTGGCTCATAATTCACTGGGTCCCACCCACCCATCAGCACAAGCTTCCCCTCTGAGCCGGTAACCTGGCAGAACAAAGGGAGCCCATCTGGGTACTGAGGAACGGGGTCGACCCGATCCCACGTCCCATTAACCGGGTCGAACAGTGTCACTCCGTATTTGGGCGGTCCAACCGGTTTCTTCTGATGGGACCCCGATTCCTGAGGAATTGCCTGGATCAAGCAAGCAGCTTTGTGGGTGTGGCCCGTTTGCCTTCTGTGGTAGTAAAAGTCTTTGCTTTGAATAAGGTGGCGCCACCGTCTGCAAACCTGGGTGGCAACTCGGTGAGTCGAGTAGTGCAACCGAGTCAGACACTCGAGAGCAATTTCTTCCGGTAGACCCGGTATCAGCTCGGTCGGGATACTTTTGTTATACATTTCTAACTAAAGTAATCTCTCGAGGAGAGTAGTAGTTCGTACCCTGTGGTGATAATAGGTGTGAAGCTAATCGGGGGTTACTGCAAAGAATATATAGAGGGAGGAACTTGATGGAAACAGGAACGTTGTCTTTTGGAAGTTCGTTAACGGCAAATGCCTCCTTCCCTAGCATAAAAAAAATACCCTCTAAAAGGTGTGCTGCGGTCTGTTTTAAATTTGGGTGAGTGGTGCGCCGCGCACGGGTTCATCGATAAAGTCCAGAGGCCATGGACCATGTTCCAACGGGGTTTGGTCTGGGGTCATTCACCCAACTAAGGCGACATTCACCCCAAATACAGGTTACTTCAATCTATTAAAATAAATTTGGAAATAATTCTTAAATTTTAAAACTATAAACTAATGCTAGGCGGTTAAAACTCTATTATATTTGTTTAAAATTATAGCAATGAAGACTATTTTAAGCGCATAACAAATGTATGGCGATTCGATTTGTTATGCTTTCGCTATGTCGACAAATTGCATTTATTCAACGAACTTTATCTTTCATAGCAGAGTTGCTCGCTCCTTTACAAGTTATTCCAAAAGAACAAGACAACTGAGTTGACAAACTGTTTATGAGAGCTGATTGTGGGAAAAGGGCTGGCTAATCACAACGCACACAAACTCTACAATTAAAAAATTTTCTCGAAACCTTAACGAGGTTGATCGGAATTAGGTTTATTCATTAAGCATATGCCATATCTGGCAAAGTGGGTATATCGTAGAATCTTTTAATCGAGCAGTTTTAACACCGTATCGAATGGTCATCGTCGATAAAAAAACAGACAATCGAGAGCAAATCGCTCGAAGTGGGGTTGACTAATAATGGAGAGAAGGGTCGGCAAATAGCAATGTCGTCTCCCAAAAAGCAAAAAAACAAAAGTGTGACAACTGAGGTAGACTGGTTAGTCTAAAAAGTTTATAAATCAAAAGAATCATTAAAAACTTAGAAGGGAGTTTTAAAAAAATTTGATTTTTAAATATAATTAAAGTTTATTTTATAATTTAAAAATTATATAGTTATTTAAAAAATTATGTATTTTATTAATCTTTTATTTAGTTAAAATATTTTTAATTAATTATTAATTTTTATTTAAGTATAATATTTTTTAATAAATTATAATTTTTTATTTTAAAGATGCGTATAATTTTAAAATTAAATTATTTAAATGAATAAATATTTGTAATACAAATTAAATTTTTATTATTTTTTTAAACAATTAATTAAATATTAACTTTATTTTTTACAGAAGCCCGCGTCAAATCAGAGATTTAAAAAAAAAAAAAAGGCAAATTACAATTTGTAACTTTTTTCTCCGTCCATGACGTGGATCACGATAATGCGATCAAATAAGGAAATGGAAGGCTTGATGGGGTGACGAGGCAGATATGTTTTTATTTTTGGTGGGACCCTTCGAGATCGTGGATTGATAAGAAGGACATGTAAGAATGTACTTTAACCACGAGCAAAACGATCCGGTCATTTTCAGCCGTGGGTCATCTACGTATTGGTGCCAATAGCACTTCTTCTAGTTCTCTTGTTCTAGAAGAAAAGCTTTTTTTTATAAAGAGAAAAAAAAAAAACAAATTTCGTGGCGGCAGCATTTAAATTTAAGATTTTAATATTTTGTCAACATTATTCAAATTTTAAAATTTAACTGTAGTGCCAAAGATCGCGTCAGTCATCGTTGTCCGTTGATCACGCGCTGGTGAGAGCGAGGATCGCGTCGTCTTTATTCTAGAAGAAAATCCATACGTCGCTGGCAAGAACCAAAAAAAGCAGTTACCGAATATGAAAAAAGAAAAAGAAAGTAAAAGATACGCGAATATTCGCTACTTCGGTTGTAGTACAATTATCATATATCAAAAACCGTAGAACAGAAAATTTATATAAAAAAAAAAAAAAAAAACTGACGGAAATTTTTTTATTCAAAGGGTTTGTCATTTTTGAAATTTATTCAGATATCAAATCTAACTTTGGCATGCACGTGCAAAACTTAGGTTCGGTCGAGATAATGCTAAGAGCACATGTCGTTAAGATCAAATTTGTTGTCCTGCGTGTTGTTGCAGAGCAAACAAGCTCCACGTCGCTGGGTTTAGCGATTCACAACTCGGCAGTCGGCACTCGTGTGGTTTTAGTATATTTCAGTTCTATCCGCTATTTCGGAAAAAACAATTTATATCAGTGGAGATGCAAATCCTCGGTCGGATATCGGGCCCACTTGAATCGGTCCGTAAGGTTCAAATCTCGTGAATCCGAATCTGAATTGACCAGTTTGGTTGATCCCGTGGCACAATTACCAAGTAAAGACGTCAGTCTCATTTTGTTAGTATTTACATATCCATCGTACGGAGGATCTCATTGCTTTTTATCTAAAACCGACTAACACGAAACTTGTCCGAGCTTTTTTTTAAGTACCCGTAAAGATTTACATAAATTCTCGCTTCTTGTTTGTTTTTTCCCCACTTATTTTCATTGGCAGCTTTTAATTTAGACTTCGGAGTGCTAACTCGGGACCTTCAACCCGAGAGTACTTCTTGACGTTTCTCTGTTTTGTCTTGTAGGTATTCAGTCTCGCCCTATTAGTTGGGTTGTGAAATTTCAGCCAGTTGTCATTTGCAAGGTTGTGAAACAGAGTGCTTGCTCGTTGACCTGAGATGCGTCGCGCACTTGCTCTCGTTAAAAAGAGAGTGGGGGCGGAACAAAAACGAAAACCAATGGATTCTGACCCTGCACGTGGGAATGCTTAATCGTTCCCATTTGGATAGCACTGACAAGCACTGCACTTTTCGCTCGGACGTTATGGGCTTTGTGAGGTCCTCACAAAGTCTAATGTTTTATCCATTGTACTCAGGCTTGCGATTGAAGGAGACCATTGATCCAATAAAATATTTTGGTGGTTTACCCAACGTTAATTCGTAGTTGGACTTCGAAACCCCCCCCCATACTGGGCATGGCTTGCTTTCCGTACGTGTTTTAGCTCAAAGGGCCCGCTCATATTCAGAAGAAAAGAATCATCTCACCCTTCTTGCTGCCCCGATCAAAGCCAGTCGGGTAGAGTCCATCTTGATCGTGTGACCATAGAAACATGTCTACAAACCCAAAAAGTTTTTCTCATTGACAAGGTGAATGTGCTCCTCGTTTTATAAATTAAGGATCAAATATTGAGACTAAATCACAATGTTATATTCTCTATAAATTCTCATTGCCAAGAATTTTAATAAATAGGTACAGTTAATTTAAGACATTTTAAACATATATTTATATTATATTATTATAATTATTAGACATTTATTTATAATTTTCATTATTAACTAAGACTGCAATGAAAGACTAATAATATACGGTTAGTGATTATCATAACCTCTGAGGCTTTAAGACACGTCAAATCAATTGAGAGTGAATGTAACTTTTTCAAATCCAAAATTTGTTACCGCTTCATCTCAACGATAAAACAGTGGAGATATTTGCTGGACAGACTTTTATCACAACATTTAACTTTTAAAAAATCACTTTTTTAACCCAAAATTTTAATTCGTATGCTTTATTTGATAAAATGTGCATGCCTAATGAAATGCGTCCGCTAATTTGCTCGTCCGAGCAAAGCAGAGAACGTCGACAGAGTCTGCAGCTTCAGCGGACGGCACATTCTGCTCTGTCACGACCCACACCTACTCTGCAAACTGCAGTTAATGGGCGCATCTTACACAATTTACCGAGGTTATGGCACACCCTCCCATCACAACGTTTGGTTTGCCTCTAAACCAATAAAATTTCGCCACTTGTAAAGGCTCGGGAAGTAGATCAGCTTCCTGACGATGGTTCCAAAGACCCATTATTTCTCTGTGACGTTTCTGTCACAATATTTGAGAAAATAGCTTATGGGATCCTAAGTGTCTCGTTTCTCCAAAAAAAATCCCAGCAGAGGAACGGAGAGGGAACCGTAAATCAGGCGTTCCTAACAGTGCACCAGACTGACCAGAAAAGCCATAATTGCAAATAGAAACAAGATGGTGACATATCATCTGCATTGCCTTCCTTTAAAGCTCCTTCTCTAAAGTCACCCACACAACACTACTACAAATATAACGTGCACGCGCCATAGTCATGTAGAAAATTGATTTTATATATGCATAATTCAATTATCCTGCATGTACATAATTTTAGATCTCAGAATGAAATTTCTGTTGTAGGTTCTTTACCAACAATTTCTACAGTACGTTACCAGACTCCTTTTTTTTTTTTTTTTCTATTCTTTGCTTTGTAATTGGGTGGCATTAAGCTGAGATTATACCCCATTTGACAAAATTATTTCATTAATCTGGTTTTAAAATATATCATTTACACTAAAAGTAAAAAAATTAGGCTATTTATTTGAAGTAATTAATTAATAAAGTTTATTGTATTTTATTTACAAAATAAAGTAAAATTTGAATCTACCTCCTTTATTTTTCTCTTTCTATATATATAATTCTCACTTCAAATAAAAAAAAATCTATAAAATTTAGTTAAAAATTTAAGCTCAGTAAATCTAGAGTAACAAACTCAACTAAGCAATTAATGCGCGCTTGATGGACATTTTCATCTTTCTTTTCACTTTAGGGGTCTTAATGGATTGCTATTACATTTAAGAAAATAAATAAATATTCATTTCTCGCGTCTTTAAGAACAGGTAAAATTTGTTCCTGAGAATAATATAAATTTTTACAAACTAAATTTTCAGCTTAAGATGATTGGTAAAGATATAAAGTTACCACTTGCTGACAAGGTGAGTAAATTTGCGGGCGATGGAGAACCGCTTGATTGTCCCCCCCCCCTTTTTTTAACCACTTGTTTTTTCCTGTTGGAACTTATATATTAAAAAAAAATGATTTTCTTGGGATAGCAATGTATTTCGGAGAATCAATGAGCACTTTTTAAAGTTGGATCATCTTTGAATAGCGTCGTTGCGTGGGTCAGCAATTCCAGCAATGAAGTGGTGTGGGCAGTTGAGGCAAGAGTACAAAGAACACTTGCTATTGAAATTCCTTGTTATTTATTTTTTTAACACGGCAATCTTCCCTGTTTAACTTCAAAATGCGCATTTCTAATTGAATAAACTTTTGGCTCTCTATTACGTACAAAGCAAAATAATAATCATCATCTCTCTTTTTAAATAAAGAAAATAAAATAATACAGATGATATATATAATTTTACTTGAAAATTTTATTTCCTTATATTATATAATGAATTGACGTAAATTATTAAAATTATAAAAATAAATTAGATGGCATTTAATAATAAAATTTAATTATTTTAATTAAATATTTTATAATAATAACAATAGACTCTAAAAAAATATGAATAATATTAAAAATGTTACAATATTTTTACCAAAATTTTTTATGACAAAGTAAGTCCTATTTTTATACCATCTCTATCTATCAAATTTTATTGGTAAGTGCGGAGTATTGATTTGACATGTCCGCTAGCAGCTTATCCAATCAATTAATTAAGATTAAAAAAAAAAGACTAATTTAAGAGAAGAAAAAAGAAATGAATTTGAGGTGCACGCGCTAGAAAAGTGTGTACGCAAAGTTGATCAACGAAGAGACTCTCTTTAACTACACTTCGTCTCCAACTTCTTCTCCCGTTGCTTCCATATTAACCACCTCTCATTCTCTCTCTCTCTCTGAGAAAGGAGCCAAATGAGTCGTCTTGCGCCAGTATCAGAAGAGCCCATAAGCGAAGAAGAAGACAAAAGTACGGGCAGCTCAAAGAAAAGTCACTCATGGAGGAACTGGCTCAGGGCTCACTTCACCCTTGTCTTCAACAGGAAGTCTGATCACCCCAAGATCCTTTTGAGTGTTCTCGGTTGCCCTCTTTTCCCCGTCTCTGTCAACCCAAAACTACCCATCAATGAGGTTAGTCATTGCTATATTATGCTTCTACTACATATATCTTTGTCTGCTAAATTACCGCAGTAATTCTTAAGAACCTTTTTTAGTTGTTCATTGCATGCAATGCTTGAAAAGCGGCTTCCTTTGTTACTTTGATGTTTTTTACTTTCTCCAATGACAATCTATTGGGGTTTCAATTTTTTTGGTTGGGTTTTTCTTTGCTTAACAATGCTTGCTTTTAGAACTAAACTGATTTGTAGAGCCACCATTTCTCTTTTCTTTTTTTTTTTCCCCCCTTGTAATCACTAATTGACAACTATCCACTGAGATGCTTCACAGAGTGTACACCAGCTCATTGCCAACCCAGCTTGACATGGTCCCAAAAAAAGTATCCTAGGCTCTGGGGCACAACAATTTGTGGGATGTAGTTATCAAGTTAAGGCCAATTACATATATGTGTGAAAAAAGGCAACTTTATGAAAACACTTAGAAGTGGCACTTTCCCATGAAAAGATGGTGGAAATGGTATCTAAATGTCTCCAAATGAACTTCATTAATAGAATACACAGTGTACTGCTCCTTAAGGAAAACGCCCTTTCGACTAAAGATCAATTAATGTTGTTAATTGTGGGCAGGACATGCAATTTACTAGTGTTGAACTAGTACTTAAGTACTAATTTCAAAGGCAAAATATGTAACAATTAATTTTATATAATAGGTGTCCTCCTCAGCTCAGTACATTATACAACACTTCATTGCAGCAACTGGGTGCCGGAAATTAGAAGGGAAAGTTAAAAATATTTTTGCCACGGGAAAAGTCAGTATGGCAATGGTAGATGAGCTGGGCCGCTTAACCGGCTCAGCTGCTGCAGCAGCCGCAGGAGTTGCACAAAAGGGGTGCTTTGTGACGTGGCAAATGGTCCCAAATAAGTGGCTAATTGAGCTAGTTGTCGGCGGCCACAAGGTTGTTGCTGGTAGTGATGGCAATGTAGCTTGGCGTCACACGCCATGGCTCGGTGCTCACGCGGCTAAAGGTGTTATTAGGCCTCTCCGCCGATCTCTTCAGGCAAGTACTGACCATTATTGGTGGCACTCCCTTATCATCCATCCTAATGTTTGTTAAGCTGAGTCTAGATCTTGGCCTGGCAATGCACGGCATCTATGATGCTTTTGCTGTTACCATGTTTTCAAATTAGCCCACGTATCTTACTCTTTAAATTGGATGGATATTTTTGGTGCCGACAATTATCAGTATGAATGGTGAATTAGCAAAAGTTAAAGCTTGATTTTATACATTAATTGATCCATTTCCCATTTTCGGCTTTTTTTTTTGTACTTTTTTAAAATTTTTGTTCCCCTGTTGGAACAAGAGTGTTATGTAGAGTGGGGCACCTCGTGCTGGGTGCCGGAGACACAGAGAGCTGACATAGCCATATGCAACCTATGCTAAAGGTGCCAAGTGGTCTCCGCTAATATTCTACCTAGTTTTACCCGAAACTAGATCTAACCACCCCCAATATTGTCGAATCTTGATTCCCTTGTACCATATTTGTGAAATCAAAATCAGGTTTTTATTTTTTTAAATCAAAAATCAGAATCACTTAAAACATATTATATGGATCATTTTGATAATGATGTTTTAGCAGGCAGTAAAATCCCCTTCTTCCAAGAGACTCTTATGCAAAATGCAAATACCCGCTTCAATTTTTCATATGGTATTAAATTTAATGTTTTGAGGTGGAAGTTGAAATTATATAATTCTATTTGCATTAACATTCTGAGGTATCCTCACAATATTTGCCTGTACAACTCCAGAAGTTTATAAAAGCATTATACTAGCTACCAATTTCTGTGCTTGTTGAAATTCTCCAAAATTGGATAAATTCATGCAGGGTCTAGATCCCATGACAATATCAGCCGTATTTTCCGCGGCACAGTACATGGGGGAGAAGTGTGTCTCAGGTGTTGATTGTTTTGTGCTGAAATTGACTGCTGATCAAGCGGACCTCAATGATCGAAGTGACAACACTGCAGAGATGATCAAGCACGTAACATTTGGCTACTTCAGTCAAAGAAGTGGTCTGCTGGTGTTTTTGGAGGACTCGTGCTTGACCAGAATTCAGTCTCCCGGAGCCTATCCTACATACTGGGAAACCATAATGGCAACAAGAATTGAAGACTACCGGATGGTGGAGGGTGTGATGATAGCACATGGAGGTCAATCTAGTGTAATGATCACAAGGTTTGGAGACAATCTGAAGGCTGGCCTTGCAATCACCCGAATGGAAGAGACATGGACAATTGATGATGTTGCATTTAACGTGGCTGGATTGTCTCTGGACTGCTTCATACCTCCAAAAGAAATGCACAAGGACTATCTTGGGGAGAATCTTGATTGGAGTTCGCCCTTGCGTTGATGATAATGGATTGAGTTGCGGCAAAGCTAAATGCTTGAGCAAATATATGCTTTATATCACTTACTCCGAGTAAACGCAGTTAAAAATAGATCCTTTTTATGTGTGTATATATAAAATGCTTGGCATACGTTTGGAGCACTTTCTGTTACCTTGAAGAAGACATCGAGATCCATACATCTTCTCGTAGTAAATGAATTCGTTTTGGCAAAGCTAATTTCCTAGTACAACATCAAACACATCCAGCTCTGCTCAAGGAGCTGCAGTTTTCGATGTAGGCTTGTACCTGGGCCTTCTTGTTATGTATCGCTGAAGAACCACTTCGTAAGGAACACAGTGATTTGTACAATTTGTCTATTGCAATAGTGTGAATACTGTGGTTAGCCTCGTTGGCCACGAGAGGAAAGCTCTAGGGGGAAGGCTCTGTTGGACTGTAAATAAGAGCACCCATTATTGATTGACATTGTTGATCTGCATGCCGTGCCTTCGTTTCTCTAGAATTAGGAGACAGTGACATGGAATGAAGTATTGAAGACTAGCTTTCTCAAAAATTGTAAGGTCATTACTTCAACTAGTTTAAACCATGAGTTCAAAAAAATTATTAAAAGCAACAATGTATACACGGCTATGTCCCAGAGAAAAACACGTTTTCCTTGCTGACATGCTTCCTTAAACCAGGAATATGGACAATCGCAACCTAATCTTCCAATCAAAGCTGCTCCCGTCTAGCCCAAAGTTGAGCTTTTCCTCCACAGACGTCATTGATTTCCGTCAATTTCGGTGTGTTGCTGCAATTAAATCTGCCAGTAGTTGACCATACAATGATGCTCAATTGCTCGTGGCAAATTGGCATATATATTGGGTTATTTCTATGTAAAATGAATGGAGAAAATCATTAACCATCCCGCCTACTTCCTAGATTTTAAGGGCTCGGGGAGGGATGAGTCGGGAGGAGGGGCGAGGGGGGAATTTTGTTTCCCATCCATCTTCAACATCCACATTTAAGTGGGAGTTCTCTGGTGTTACTGGTGGTAGCCAATGAACCCACGTGTTGCTGCCCCTCCCCTACTGACAATTTAAAGACTCCCCCTTCTACAAACAATTAATTAGCCAACAATTAGTGATGTATTAACTATCAAGTACCAAAAAAGGGGGGGGGGAATCGTGAAGGAAAGATCTTGTTTGCTATAGATCTTTTGTTTCCGTACGACAATCACATTCCCCGTTGCCCTCGTTCCCCGTGTGCTTTCGTGGTTCTTGGTTATACGTTTTTATAGACGTCGCTGAGCAATGATGTAATTATACCTTGGGGATAAAAGCACGTACGAATTTACAACGCTTTTGCTTGTTCTATTACAAGTCCGAAAGGCTACTGATCGCTTGGGAGTATGCAGGACAACAGAACATTCTCATGCAGGGGCGTTGTTTTCTTCCAACTCGGCCTCATGGATATAGCCGAAATTTAATAAAAGTGATTCGGAAAATAATTGTAGTCTGTGCGCCCACGTGTCGAATACACGTATTAAATATAACATTTGTTAAATACTTTTTTAATATGTATTAAATACTTCAAAATGTGTATGATAAAAATATACAAAAAATTAGATATATACTTCCAATATGCATATGACGTGTCAAATATTTTTGATATACACGTGGAATATTAACGCATTAAATATGTATTATATATATACATAATTAATTTCAAAATTTTTAAAAGTTGTATGTATAACAATTTTTGTTTTCCAAAACATATTAACAAGTAATGCAATAGTAAAAAATAAATACTTTTTATTTTATCAATTGAATTTATATTTTAAATTATAATCCTTTAAATATTATATTCAATATATATGTTATATATATTTTAAAAAAACTTAATAAAATATTAATGATAATACAAAATAACAATATATATATATATATATATAATTTACAGCTGTGTCTTATGCTCACCCTATATTTGTATCGTAATTTTTTAATAAATCAGATGCCTCGTATCCGTACGTATCCGTGCATCGTATTCATACATCGTCATCAAAGTGGGCTAATTTATGTGTCGATTTGGGGAGCTTCTAATCGGACGAGCCCATCGCCATAAAGCTCCTTCAACAAAAGACATGTACCTGCAAAGATGGGGTCAGAACTCGTTTATGGACTGGCAGCATTTCGGTTGAGATGCAATGTTAATGGGCCTACCCTTGGAATCCACGAACGGGTTGGATTGGAAGTGTTCAAAGATTGTCGTTGTCATGGCAAAGTCAATGGGATTTACAGCGGACGAGCCGATGTGATAGGTACCACCGATATTCGCTTCTTGGGCTGTACGGTGCAGAGTTATATGGCTGCTAGGGTTAGGTTTGCATTAACTACCGCGTCGGTTGGGACCTTAAATGTAATTAGTCAAGATTAGAAGGGGAATCGAACTCTTTTCACCGTTCGAGTCAGGTGGCGAATCCCGTTTACGTTTCTGTGTGCTTGGTTTTTATTTGTTTTTTCAAATCCATTTCACTCTGAATTCCATTAACGTATATAATCGTCTAATTTTCATATACACGAATGCTAGCGTAAGATAAAAAATCTAGGGGGACGAGTAAATCACAGGGTACTGAACTCACATTACAGAGGCTCGAGGTCAACCACGAAAGAATTACGGCAACCCCATTACCGTTAAGGCTGGCGGTGTGAAAATGTTTGATGGCGATATTAATCTGATTTTTGCGGTGGCAATTAATATTAAATAAATTCGAGCTACTTTTGTTGTTCCTATAAGGCAAAAAATATTTTAAAAATCCCATTAAACGCCTGTCACATCTTACGGGGACGAGTCCTCGTATTTTGTAAGACATGCCAGATCGATTGCATTGTTAATGTGTCACGTGTGTGATTACATCAGTGACGTTTAAATTCAACACAGACAATGATATTTTCTAATTAAAAAAAATTAATTTATCGTATTTTTTACAAGGTCATTACCTCCGACTTAAATAATTAATATCTTGTTGCCCTCGTGCGGTACGAAAGCACCCAACCTATCCTTCGGAAATTCCGTCAATCAGTTCCTTAGGATTCCGCGAACTAAGATTTTTAAAATTTTATTTTTAAGATTTTAAATTTTAATTTTATAAATTAGTATAAAATTTATAAAAATAAAAAATATTTACATTATATAACTTATGATATAATAAATTTTTTAATAATAATAAAAAAAACGTTAATCAATTGTACTTGCGGACTCATCTGTCTGTAGAGTTCAATATACTTATTACCTTGATTCAATCTATGGTTTTTCATTTCAACCCGATTTCATCAAAATTTTAGTTAATAATAGGTTTTTTTTTTTTTTAAAAGACAGTCGGTTATCTTCTTGACTTAATCTTGCTTGATCCGAAAATTCAGTTGAAACCCTCGTCTAAACTATTATATTATCTACTTTTTCTCTCATTTTTTTTTTCTAATGGGAGGTGGCCCTTTTAGAAATTCCACTTTGATGGTAACTTTCTTTGTTTCCTTTCGTTGTTAAGACACTCTCAGAAATTAATAGATTGAGCATTCATTTTAAAAATTTCAAATTCAATTTTTATGAGGAGTAAAAAAAAAAAAAAACGAGAAATGGGCAAGCCATCGCCTTTTGGTGGACAAGTAAATCTCTCTCTCTCTCTCTCTCTCTCTCTTTTTGTTTTTCTTTTTTATTAGTAGCCGAATTCATTTGCATTGCCATTTTATAATTTTAAGTTGGTCAAATTTGTAGGGCCGCCGAGAAAGACGAACTCTAGCATGTTTGATCCCAAACGCACGAGCTTCCGAAAGTGAGAAGAAGCAGTCGAGCCAGTTATCGAAAGGATTATACTTTACTGTAGCAAAATATACGAATCTTGATATGTTGTCACATCAAAGGAAAGAACAAATAAACAAATAACATAAAAATAACAGATAATTAAACCCGATTGAGAAATAATATAAAATAATAATAATAATAATTATACAAAATGCTAATCAATGGAAAATGCTATATTAAAAGGATATTCACGGTGAGAGAGCTACAAGGAAGAGAGAGATACAGAGCGATAGATAGAGAGAGAGAGATAAATTTTATAAAAAAATAAGAAATTTTGTAAAAAATTCTAAAAAATTCAAGAACTCAATCATCTTCCTCTCTTAATTGATGCGTGGGAACTATGGCTATGCGGGTTATTATCTGCGATCATTTGAGTGAAGACACCATACGAATGATGGTACATTCTTCCATGTGTCACAGATCAAATAGGAGATAAATGCACATTGAATGAAATTAAGTTTTTTTTTTATTTAAAAAATATTTTTTGACTGAGATTCTCATAATTGGTTGTCCTTTTTTTTTTTTTAATGTAGATATTTGTCTTCCGCATGAATGAGGCTAAAATTTGCTTCAATGGACATTTACACCATCTTTGACAGCAAAAGTCGAGTTTCCATACTCCTTGGTAGTACCACAGGCTGAGTTGTCTATACAGAGCATGCCATTGAAAGAATTAGTATAACCCATTACTACGCATCATATTATTGATTTCGATAGTGAATGGCACGTTATTTGAGAATGTTCGATGGTAATATTGATCGTGGATCGCGGCATATAATCTAAAAAATACACATATTTTTTGGCGATTAAAATTCAAAATTTCAAATATAAATATAAATTTTTAATTACTGTAATATCGTGAATAAATAATTTTTATATATATTTTTAAGTAATGCATAATGTGTGGCTACACGGTTGATTTTTAATTCATCACAGAAAATAATTAACAAAATTATCTTTACCGTGTCTTTTACAAAGTCATTAACTTCGATCCTCTCACTTATAGAATTAATATCATCACTTCCTTTTGTTGTAATCGTGTGGTTTGGGAGCACGGAAACTCTCTTTCAGAAAATTCGCCAGCCGTTTGTAAACGTGGACTCGTGCTTGTACGAGTTCATTATGCTCATTACGCTAATTCCATCTATTGACTCAACTTATTCCTCGATCTGAAGATTAATAGAGACATTCAGTGCGACTGATGGAAGTGTTCCGAATATGTTAAATTAAGTATGCCATTATTATCGAATTAATTAATAATAATATTTGTCTCAATTTAATATTTTGAATAAGTTATATAAATAAATTTGATTTTACAAAATAAAATACTAAGATAAAAAATTTTGTAGCTTAAGTATTTAATTATATTTTATTTTTTTTAGTGCATCCCTACAATTTAATGAAAAAAAATGGTAAAAAAAAACATTATTTTAAAGTAAATTTATTTATTTATTTATTTATAACGAGAAGTGGCTGTATGGGAAATTGAACTTTGATGGTCAATGGGAAACCTATAGTCTTTTGGTGGACAAGAAAATCTCTCTCTCTCTCTCTCTCTCTCTCTCTCTCTCTCTCTCTAATTTTCCCTTTTTAGAGTAGCCAAAATTTATTTGCATTGCCATTTTCAGATAGTAAGTGGGTGAAAGTTGTACGGCATCGATCAAAGGCTTACTCTACTTTTTTTTTTGGTCCATTTACTTTACTATTTTTGGTCCTCCAAAATACATAAGCTTCTGAAAGTGAGAAGAACCTGGAGGGTCAATCATCAAAAGGACTATACCTGCCGCAGCAAAATTCTTAGAATCTTCTTGTACAAAAAATTATTAAAATCTTCATGTGTCACATCAAAAGGGTTTATCCCAAACTCTATAAGACTTTGTTTAATCGAGAGAATAAAATCGAGAATCTCATGTTATGCTAAAGCAAAAAAAAAAAAAAAAAAAACACCTGTTGAACACAAAAATGATAAAACACTAGACACAATTAAAAAGAATGTAAATATCATTAGAATAATGCGAAAAAAGAATTAATGAAAAGTGAAAAAATTAAAAAAAATTACATTATTTTTTTAACTGAGTCTAATTGTACTTATCATTTTTGTATCATGCAGTTGTTCCTCAAAAAATAGCAAAAATGGAACTATGATTATATTACATTGCATTTATCTTTTTTTCTGTTCTTTTCTGGTTCCAAAGTCCATACATGGGAAAAAGCAGTTTTTTTTTTTTTTTATCTAAAGATTTATTTATTTCCGATTACATTAACCAAACAAGGAAAAGTGCGTTCGTACTCCAATAATTTTTTCCCCCATTTTCTTTCTGTCATTTTTCTTTTATTATTTTCCCAAACTAGTGAAAAATGAACTACTTGACAACGTAAGACTTTACCTTGTTGACTAAAATTAAAAATTTATAGAAGAAGTTTGTGACCAGATGATTTAACTAGAAAACAACTAGAAATTAGGTCTCGTTAAATAAATAAATAAATCTTATTTTTGAAATTTCAGTCTCTTTTTAAAAATCAATAAATGCGTAATTAGATGAGTAAAATATATAGTAAAGATAAAAGAATATACAATTAGGTGTATTTTTAATATTTTCATAATTCGTTGTAAAAAATATTTTGTGTGTTGTACTTTTTGATATTTTGATTATAGATTTATTGATTTTGGAGGAAAAATTAAAAATTTAAAAACAAAAAAAAATATATTTTTTTCATTCCATAACATTTAAATTCTGGATACTTTTTGATTGAATATTCTGACGATAAAACCAAACTCTAGAAATTTAATATCAAAACGGCAAATAAACCTATTGATTTTGGTTTATTTGTTTCCTTCAATGGAGAATGTTCTTTCAGGGCAGGCGTAGTTGCAATTTGAGTCGTTTTGGCCCATTCTCTGCCAGGTGCCAGCGCAAAAACTAACAAAAGCAATCACAGTACTGGCCTTGCTGGCCGTGCCTGTGGGCCTGCGGTTGCCGGCAATGCCGGCTGTCACTAAATGCACTGCCACCAGAGTCACCGCGTGACGGAGAGGTCAAACAAGAAAAATTGAAATAATATAAAAAAATAACTATCAAAATGAAAAAACAAATAAATAAGAAAACCAAGGCAACCCAAAATCTAGTAAGAAATAGAAGCTGCCTCTTGGCTCTTTCCGCATGGGTCTGGGTCCCGCCGATAGTTTGTAAACATTCTGTCTTTCCTTGATCTTTTGTGTCTGTCATTCTTTTATCGGCTGTGATCCCTAGTGAATTTCTGATAGAAAGATCCAAGCTTCTTATGCGTTTTTTGTTTTTTTTTTTAATATTTAAATTCTGATCCCTATTTAAGGTTAATTGAAAGGTCCCTCCTTTAAGATAATTTCAAAAGAATCATTGATAGATAGAGGGAGAAAAAACGTGTCCTTTTTGTGCATGTGCGTGTGTGTGGGTGTGTAATGGAGAGTGCAGCATTATGGCAAGGATTGAGTCTTTGTGGGATTGTTTCATGGATTGTTATGTCTTCATGTCTTAATGTGACCCAGAAGTTCAGATCTTTGTTGCAACCTTTGGTGGCCCATCTTGTGATCACTGGCACTCCTAGAATTGTCCAGATTCAGGTGGTGATGACTTCATTTCAGCTATATAAACACAACCCAAGAATTTTCTGTCTCTTCCTTTTCGCTTTGGTTATTTGAATTTTATGTTCCCTGAATTCCTCTTGTTTGTGAATTTTGCAGAAATACCAGCATGGATTCTTGGATGGTTCATTCTCAGCCTTGTCATGTGCTGTTTCTGTCCCCTTTTATACTGCTTTTCTTCCTTTGCTCTTTTGGGTATGAAGTCTGTCTTGAATTGGAATTTCTAGTATACGGTTATGCACTTTTTAATATGAAAGTTTTGTATGCCGACTTCTTATTTTTATGGTTCTGGAGTTTACTCTGTAGAGCGGGCATGTTAAATTGGCTAGGCAAATGACCCTTTTGATGGCTTTTTGTGATTATACGGGGAACGCCATAAAGGTAACTGCTATCTTTCATGTGTGGTTCATGCCATTTTCTTTCTTATGTTCTTCCATTTGCGACCAAATGAATGAATCCTTAAAATTAATCCGTTTGTTCCTAAATGATGGTTTATGTTCCGTACGTAGGATGTTCTGTCCGCTCCTAGACCTAGTTGTCCTCCTGTTAGGAGAATAACTGCCACAAAAGATGAGGAAGAAAATGCTTTGGAATATGGGTTGCCTTCTTCCCACACTCTTAACACAGTTTGCTTATCTGGGTACTTATCCTTTGTCCTTAAATAGACACCACCAGTTTTCCTCTATGCTCTTTCCACTTTTCTTATGGGCAGAGTTTTTCTAGGTTGTGTGCCAAGCGAGTATTTCAAGAGTGACTACTGTTTTCCCTATTATCGCTTATTGGTGCGAAGATGATTTTTGCTCTCGCATGTTCTTATTTTTCTCAAAATTGCAGCAGTAGTGTTATGCATATTGTCAATTTGCTCAATGTTGGTTACTTATAAATGTAACTGCTGGTCGTTATTTGCCTCAACTTACTCCCTTATTATTTTACGTTGCTTTTATGTTGTGCCGTAACATCTATGTGGCTTCACATCTTCTTTGACATTCTACAGCAACTTTTGTACTAATCATGTGCCTTGCAAATGAAATTCAATCAGGTATCTTTTGCACTATGTCCTATCTCATATACAAAATCAAGATGCCTCCCTGGAATTTGTGGGATTTGTCATCGTTTTTCTGCTTGTGGTCCTCACTGGTTTTGGTAAGTGCATTGTCTTTAAGCTGTTTGCAGATTTTTTGTTTTCCCCTTGTCACATGAAGCTCAATACTAAAGTTTGCTTTTGCCTGTTAGGAAGAATTTACCTTGGGATGCACAGTGTAATTGATGTCATTGGTGGCCTGGCTATGGGATTGGTGATCCTTTATTTATGGCTAACTGTTAATGAACATGTCGACAACTTCATAGTCTCTGGACGAAATGGTATGGGAAAATCTGGTTTTAAATAGATGCTTATCAAAAGGAGAAAAAAAAAAAATGAACAGATACATTGCAGAAGCTATTTTGTCTGTCTAGTTGTCCTCCGGCCATATTGGTCACTAGAATTTTGCTCAACTAGTATGAGTTCGATGAGTTAGTCACCTTAAGAATAGCAATTAGTTATGTTCTGGCAGGTGCCATTATTTCAGTTGACACCACTATTCTTTTCCCCATCACTTCATTCCCTCGTTTGGTCCATCAATGTAGGAGGGTATGCTCCATAGCTTCATTGAGGATGCTATTGCACAGGTACTTCGGTTTCGGGAGAAAACTTTTAGAAGGCTGACATTGACACCATTGTGAAGGATATTATAGGATCAAACCCATGACATAATTAATATTGATAGCAGGCTTCAGATGATGGCTTTGAGTTGGCTATTTTTGAGAGTAAGAAATTGATGTGGAGCTGTTGAAACCGGTAGGCTTAATTATGCATTTTATTCTCTTTACTCAAACATTGTCCTATGCAAATCAAAAGGCCAAATATGAGACATGGAAGTTCCGTTTATTGTCTAACAGTAGTTGAAATCTAGTTCAATGAACACTGAAATAGAAAACCATTGAAGCTAGATATTTAGGTTTCAAAGTGTTGCAAGTTTGCTTGGTATCCTTACATCCGCATTCACAATTTTGCAGTAACAATCTTCTGGGCACTTCTCAGCTTCTTGTTGCTTTTCGCATATCCAACTCCTGAGTGTCCAACTCCAAGCTTTGAGTTCCACACAGCGTTCAATGGTGTTGCATTTGGCATAGTAAGCAATTGTTTGCCCATTTTATGGCAATCAGTTTGGCTTTATTTTTTGCTTCTTACATTTTCCTGCGGATCATGCAAAGTGAACAGACTAGCCTGTTTCTATATTTTGTTAAAAACTTGTGGCAGTAAGAATAGGGAGGGGTGCTAAAAGGAAAATCTTAGCCATGATTCATGGCACATTCAACTTTGTTTATGCATCTTCTCAATTGTATGGTGGCAGGGAGCTAACATGAGGGACAAATATATATATATATATATAAAATGAAAATGCTGACACCAAATGGTCAGAACTGGCCTATGCCTTCTGTTTCCCCATAAGAGTGGTGAAACATTTATACCAGAAATCAAGAATGAAAACATGTCTGGTGGCATGTGGTCTACAAAGAGGGTGGAGGGAAGGAGTTAGGATTAATACAATGTAGAAAGATAGAATCCAATGTATACAATGAAGAAACATAAAATACAATGTATGGAGAAAGTAGATTGACGACAAAATGGATTAAATATTAGCTAGGATTTTTTAAAATGGGTTTTGACCCCGAATTATTTATACACAACGTATGGAGAAAGTAGCTTGATAAAACGAGGGATTAATATCAGTTAGGAATTTTTTGAAATTGATTTTGACGCGGAATTATTTATGTTTTATTGTAACGTGTTGCCAGCTAATTACTAAAAGCTGCACTCATCTCCCCCTCGGTCGAGATACAACAAAGGCATCTCTCTCTCATTTGTAGTATTCTCTTCGTTACTTTTTAGTTCTTCTTTACTCTCCATAATTTGTTATATTTTCTTCCCTTAATGTACTGTCCCTTTTTGCTTTCCAACATGTCATACTGTCTACTGCCCAAGAGATGCTTCCTCCAATAATATTTTCACTCTTACAAGTTGGTGTAAACTGGCATTATTGAAGCATCAAGTGTTGATTTCGAATCCCAAGTATCTTCTTTGTAATGTTTTCAGTGATAGAAATCACTTCATTAACATCATAATTTAAATTTGCAATGTTATTCAGGTGGCTGGGATCCAGCAAACGTACCGCCAGTTCCACCACGAAGGCGTGGCACGCATATTTACAGATCAACTCACGGTCCCTACATTTTTTGGGAGAATGCTGGTGGGAATACCGACGATACTTGTAGTAAAATTCTGCAGTAAGGTACTGGCCAAACGAGTTCTTCCCGTGGTATCAAAATCCTTGGGAGTTCCTATAAAATCCACAAGCTACATCCCCATGCTTAATGGGTCAGCGACAGATAAAAAAACAGATGAAATCAAGCAATCAGGTTATATCCAGAAGCTATTTTTTTTCTCTAAGCAGGATTCATTTGATGTCGACACGGGAATTAGATTCCTCCAATACACAGGGATGGGATGGGCGGTGGTGGATCTTATTCCATCTCTCTTCTCATATCTAATGTTGTAACATCGCATAGCCTCTTCGACATGGCGCCCATTCCTTATGATTATGGTTGGCTCGTCCACGCATTGTAATTTTCTAGGTCGTGTAAATTTGTTAAGTGCGAAAACCTAATATAAGGTTACCTCTCGTGATCTGTATCTATTGTATTAAATAAAATTTGATCATGTAAAATTCCGTTACCCTCTGATTCAGCAAATGTGAAATTTATAAGTTTACTTTGTACATGGCACTGGACTGTGATTGTGATTTTAGGCGTGTTTCGATTGCCCCCACGTCCCAGTAACCTGGCTATATCAATTTTTCTTATATACCGATTCCCCTCTGTACTCTATTTCTCCCTAAGAGCATGCCCTGCAAATGGGTTCCGCAAGAAAATAAAAAGGAAACTAATTCAGTGAGACACAGACCCTAGCGACAGTTACTTTAGAAAGCTGTTAGCAGCACGTGCCACGTCATTTGCACAACTTTATTTGAAGTGTTTCCTAGAAATGGGTTCCCCCAATAAAAAGAAAACCGAATGTTGACAGCCTTAGCAATGCGTACCACAGACGCCCAATTAAAATTAGTTTGACTTTTTCGTTTTTTCCATTTTTTTGGAGGTGCAGGGTTGAGAAAGACCGGAAGAGCTGAGGAATTCGAATCCCCAATATAGATTTACCGAGGGGCACAAGCAGAGGTCCGGTCAAACTTTTCTCGTTTTTATCCACGTCTTTGCCTTTTTCTTTCCCCGTAGTTCTGTAATAACCGTGCCTCTCTCTCTCTCTCTCTCTCTCTCTCTCTCTCTCTCTGTTTAGCTGGTAATGCTAGTAACACTCAAGCCGTCTTTCTTCCGGTGCCGGGTTCATAGAACAGAAGGTGCTGCATCGGAGAGAGAGATGAAAAGGAACTACTTGCCCTTCATATAATTCTTGCTGAAAAATACAAGGTCAACGACTCAAAAATAAAGCATCCACTAGATACAATCAAATCAAATCCATGCATCTCCCTGCAGCTCCCCCAAAGAATATGAGAAGACGAGAACTCAAACGAAACAAGCATATCCACACCTGTTAAATAGGTATAATTTACCTGTCATCGGCTTTGCCTATTTCTGGCCGAATGCCCCGCGAATTCAAATTCTGGGGCGAAATGCTTAAGAAAACGCATTTCCCAACCGGCCAATTTTACGAGCTTTAGGCTCCAGTAGTCCCACAGAATATAAATAACAGAACCCAGTAGAATTCCTGTTAACTAGGATCCTCGAGTCATAGCTTAGCAACGAGATAGGGATGGCGGAAAGCACACCATGATCGATAAAAGGTTGCCTCACAGGAAATAAGCGGGTGTTCTATGAGTAACATCAGGTTCTCCCCTCCTAGGTGCTGGCTCAAACTGCAATGCATCGAAACAAGAAAAGAGTCGAAAGCAGAACACCCCGATATGAAACCGAAAAACTTTAACTCTATTTGGAGGCAGTGGGGAGAGAAGGGAAGGGAGAGGGACCTGGATGAATGTGTGGCCCTTGCAGTCATCAACTTCCAATATAGAAGCCATATTTCCACACTGGTAACAATAGTTAGGTGCACTAAATATAGTAACAACCTTTTGTTCCTGTACAAAGGAAACAGTGTGATGTCACAAGGGCTAACACCTAAAGCCTTTTGTGCATAGAGAAAAAGCCACAAATTCAGTGAAGTACATTACATGTGCCCAATTAAAGCCATCCATGACAAGCTGGTGTGCTCTAGTGATCAATTTTAAGTTGTTTGTATGATTAAATTGCTCAGATATATCCTGCAGATAATTAACAAGCAAAAGGTTGTGGCAATTTGAGGAACTTATTTCTGCTTATTGGAAAAACGGGTGCAGCACCCTTGTGATAGATGGAGAGAACAGGTTAAACAGAGCTCAAATTACCTGGCCAAAAGTATAACCAGCACCCCGAGGTGATATGCCCCAACCACATCGGTCATCTGGGTCAGACCACAACAGATCACTCATGGCTCCTTCATGGGGAATCTCTTGAACCCGATCAAAGTTCCTTATGTTATCAAGGGTTTCTATTGATGGTGACAATCCACCATGCAGACAAGGTATTTCTGACTCAACTTAGAGAGGAAAGTCTTGACTTCAATACTAAGCATTAACAACCAGCAGTAATTGCTTCAACATTCATCAAAGGATTAGCTTGTTGCCATCCTCTAACTTCTCCCAAATTCTACATACCTAGCATCCCTAAAAACCACATGAAGCCTAAAATTCAACCAAGAGAACTCAAAATATTATGAAAAATTTCTAATCAAATCTAACTCAGCCTAGGTTGCATTCAACTAACAATTGGCTTCACTGGTATCTACAAACTAGATATTTCCAGCAAGCATGCTTTCAAACAGTCTTTAATCCTACCAAATAACCAAACTTGCTATTGCATGCAAGCTTTGCATGAATATATGAGTCATCCCCACTGACCACACCCTTGCTTCCTCATATGCATGAAGTTGTATACTAAAAAGAAGCATTTAAGCACAGAGAAAAGAAACTAAATCAAGCAGTCTAAACAGCTATATCAAATTTTACTAACCAACGCAGTCAATGTAAAATAGTCAAAGAGGTCTTTGAAGGTCTTCCAAACATTAGCATTGCCATACCTGAACAATATCAGAAGAAAAAGAAATCACAAACTTGCATAAGAAGCAAGATGCAACACAAAAAAAAAAATCCATGACTACACAAGTATAAAAAAACCATTGGCAGCTCATCCCAACTCAACGAACATAACATAGAAGTTTCCAAAGCAACAAACATGGCCTTTGTTAGTAGCACATTTTGCATTCCACCTATATGTTTACTTGATTTAGTTTCATCTAATAGGTTACAATATTACCAAAAATAATCACACATCAAATGCTCAAAAAATTGGAGTGTGGGAGGAGTCTGAGTAACATACCATGAATTGCCAAATAATATGTACAGAAAAATAAATTAGAATCTAAAGCATTATGCACATTTTATGAACTAGATCAATTGAGAAGCTCTTACTGTTTTTTGATCAATCAAGAAACTCCTTAACATACCAAAGTGAAATAACAAAACAGACAAATTATAATTGATTGCAGTCAAATTCAGGCAGATGACATAAAAATGTCAACAAGATGGATAACATGGACATCACACTAACATACACAAAAAAGGACGACTTCTGTGGCAGCTTTGTCCATTGACAGAAAATGTGACTTCACTTTGGCCTTTTCAGCCACCCAAAAAGCTTTCTAGATTTTGATATCTCATTCTGTCAAAAAGATTTATGCTGCTTGTCAACTTTTCACAAGACATAGTAAAATAATTTTGGCAAGAAAACAAAGTCAACAAAGAAGTCCCTTCATGGAAAAGGGAAGGGGCTTTTATGTGCATGCATTCAACACACTACTGCCATGGTAATAGAATATCACAGACTGCTAACAAAAGTTATGGACAGAAACTCACTTCTGTAAACATTCATCATAAAATCCATAGACCTGAGTGATCTGCCCAGAAGAAAGAAAGAAATGAAGTAGAAGTTAGCTGCTCAGCACCTAGTCCAGAAGTCTCCAACTGAAAATCAATTCAGCATTTTGCAGTACAGTATTGAATCTCAGTCCAAAGCAAATTGACAAAAAAAAAAAAACCCATCTCACTATTTGGAGCCTTTAATGAATTTTGCAATTTAAAGAAAACATATTCAAAACCAGTTAAAATTATTGACTTGCAGAATTGTTTGATATAAAAAACTCAATATAATTGATGATCACATAAGAAAATTGAAGACCATAATACAGAGAAAGAAGTACCTGACGACTTTCATGATTTCCTCAAAGAATGGTAATTCTTTGTGGATAACACACCTTCAATGCCACTAACAGCTGGATAGAAAAAGAAGAAATCACTGTCATTGATCAATAACACTTCCACTGTTACATACATTTTCTATGTTGTCAGGAAGCCATAATCAAGATTCATCAGAGAAAATAAATCTGTCATTAGAATAACTCAAATGAGATGATAAGCGTCCTAGCATGCATGCCTAACCTATATGTTGTTTGAACTCAAATGTGTGAGATATAATCAACTAGAAATTCATGTATTTACCCCACATGCTTCAGCCATTATCCAACCTGGTATGAAAAAGATGAAGAAGTAAGAGCCAATTACAAATTCAATTACTTCTAGCCACTATCCTATTGTTTGAAGAATAAGAAGAAGTTCTAACATCAAGAGGGAAAAGAAAAGGGCTCCGAGTCTGCTGGAGAAACCAGCTTTGCAACACAAACAAGGCTGTTAGTGATATCTTGGTAGACTTTAGACTCAACTTCTTTTTGAAGGTGTATTCTAAACTGATGAAGAGCAACAAAAAAGGACATCAATAGTTTGTCTCTCTAGCACTAATATTCTCAACTAAAGTAACATACAAATGACTGCTTCAAGCATGAACTTACCGTCACAGTTTCAACAGAGTAATAGCCTTGGTCAACATAGTCTCCCATAAACAAGTAGTTGGTATCCGGACACAGTGAACATAATTTGCTAGAAATAAAATATGAACCTGATTCTAGTAAAAAAAGTGATCTTATTGATAAAAGAAATACAAGGGTAAATCTATAGTTGACTAGTACAAATGACTCTAGGAGACTCCATTTGCAACTTTTCCTAGCCTATGTATTTGCATAACAAGATTCAATATTCACAGATAAGCACAAAGACATCATTGTATGTCTTGAGCAACCAAGGATAATGATGTTTGATTAACCATTCTTGGGTGCAATATGACATGAGCCAAACAAAACAACAGTGGCACCAAACAAGCTGCAACAACAAAAACTCCTAGTGAACAATTAAGGAAAAAACAGCTGGAAAAGAGCTATGCACGGATTGCAGAAGGTGGAAATTGGTGGCCGCACCTCAAATGAACATGCATGGTGGGTGGCTCAAGAAGTAAAACAAGCAGCTATCTGACTAGTTGTGATTTACTTGACTATACCTCAAGAACACTTCAATCTTCAAAACCATTGGTGGTCTCAATAAATTATTTTAGACAAGCCCTCATCTAAAACAGAAGTATAAATTACAGAGTGTTCAGAGTCAGAAACTGATACCTTCCCTCCAATATGAAAAAGTTCTGCAAGATCATGAAACTGCCCATGAATATCACCACAGATTGTCACAGGGCTTTTCGCAGGCTGTCACACACAACAATTTGATGTAATCAATAAAATTTGGATTCATTTAAATGAAGGATAGCCTTTTTAAGTCACAAATTTAAATAGAAGAAAGGTTCACTAACTACGAACCACATTGAGTCAGAAGATAAAGTTTTCACGAGGCAAAGAGCCGAGGGCACACCTGAACGTTGCTTTCTGGTATCAGTATCTAACCTACAGATAAAACAAATTTAAAACCCATAAGCCATTCCAGTCTCTATGAAAGAAGACACATGCCCATAGACACAAGGGCATCATCAGCACCTACGAAGACAAAGCACATGCCTAGACAATTCAGCTCAAGTGAATCAAACTGAGTTTCCAATTCCCATAAAAAAGAACAGCATAATTACCCAAAACTCCTCACGTCACCAGAAAACAGTGGGGTTATTACATTGCAACATCAAAATTTCCATCAGTCGCCTATACACGCAAACCCTAGATGATGCAAACATCACATAATCAAAATAACAAATGCTGCATTCGCAGGAAATGTTATTAACTACCAATCTTTTGTCAAAATCAAAACCAGAAAATGATTACTTCGAAAATCATACCCATTCGTCTTTCATCTGGTCTAATTGTCTTAAACACTTCGAAACAGATCAAACCGTATACAAGAACGAAAACATACCACATGCTAACAAATAACACACTCGGGAAGTCCATTTACAATTTTCTGACCTAATTTCTCGGGAAACAAGCAGAAAGGGAAGTCGAACCTGCAACTCGGAGAGTGGCTTGCACTGCATGAGCTGCGAGATCTGCTCGTCGAGATCGGTGACTGAATCGGAAGATGACGAGTTCGCGCCCATCCTGGTTGGCTCTATCCTGGCTACAACTACCAAACGGGGATAAGCGGAACCCGGAATAGAACAACACCAATCGTAGATTAGAATTTGTGATTTTTTATCCTTCTAGTACTTTTTCACTTCAAAAGCGTTTAGTTACTAGTAATCTTATTAAAAATTTAAAATTAAAATTAATTATTCTAATTTTTAATATTTAATAAAAAAGTATTTTTTATTTCTTTAGTTATAAAAATAAAATTATCAAAAATCACTATTTTTCTATTATCTAATTAATTAAATTTTCAATCATTTTTTTCTCTATAAGGTAAACAAAATATGTTAAAATATTAATATAAATAAATAAATAATAATGAAAATAATAGATATTTTTGTGTTAAATATTTTTAAATCATGATAATAAAATTATTAATAATTATTATATTATTATAATCATAATAATAATTATTTTTTAAATATTCATAATTCATATTATAATGAAAAATATAAAGATTATAAAATATTTAAATTATAAATTAATAAATCATATTTTACTATAAAATTATTTTGTAATTATATTTATTTTAAATTTATATATTTATAATTATTAATTTAAATTATTGTTATAATAAATATTATTATTACTAAATAAATTTATTAACATAATATTTATTTATATTTTTAAATTTAAAATTTAACTACAATATATAAAAATTTTCAGTTTTAATCTTAAGATAAATTAAATATATTATAAAATTTGTTACTTCGTGTTTTATTTTACTCCTAAATTATAAACCAAACGGGTGAAGTGAAAGTACGCGAAATGGACAAGGCACGTGAGAAGAATCAAACTGACTGAAGCAGCAATTCGGACTTTCGACTATTAATGTAACAATTTAGTTAGAAAAGGAAGAAGAAGAAAAAATGAACATCAAATAAATAACAAAATAGATAATAGATAACAAAATTAGAACATCAAATATTAAGAGTCAATAGAGAGAAATTTGACAACGTAGTTAAGCGAGCCGTGAGTTGCCCTCACCTCACGTTTGGATTTTCGATTTTCAGTACCAATTGACCCAGCCTGTAAATAAATTGGAGACTAGTAGTTCATATGAGCCGGTCCTGATTCCCATGACCCAACCCCAAACGACAAGGCGTTTATTTATTTACTTTATGTACTGAGGGGGCTTGGTTTCTCTCGGTACCCGGGGAAGGCAGGCACGCAGGCCGAGACTAAAAAATGAATGCGGACTTGTGCCACCGGCAGCAGATAATGCAGGTTGTGATCCAAGATGCAATAGACCCTACGAATACATGTCATTGAACAAATGGTTCACACACGATACGATAGCAACAAAATTTCCGGCATGATTTATGTTTGATTCACCAGCCTGCCAACGGCTGTGCAATTTTCGAACAGCAAAGAAGGCAAGAGTCCGAGGGGGTCTCTTGATGAAGTAGAAGCAAAAACCACTGTCGACACGTTTCAGTCTTCCGACAATGGGCATCTACGGTGATGGACGCCCCAATCTTGTTAAAAATCCAGCATTTTCTATTAGTTACTCCGTAAAAATACCATAGCACCGATGGATCATCACTTAAAAGATCCTGGATAAGTTAATCAAACACGAACAGATAAGAGCACACCTCATTCAAGGCCTAGCTTCTCCTCGAGGCAAACGTTTCAGCAACCAGTAAAGGGAAAGCAATAGTTGCGTCGCAATGCACCTGGCGGAGCACAATAGAAGGGATAGAAAAATCAGTTTCCCCATTTAAAACTAGAATTATAGTGAACTGCAATAGAAAGCAATACACGCAAGCAAGGACCATGGGATTTATCATACCGGTGGCTGCTAATGAGATTTACACTGCAGGTCATCGACAATAGAAGTTTGTAGGTGCAAGAAAAGCAAGATGAGAAAAAAATAAAGCCACACCTTCACGGTCTTAGCAGAACTCCGTAGTTTCCCCCACGATACAGCCTCATCAGGACGAGCTCCAGAATCACTCCCATCAAATTCTTGGGCCGTGTTGATGAAGACAGCATAATCTGCTCCATTACGCATCATATTGGCATTGCATATATGATGCTTAGGAAGCCCCCCTCCCAGAATGATCATTCCAGTTTTCCTGGGACTTGCATGGACAGCTTCACCGTTCATGGCTCGGATATCTGTTGAAAAGAGCTACGATAGACTCCATACCAAAAGTTACCAACCATGATTACAGCATTGGTGCCAAAGATTCCTACCTTGCACAATGTCAACAATCAGACCTGGGCTTCGGAAGGAATGAAAGTACAGCATGTCCCCCAAAGAACCATCAGTTAAGCCTGGACAGAATACAGGGATCTTGTTCTACAAAATATCCAAATTAATGTCAATTCCTACGCATGTTACTGTTCAAATGAACACATTGGGAGAACAATAGCAAGTGGCTAAAGATGACAAGTGTGCCTAGTACACACACCCACAAACACAAAAGGGCCACAATAAAAGAATCCTATCAAGCTTAAGATGGTTGATTATTACCTTGTATGCCCAATAAAGGTATGAACTCTCATCATTTATTTCTTTTCCCAGACGAGCAATTAGTTTAGACGGTGACCATGTAAAGTTCTGCAAAACAGCAAGAAAGCTGTCACATGACAAAAGATGATGCAGCTCTCTTTAATGCAGTCATAAATCAACAAAAAATACAGATCTCAAAGCTGGTTGCAATTTCAAAGTAAGGAGAATAAACCATTTACAGATGATATGCCCTTTCTCCTACACCCCTGACACACACACACACACACACGCACACACGCACACGCACACATGCACACACACACACACACACGAGAGGATACATAATATATACACACAAAAAACATGGACAGAGAGGCAAGCAATACCTCTTCAATTTGTTCCTTCAACATCTGGTCAAAAATTGGTATGATCCAGTCCTCAAATTTGCAGTAGTTGTCATTAGGAACCAACAGGTTACCAATGCGGTTCAAACCTTTGGCACGCAATTGCACTCCAGGTAAATAGAAGTCACCTTTGTATGTCGGCGCAAGGCATTTAATAAGATCCTCTTCTATGCCACCAGCTGTCGTAACCACCACATCAACCTGCAGTTATCTTATAAATAACACTCACATAAATTGAAATGGCAGACTGCCATAAAGAAGTTCAAATTCTAAATCTGAATTATGATTGTAACCAAAGAAACGTAACTAGTGCAAAGTGTAATTATAGATTATCACCGGTATTGCACCTCTAAAGACTACTTCTCTTAGAAAGATGTAGACAGTGCAAATAATTCCAGATGAACTAACTAAAGGAAAGCTAAATAGGAAAGCAGCCATAAGCAGCTAGAATTCGGTAAGGCATATCCAAATGAATAAGAGAATCACAGCACCATTTCTGCATATCATTTTTCCTTTTCCTGAATCCACAATTGATCAGACCACAATTATCTTTGTGTTCATTCATGTTTTTAAGTTCTCACACTAAAACCTACATTGCCTTCAAAAAAAATAAAGCTCATGTTAGAAAGGCCTATAAAGAAAAATAATGTTTTCAAAACCTATCTCAATCTTTAGATGGTTCCCTTGAGCATTAAACAATAAAAAAGGGCATTCTCAGTGCTCGAGGGCGTACCAGAAAAGGCCTATAAAGAAAAATCGTATTTTGTTTTAAAATGTAGCAACACTGTTGAACATACAAATGTAAACTACAATACTACCAAGGCATTACTGTTCCTCACCATATGATGTTGAACAAGATAACGAATAGTATCTCTGACGCCAGACGATATAAGATTCGAGGTAAAACCCAAGAAGACTTTGCATCTCACAGACTTCCTGTAACCTGGGTCTCTCTCCTCGTCACTGCAATCTTCTGCTATACACTCATCAGCGAGCCTCCAAGCTAGCTTCAACCCCATTTAATATACCAGTCAGAGAAAAACCAAGTACAAGTTATCTTCGGGAAAAAAGAAAAAGAAAAAAGAAGAAGAAAACGAAACAATGGCCCAAAATAAAATGGGAAAGTGAGGTTGTTTGAGAACAGAAACTCACCATCCGATTGACAACTTCAATGGCTTCTCCGAGGTTGGAAGCTTGGAATCCAGTGGAGGCCATGGATTTGAGAAGTTGGGAGTAGTGAACTCCCTGATTAAAATCATAACCCTTGATCCTAACGCACTTCCCTTCAAGGGTCTCGGATTCTTTGAAAACCGTTGCATGTACGGATGATAATTGATCTTCCATGGATATGAATCAAATTTCAAACCAAAAGCAAAGGAAGAGACACCCAATTCAAAATATCAGATTTCCAAAAGCAAGAATTGTATAAAGAAATCAGTTTTTCACTATATGAGATGTTACAAGAACGAAAAGAAATATCTCGAAGTAAGTTAGAATTTTAGTAAGCTCGGGTCGGTGAAGGGGACTTGATATCGTGGGCAGATGGGTGGAGGCAGAAGCCGTCGGCGAAGGAACCTTGGGACCGTGTAGGTCTGGATCGCTGCAGCGCCGCCGACGGCAGAGATGGAGCCTGTGAGTTCTGAGTGTGGTGGCTACTATTTTGCCAGATTTTTCCCTCTACAATTTCCTTTTTCTTTTAATTTTAAAATATAATTCGGCCTAATGGGCTTTTTTTGTTGGGCCCATCTCGTCTTCACACGAAACCTTTTCAGTTTTTTAAATAATGATATTGGGCTAGCAATTTGCTGCCAGAGATACTTAGAGACATTTAGTGAAGTCCAACGGGCTCGGGCTCTTTAAATGATATTGAATTAAATGTATATTTTAATTAAAATTTAAATACTATAAAATTATTAAAATTATTTTTTTGAAATTTTTTAATATTTATAACTTTTAAATTTTTAATAGCTTCAATTTTATAACTCTAATAAAATTTAAAAAGTTTTCAAAAAAATAATCGTGATACTTAAAAAAATGAGTATCACAATATTTGAATTTCATAATTTTTTTAAAATTAAACAAAAACTTGAAAATAAGTGAAACCATAACGAAAAGCCTCAATTATTAAAATTAAAAATCTTGGTAAATCAAAATCTCAGGAAAGTAAAAGGTAAATTGCAGGAATATTAGTATATTTAATTCAAAAATGTTTTAAGACATTGAAAAAAAAAAGTACACCTATTATATGACATAGCCACCCAGATAGGGAATGCCGAAAAAGGGACTTACCAAGAGGGGAAAAAGAACTGCGAGGAAACAATTCAAAGGGGGGGGGTGGGGAACTGGCCGCTGAGAACTACGGCGAAAGCTGCTTCCTTTTCGCCCATAAAAAATAGGAAAGACAATGGAAGCAAAAGAGGCAGAAGATGAGCAAACATGGAACAGAGAAACAGTGCCAAAAGTGATCAAGATTGTGAGCACCAGATTACCTCAAAGAGACCTTGTATCTCTTCTACTTGTCAGCCCTTGGCTCCACCGTACTCTCATCTCCTACCCTTCTCTTTATCTGGTACCTCTCTCTCTCTCTCTCAACTCTTCTATTCATGTCATTTTGATCAGTTTCCAATCTAATTTCAATATTCTTGATCTGGGTTTTCGTGTTTTTTGTTAAAGGCTCTTGACTTTCGTGAGATGACCAATGCTGGTGATCGACTTATAAGAGCTATTTCACTGGTAATTTGAACATCCCGAAAACTTTGGTTGCTAAACCTATGCAGTGTTGTTGGTCTGTAATTTTCTGTGTAAAGACTATTGATTTCATTGTATAATGGCCGTTTTCTGCTACATGTTGCTGATAATGATGCTAAAGGGATAGTATTTCTTTTGTTTTGTAGCCTAGGTATCGGCATGTGAAGCAGATAAACCTTGAATTTGCACAAGGTATTCAAGATATTCATCTTGAAGACCTTAGAAGCAAGGTATGTGGCACCTGACAATGTCCACAAAATTTATCGATCCTAACTTTCTGTATGGAAAAATATAATCTTTTTCTTTATTTGGTTTGTCTGCAAATTGTTTTATTTTTTCTCTCAAGCATTCCAGTATTTCAATTCTCTTCAAGACCTGGAGTCTTTGAACCTTAATGGCTGTCAGAAGATATCCGACAAGGGGATAGAAGCTATAAGCAGTGCTTGTCCCAATCTTAAGGTCTTTTCTATTTATTGGAATGTGAGGTATTTGAAGATTTACAAAGTGTTGCAGATAAGTAGTTCAAACCATTTTTTAAAAAATATGGATGATTTTTTTGCTCGTGACTTGGCCGCAGGGTAACAGATGTTGGAATAAAGCATTTGGTGGAGAATTGTAAGCATATAGTTGATCTGAATCTAAGTGGTTGCAAGGTACTTAATCAAAAAGTGAATGCAAATTACTTCTTGTATCAGTTGTGCCATACACATCTTTGTGTTTGCACACCTTGTATCTCAGCATAACATCTTTTACCCTCCCTTTCCACAACCCTTACTTGGTTGTCATCAAACTAGATTCTGTTTGCCACATTTTGCCATAATGGGTCTATTGGTGGTTTGTAGTGCTCTGTGAACTATAGGATATTTCAAACTTTGTTACTTTTGTCAAGTTAGGTATGGTGAGATTTAAGAATAAGAACAAGTTGGGTCAGATAACATGTATGCAATTAGGACAGTTGAAATGTTTCTCTATTAGGGACTCAAATACAGTATACCCAAACTGTATGGATTCATATGTCTCAGGTAAAGTAATCCAGGAAATGGAGATTGCATGTAAATGATTTGTCATTGTATCCCTTTTTTTGTCCAGCAAATTTGTTCAAAGAATATGATTGTCTTTGTTGTATTCTGTATCCTGTTGGGAAAAGTATGAACAATAATTCCTTTTGCTGAAGTTTAAAGAGAATTAGCAAGCATACTTACTACAAACATGCTTTGCTTTTATTGTTCTCCTTTGTAGGGAAAAGCTGTTTTTGGTAATGCCTTAACTGTGACATAATGTTTTTATTTCACAAACTCTCCTTTTCTTGGCAAAGCGCTATTCAGAACTTTAAATAAATAAATAAATAACACCAAACTTATTATTTGGTCATAACTGCCTTTGTCCAGATATTGCATTTGAGTTAATCAGCTCCACAAGAGAGCTATTGAATAAAATGTTTTCATGTAAAGTGGCAGATCTATATTTTCTGCTTATAGTTCTGTTGTACATGTGGGACATTTATTATCTTATGACTGGGGTACTTTGAATTTATTAATTTCAGAATATATCAGACAGAAGTCTGCAATTATTTGCTGACAATTATCAGGATTTAGAGTTGTTGAACCTGACGAGGTATGTGGCTAATGGATGTTAGGTTTAGGTAGTTTACTAATGATCTTCTGACTTAGAGGCATGATCATTCCATTGTGGAATGAAACTTAAAAAAATAAAAAATAAAAAAAAAGAAGGAGAAAGGGGAAAAATTGATAACAATTAGAATTTTTATGACATGATGTTGTGAAATTGACCATGTCTGGCAAAGAACTATGCTTTTTCATTGCTGTGTAACCACATTTGTGCTCCCAGATGCATCAAGCTAACAGACAGTGGCTTGCAACAAATATTGTTGAAGTGCTCCTCCTTACAGTGTTTAAATCTTTATGCCCTTTCTAGGTGAGCATTGACTTGTCTAAATGACTGTTCTACATCTGTGCTTATTAATGAAGTTGCTTATCTGCTTTTTCCTTCAGCTACACAGATGAAGCTTACAAGAAAATATCCAATCTAGCCAATTTAAGATTTTTGGATTTATGTGGTGCACAGGTGAGGACAGTTATACTAAAAAAGATTTTGCATTCAATATTGCCAGCTAAATCTTTATGATAATCCAATTTTAATTCCAGAATCTGTCTGATGAGGGCCTTTCCTGTATAGCTGCTTGCAAGAATCTTGTCTCTCTCAATCTCACTTGGTGAGTCAAATATCTGTCCTTGGGAATTGCTGGAATAAAGAGAGAGTGATTAGTTTGAAACTTCTCATGTTTTTTCCAATAGGTGTGTACATGTCACTGATGTTGGTGTCATAGCTGTTGCTAAAAGTTGCAAAGCTCTTGAATTTCTCAGGTGATTCTGATAATTAGTGAGAACTGACAATATTTGATTGTTTGGACTCAAGGAATGAGAACTCCTGCCTCTGGAGTTTACTTTCTCTTTTCTTTTCTTTTCCCGCTTGTTCATTCTTTTTAGCTTGGTTTACATAATTTGGTGTTTTGCATCATGGTTTCCAAAGAACTGTCTCGCTGCAGTTAGCTAAGAAAATAAATGCCTGAAAGAACCCTTTATTTTTGCAGCACCTCTATGTGTACTTTGCTCACTTTATTTCCCTGTATTGATCTAAAATAGAGCCAAGCCCATGGAGTTCTGAACACACTTTACCAGTTTAGTGATTACTAGCACCTATGCTTGTTGAGCTTGGACTTTAGTTCAGTTAACTGTACCGAGTTTCCATTACCAAGTTGAGAGTAACCAATTGCTGTAGTTGAGAGTAACTGGTAGTCATTGCTACATTCACAATATTCCTAAGGTTTCATCTAATTGAAGTTGTGTTTACATATTTATCAATAATGGTTTTGTGCAAAATATTGTTAATTGCTAAAGTAGAGTGGTTTGAAAAGCAACAGATAAGCTGAAATATTTTATTGTATCCTTTTAAAATCATGACCTTACCCTGAATTTCTCAAAGGAACTGTTCTCACGATCCAAACTTATGGCCTCTAGGATGATTTGGTGATAACAATGGTAAGGGGGCATGGATAAAATCTTACAAAAGAAAAGATGCATTATAACATGATGATTCAGATTGACGAGGACATGTGCCGCTGTGTGCTAACATACTAATGTGTAATCAGCACAGTGACCTTGTGAATAATTGCTAATTCACAATCTGGTGTTAATGAATAATGCAGCTTGTTTGGGATAGTCGGGGTGACCGATAAATGCCTGGAGGCCCTATCAAGATTCTGCTCCAACACAATCACAACTCTTGATGTTAATGGTTGCATAGGCATCAAGGTATCTGACTGTTTCTTACTGCAAAAGGGATTTCTAGGTATCTTTGGGATATAATTTGACTACAGCTAGTGTGATTGGCTATGCCTATGCCTATGGCCATTGTGTGTGCCCCAACCCTACCCCCTCACCCAGCCAAAAACTCCATGACATCAGCTGTCATGATCATCCTTGGTAGGGGTGCTACCTCCATGCACACCATAGCCACTGCTGACATGCCCGCCACCACATTAATCACCTTTTTAACCACTACCACTGCACCCATTTCCAGCTCTCTCCCCCCACTGCTTGCCTCAGAGCAGATTCTCTACTGCACTACCCCACTTTCATTGAAAGAAAAAATTGCATATGCATGTTTAGCATTATTTTCTGTAAACATTCCGTGAAAAGAACAGTGTACATTAGAAGTTGGTGTAGATGAACAAAAGGATTCTTCTGCGTATGAGTTTTCTGTTTCTATGATGTTTTCTGTGAGTGGTTTTGCATCTGCACCCATGTTTTTTCTAGAGACGGAGCCGCGATGAATTGCTTCAGTTGTTTCCTCGTCTTAAATGTTTCAAAGTGCACAGCTGATAAGCTGCTACATGGGAATTTGCTCACAACTGTTATTCAAACGCCGATGGGGGTATCCGACCTTGTAAGCTATCTTTTCTTGTTTGTACAATTGACACAAGACAAAAAAAAAAAAAGACTCAGATCAATTCACTGTCGTGAGTTAAGTCTCCTTGGCATTTGACTGAACCCGTTGGCGATCTTCATCTCCCAGGTTATTTTGGTGAAAAAGAAAGGAAAGCATGCGTGCAGTGACTCCTACGCCGATTGCTTTCATATTGGTGTATTATTTGATGGTGTGTTAGTGCACTAAGACGTCTTTTTATAAATTCGTGATTTATGAACCTGAGATTTGGTTTTAATTTGTTTTTCATCGTAGATAATTTTACTTTTAATATTTACTCAATGTTATTGATCGCAGCTAAAATTTAGAAGTATACGCATATTTGTTTTAATTTCTTTAAGTAAGCGTTTAATGCTAGCACATATGAAACTCGAATGAAACATACCAAAAATGAATGTATTTAATACTTAATTACTCGTTAAAGAGTACCATATTAGCATATGGCACTCGTTTAATATTTAACATTTGCCTAATAATTTCTCGGGACTGTTTACTCACTATTATAAGTGATTCCCAACAGGCATCGGTTAAGAAATTAAACGTTAAGTGAAAAAATGCTTCAAGATTCGGTGACGCAAGGAAAAGTCAGTATAAATAAATACGACGCTAGGCTGGCCAAATAACTAACGTAGACAATCAAAACGAGATTCTGGGCCCAGAACGAAAATAGAAAATGCACCTCGATTCTATTGATTTGTTTTCTCCGTCCTAGGTTGAGTCACCACCCTAGTTGTCTCTAAGGAAACCGACTCTAAGAGCCGAACATATATACAATATGTGCAGCAAACAGGCAAGCACTGTTTTTTTAAAAGATTTCGGAAGGGGCTTTAATAAAATTGGGAGTTGCTTTCTTATAAATTGATGTAAAGGCATGGGCATGCCCTTATAGATGCAACAGTAAGCCTCCGAAGCCAGAATGAGATGCTCAACGTGTTGGTTTTATTCTACAAAAATTATTAATAACTTTCACTATACTCGAGATAATCCACCTGCTTGAACTTATTATTCTAAAGATATGAAACGGAAAAAATAATGTAATCAGAGCTAGAGCAGGCCATTCACCTGAGAAAAAGGAGGATTGAAATCAGGAGCAAATTGATGCAGCAAAAGATCTCTAGCAATAGGCCTAGTTAAGGGCAAATAACGGTTTGTATACGGCGGCCGATACCATGCTTTGTGTCACGGGGTCATTAATTTCGCCCCAAAAGACAGTTTTTAAAAATGTGTAACACCCACATTTATATATCCTAAAATCGTTTTCTTCTTATTCGACGTGAGAAACGGTCTCATAGACCTATCCATCATATTTGGCGTGCAACAATGCTGGCAAGAACAGTTTGGTAGATGGCCGGTCTTAGTGACCTTAAGTATGACACTCGGCAAGAGTAGAATATAAATCATATCTCAAAAGAGAAAGAAAGATTTTGACGTATACAAAAATGATGTACAAAAGTTGTTATGAACAAACTTTATACTATATATAATATATCATATATTATATTGATATTTTCCATGTAATAGATACTATATAGATAATATAAAAAAATTATTAGTGTACATTATTTTTGTATACACTTAATGGTTTCAAAAAGTAAAATATAAATCAAATTAATAATCATGTGTATTAAATAATACAATATTTACATCAGAATGGACAATTGTGTGCGTTTCATGCTCAAATTCATGATAAAATGTAAAGCGAGTTGCTAGAAGAAAATGTTTCCATTTCTCACTTCTCTCAGACCTGTGCATTTCTCACAGGTCTCTGTCTCTTGTTTTTTTTTTTGTTTTTTTTTTTTTTGTCAAAATGTTTCATGCGATCACTTGAAAATGATATATAATGTGAAGGGTTAGTAGAACATCAACTCAATATTTAATGGAAATCCCAACATTTGTGGGCTTCTTCGGCGGATTCAATACAGACGACCCGTTAATTTTCAAAAGGGCCTGAGTAAGTGGAGACTCAATACTTAATGGACAAATTGTGCACATTGAAGCTCCATGAGTTGATATTGAAGTTTCATTGCACTACACAAATACACAGAGACAAATTATATTCCGAAACTGAACATATAAAGTTGAATACGAAGCACGATCCAGCAGTTTGCATGGACAACAAAGCCCCTAACTTTAAAACGAAACAAAAATCGTGTAATTTTATCTTTCATAAACAAGCATTTGGTACGAAAAAAAGGGGGAAAAAATTCTCTTTAATAATAATAAAAAAAGTAAAGAATCATGGCTCACACACATCTTATTACCATCGCAACAAAACTTCAGTTCCTCTAATCTATTGATGCGTGTAAATCGAGAGCAATTCTATATTCACTTAAAATTTCACGTATAAAAACACATTTATGAAAATGTATTTTGTGATAAAATGATCAATGGTAAAAAAAAAAAAGAAAAGAAAATTTATTACAAATTATCAAGGTTCACTTAAAGATTAAAGAAGCCAATGTGAAAAAAGCTTTAGTCAACTGGAAAGACAAGCCATTCACATGGAATCAAAGGTTAACAAAGCCCCATTGTGACTTGGATTAATCCAAGAATTATATACCTTTTGTGGGTAGTTCGAATTCTCAAATTTCCACTCGAGATACGATTTTGGTGATATGCTTGCATGTAGCACATGTATGGCCAGGATTCAAATCTTTGTGTAGTACCTTCTCCTTTCAAGTAGGGAAATATTAAGTTTAATATAATTAAATTACTGAACGAGATTCAAATTTAATATTACTTATATTTTTAACATAAAAAAATTGTGTGAAATTACTGTTATTTGATCGATGAATTCTCTTAATAAAAAGATTAAATTAAAATACTAAAAGGTGACCATCTACCTAAGTCTACAAAGATGACTACATGCTTTTGGTTTCTTTAACAATCTCAAATTTCTATTGAGAGGGCGATTTACACGAGGACGTGCCAATCTAATAAATCGCCGGAGATCAACTCCGCGGCATGCACGCTCTTTGTGTGTGTATATATATATATATAATATTATGCATACGGACGCGCTCACGCACGTTTGTTACTAGTTTCCTCTTTACTGCCGGTCTCCCGGTCTCGCGTAAAACCCTAACAATCTTGCGCTCTTTACTCTCCCGCTCTCTCTGTGGCTCGTTCTCGTTGAATTTTCGATCGTCTCTTTAATCGATCCACTGCTAGTTACTTCCCAAACTCTAGCGTTGACCTGCGACTTATGCACTGTTTCTTTTAGAGATCTGTAGTGGTTTGATTGATTGTTTGTTTCTTTATTTGTGTTTGGAGACATCTAGGGTTTGGTGATTTAATGCTGGCGGGAATTCGGTTCAAGTGAATGGCGGATCCGCCGAGTGTTGATTGCTGGGTTTTGTCGTCTCTCTTTCGAAGAGGAGGAGTCGATAGAGTTGCGGAGTGGTGACAGAAGAGAAGAGTGAAAGAGAAGTAAAAGCATGCTGAGCGTGCTACGTGTGCACCTCCCGTCGGATATTCCCATTGTAGGCTGTGAATTAACGCCGTACGTTCTGTTGCGGCGGCCGGACAAGACTGCCATCACCGATGATGTCCCCGAGTCGGCCCCGGTTGATGGTCATTTCCTGAGATACAAATGGTACGTTCTTGGAAATTTGGCCTTTTCTTTTTCTTTACTGGGAGTTCTGATTTTGTGCAACTAGTGCAAGTAAAAGCTTTTTCTAGCTAATTGTTTAGTTCAGCGGGGTTATAGTAACTGCGCGAACTTTTGTAGCCCTAGATCTTGAGGCTTTTGATGGTTGAGGAAACATGTGTTCTTTCCCTTTTCCCCTTAATTTGAATTACAACATTTGGTTATACATTATCCCGAATAACCACTCAGTGATTGGATTTCTGTTCTTGGGACTAGTTGCAGAACCTGTTAGTGGCTTTTTGGTCATTGAGGTTGTTTCAGCTATCATTCATTCCAAACCTGGTATTTTGGTATGAAGAGACTAAATGCGTCAGGAAGATCAAGATAATAGGATTTTTCTCCAAGAAAACTTCCTATTACTCATGTGGCATTGGGTTTTCAGGAATTTAAGGGAGAACAGAACATAACTTAATTTTCCTCTTAGTGATTGAATGCCATGGGTGATTGTGCTATTTATACCAACTTAGCCATTTATTGGAATTTGGTTTTTTAATCTTGACAAAGTTTGTCTCCAGTATCAAAAAATGGATTTCTTAGATGGATGGTGTAGTGGGATGATTTTTATGATGTTTGTGAGATCTGTTGATCTGTTGATGTTGTTTTCCTTGTGTTTTGTTTAATCTATTGCCCATTTTATTTCATTCTGGGCATTGAATGCCTTGCCCTGTAATGTCTGGTGCTGTTATCCACTAGGCTTAATATGGAAAGAAAGCAAATTCCAAACATTTTGTGTGAAAAAACTTGACCATAAGACTGTTCTGTTTTTTCTGGTTTTGCCAGTTCTTAGTATAGATTTTTATGCATACGGGGCATACATATTGGTCAAAAACAAAAGATGCTGATTTAGCCAGTGAGATTTGCAACATTGCATGATCTGAGCAACATTTACAAATGTATGAATGGAAAAAAATAAAAAAATAAAAAAGGCATATTTAGTTGGCTGCAATTGATCCCTGTTCTCCTATGATGGCTGTACAATGATGAACATGATTGATCCTAACATTTCATATCTGTTTCTGGGCACATCATTTTTTTATAGGTTTAAATTTGCAAATACCACTGTGAGGTAAACGTTGACTTGGATTGGACTCATCAGTGTGCTTATTGAATAGAAATGACTAAAGAATAAAAATCCCTAATTAACAGGCTTTCTGGACACAACTTGAGCAATTAGTTATTGTCACTCTTTGGACTTAGCAGATAAATGTGAAAGTACAGCCTGTATTGGGAATTGCATGCCTTAATACGATAATGATGGTAATTGGAGGCTTTCTATCATGGGAAAAGCCTCACAGCAAGAGACCCAGAACTCAGTGATCTCTCTTCTGTGTGAGGCTTGTGATGAACTTTCTTATAAGTATCTGAGTGACTTCTATAGATACTGATATACTGTTTCTCAGTGTTTTTAAAAGTGCTAGGCACTCTAAAGTGCTAAGATCTCTTACAGCCCAAATGCAAGGCGTAGGCGCATGCTTGAGTGAGGTGAGGGCACCTATTAAATAAAAGAAAAATAAAATATGCTTAAAGAACAAAAAAGAAAAATATAAATCTAACAAGAAAATAACTATTTGAATGTATTCAAGCAAAATACACTGAGAAAACACAACCAAATGGAGGCAGGGGCTGATGACCTGTGTTGCAGTACGACAAAATAAAAAACACAATTGCAATACAAGATATTTCAGGTATATTATGAGCTACTGGTCAATTGCATGGAAGTATGTTATTGGTCCCCTATTCTGCCGTGGATCAGTTCTGGTATGTTATGTGGGTTGTATTTGCTTGTCTTTGCATTGATACAACCCGCTCTAACCTGTACACAACTCTGTTTATGCCAATAATATTGATTTTTATTGCTGGCCAAAAAAAAACACAAAAGAAAAGTATGGGAACAATCATTAAATAGAACAGAGACAGTTCAATGAAAAAAATAAAACCTATAAAACAGGGGATATAGGGGAAAACAGGGGATTTAAAGAAGTAAAATAGGGAAAAAAAAACAGAGGTGTGATTCACAGAGAGGGAGAGAGAGGCTGTTGTGTTGTTTTAAAGTGAACTTCTCTTGTTTTGGAAAAAATCTGTGAGAGATCATGGCTTTTTTCATCAGGATTGGATGCTGGTCTGAGGCTGTTGTGTTTGGTTTAAAGTGAACCTCCCCTGTTTTGGATAAAATCTGAATGTTTTAGGGTTTTTCCCTAGGTGTGCTTTATGAGCGCCTGGTGCCTTATCTGCTAGCATTGCTTTTGAGGTTTTATTGGGGAAGGAAAGTATGTGAGGATATTGGAAACTGAGATGTGTAGTTGGATCCTGAAGAACCACACGAAATCCAATATAAAGTAGCTACCACCTGGTTTACAGGGAAATAATAGCTAGAATGTAGAATTTGGGAAGAGGTAGAGAAACCCTACGTTAACATGATGAATGGATTTGTTACTAGCCTTCAAAAATATATTTATGAACAAGCTACTTGTGCAAAGTTAATACAATTTACCACACGAAAAAGTTTGTGATGTTTGAGACTTTATTAGGTACATGATTTGGGCTATAGTTTCTGTTCAATTGGTGCTTGAAGATTTGCTGTGCTGTTTGAGTGATTTACAATTTTGCTTTGAGCACATGATGTTTATGTTACTTGATTGACCTCTTAGATTTTCATTCATGCTAACCCATTGAATCATGGCTTTATGATGGGGCACAATATAGTTGCTAATTCAGTGAGTAACTTGGTATTTTAGATTTCTGGTATCCTATCTCACTTTGATTAATTTAAAACATGGAGTTTGTCTGAGTCACCTAATGGTTTGTTGCTGTATTTGTGAGTTTGTTCTGCAGGTATCGGATACAAAGTGATAGAAAATTTGCTGCATGTAGTGTACATCCTTCTGAGCAAGCCACTTTACAGTGCCTGGGTTGTGTCAAAGCCAAAATACCTTCTGCAAAAAGTTATCATTGCTCCACCAAATGCTTCTTTGATGCATGGCAGCATCATCGTGTTCTACATGATCGTGCTGCAAGTGCTGTCAATGAAAATGGGAATGAGGAAGAAGAGTTATTTGGGCGTTTCAATCCAGTTTCTGGTGTTAACAATACCAGTTTATCTGGTTCAGCATCAAATGCTAGCCTGGCAAATGGCTCTGCACCTTTATATCCTGCAGCAATTACCCAGAGAGGTGGTGGTGAAACTTGGTTTGAAGTTGGTCGTTCTAAGATGTATACACCATCAACTGATGATATTGGCCATGTTCTCAAGTTTGAGTGCGTGGTGGTAGATGCCGAAAGCAAATTACTTGTAGGACATCCTAGCACTCTATTAACTTCACGTGTCATTCCAGCCCCTTCCCCAACCCCACGTCGCTTGGTCCCAGTTAGTGGAGTTGATTTGATGGGGCATTTAGACTCAGATGGCCGTATTTCTTCCTCTGGAACCTTCAGTGTACTCTCTTACAACATTTTGTCTGATGTGTATGCTACCAGTGAATCCTACGGTTACTGCCCTTCATGGGCTCTTTCTTGGCAATATCGTCGACAAAATTTGCTGCGGGAGATAGTTGGGTACTGCGCAGACATCATCTGTCTTCAAGAGGTGAGCATTATGTTGATGGATACATGGAACGTTGCTAGCATGAATTAAGTTGTGAAATTTAAGAATCTTTTCATCATGGAAGATCTTTCTATGGAGTAAAAATCAGAAACTGACATGGACCAGATGAAAAATGGTTGCATACAGCTGACCTTGCCCCTGACCCCACTATGCGTGGAGTCTTGTGCACTGGGGATGCCCCTATATATTAGCAATTTGCCTTTTGAGGTTTAGCATAGTGCAAGTGGATAGAAACTTTAAATTGCATAACCTATTCAAGCTGCGTGGAAAACTAAATGAATGCGAAAGATTAATGGAGACTTTATATCAAACTTTAACTATTTGTCGAACTGACCTATGCCTCAAAAATATTTGTTTGCCAACAATTTACTCTTTTAAAATCTTATAATTTTTTAGGTATGATATAATCAAGGATTTCTTTGTTTTGTAATTAGTGTCAAGAAAGTCCTTTGTTATTTTCTATTATTTCCTCCTTGTGGCATTCGTTTCACTATCTGCATACTGAAAGAAACTCATCTGCAGATGTAAGGTTTTGTTTTTCTTTCTTTCTTTCTTCCTTTTTTTTTTTGTTGGGGGGGTGCAGCATGGGAGATGGAGAGGCCAAGGAGCTGTGTCTTAGATGATGCAACATGAAAAAAAAAAAATATTAAATGAAGTCTGCTGTTTCTTTTTGCCATGAATGTGGGAACTGAGGTTTTAGTTGGTGAAGGAAACAAGTTAAATCAGGAAGTAATTATACTTATCTAGTAGCTTAGCAAAAGAATATTGTTATACAAATTTGTTCATTGATGGCCTTAATTCATGCTCCATTGAGAAAAAAAAATCTCCTTTAGCATGTTCCTCTCAACTCATGGAATGGTTATTTTTTGCTTCTGCCATCTACTTTCAGGTTCAAAGTGATCATTATGAGGAATTTTTTGCCCCTGAGCTAGACAAACATGGTTATCAAGCTCTATATAAGAGGAAAACCACTGAGGTTATTTATGAACTTCTTATTCCTTGTTGCACAGCTATTCATTTTTCCTTACCATACTGTTAATTAGTATTTCTAATTGCAGGTTTACCTCGGAAATGCTCATACTATTGATGGTTGTGCAACATTTTTTCGTAGAGACAGATTTTCGCATGTCAAGAAATATGAGGTTTGGAATTTTATCTGATGACACTGTACATTTCAGTCTTTCATGTGTTATAGGTGCTAACTGCTATTTTGCAGGTTGAATTCAATAAAGCTGCTCAGTCTTTGACTGATGCTGTTGTTCCAAGTGCTCAGAGGAAAACTGCTTTGAGTCGGTTGGTCAAGGTTAGTTGATGGTAGTTGAGCTCTGTGAACATTATTTTGTTACAGAGTTTTACATGTATGTTGTCCTGGTAGTCTCATTGGAATCCATTTCTTCTCATAGGATAATGTTGCACTGATAGTGGTCTTGGAAGCAAAATTTAGCAATCAAGGACCTGATAATCCTGCGAAAAGGCAGCTTCTTTGTGTTGTAAGTAATCTTGTTTCATGTGTGTGTATATATATGCACCTATGACCTTGTTAGATGTGTTCCTTTCTGGCATGCCATTGAACTAAACTAAGCATTGTTTTTAAAATAATTAATGGGAATGCAAGTTCTGATAGCTTTTCCCTCCCAAACAGAACAATTTTCCACTTTCTCGTGCTCTTTATAAGATTGTTGCTTTGTTGGTTGTGTCTGGACATTATTCTGATTTTTTTTTTTTGAACTAATTTTGTATGTTTTTGGTTATGGGATGCAGGCAAATACACATGTAAATGTTCGCCTAGAATTAAAGGATGTCAAGCTTTGGCAGGTTCTGATCTTGCTTCTTCCTTTTTCTTTGGACCTTGTACCATTTAGGAACTGAAGGGAGATTATGTTGCTTCTTATTTGTCAAACTAGGTACTAACTCTCTTGAAAGGTTTGGAAAAAATCGCTGCCAGTGCAGACATTCCAATGCTGGTTTGTGGGGATTTTAACTCAGTTCCTGGAAGGTCTGTCTACTGTTATGAAACAACTTGAGCACGTGTAGAGATGAAAAGTATTTGACACTACTCTAAGCATGCTAATTAATGATACCCCTGAACTGTGTTGCAGTGCTCCACATGCACTTCTTGCCATGGGGAAGGTAGATCCATTGCATCCAGATCTATTAGTAGATCCTCTTGGAATTTTACGCCCTCACAGCAAGCTTACACACCAATTGCCACTGGTAACATATCAGTCTGTATTGGAGTGATTGCTTTGCATTTTATTTTATCTTAGTTGTTGCTGAATGTTTTTGGATAAACTATAAGCCAGTTGGTATACTAAATTTGACCAAAGGGAAAGTTTCGGTGTGGTTGAGGTTACTCTATTATGATCTTGAGGTTACAGGTTAAAGTTGTGGAAACAACCTCTTTGTGAAAATGAGGGTTGGGCTGTGTACATTTTAGCATTTTCTAGACCCCACAGTGTGCCAATCTCATGCACTGGGACACCCTTTAATAAGTCGGCTGGTCTGTTCTTTTGTTTGCTCTGGCGATGCATTGTTTCATATTACTAGCTAGCTGGCAGCCCTTTTAGTTGATATCCAAGCGAGGAAGGGGTGTTGGAGGCAAATTTCGGACGTTATTTGGGAATAGTGATGTCAGCTGACTATTTTATGAACCATGCTGGTTGTGACACAAGTGCCATTGCAGGTCAGTGCTTATTCATCTTTTGCAAGGGCAGGGCTTGGTCTTGGTCTAGAGCAGCAGAGGAGGAGAATGGACCCCACAACAAATGAACCCTTATTTACTAATTGCACAAGGGATTTTATTGGCACACTAGATTACATATTTTACACAGGTGAACTTCTTGCAACAATACTGTCAATGAAGCACAGTTTCCCCTGTGCTTTGTTCCAAATTCTCTATCTCATTTGAAGTTTGATTTTGTACTAGATGTAGACTACTGTGGTCATTTAATCAAAATATTTGATGTTTTCAGCTGACTCTTTATCAGTGGAGTCTTTGTTGGAACTCTTGGATGAAGAAAGCCTGAGGAAAGACACAGCTCTTCCTTCTCCAGAGTGGTCTTCTGATCATATAGCACTATTAGCTGAGTTTCGTTGCAAGCCTAGACCAAGACGTTGATAAATGGTAGGCTATACCCATAATCAGTGTCTGCCTCCATGCTTCTTTTTCATTCTTAAATGCAATGCCTATTTTAAGCAATATAGTAATACACTTTTACCCTTAGCCCCTTTTCTCCGTTCTGCTTGGTCCATCGGAACCAGATGAATGAAATATTTTTCTTAATAAAACTCAACATTAACAGATATGTGTTTAGTTTTAATATAATCATTGGAAAAATTAAAAAATTTTAAAAATAGATGATTTATAAACCTTGCATTGTTATAGCACTCTTAAAACTCAGCTTAAAATTCTTTGAGGCTATTATGACTTAATTTTTGCCTTGCCATGGGAGGACATACTAGTCTGATTGCAAAACCATTCAGATGGTTGACTTCACGGTCAGCTGCTTGAGTATTCCTTTCTTTTGGTTAGCTGATAATTTTACTCTACATGAGCTAACGAAAAGATATGTATGTGCCTGCATATCAGAACTTGTGAAGATCTGACATAAGTGCTGGTGTGAATCTTAGCAAATTGTTGTTGGACCAACTTGGCTATGTTGGGTCTAGACATTGTTTTGAACCCTGTGGATTACTTTGGTGTTGCTCAACATGCTGAATAGTTTTGGGTCTAAGCTTTACATGGAGAAAAGGCTGCTATTGTTCTGCCCTCAACATTTGCTAGCGTGTCCTCTGTTTCAGTTTGCTGGTCTAGTGATATATATATATATTTTTTTTTTGTGTTGAAGAAGACCACTGATGCACATAAGATGTAACTTAAGAAGTGGGTCATTATGGTTCTCAAATTGGTCCCACAATAAGGGGGCAAAAATAGATGTCAAATATGTGCCCCCATTCAGAGTTCTATTCCTCCTCTTTCTGACATCTAAAGTTGGGCTCTTACATTGTTACCCACTGCAAAAACCATTATCTTCACTTTTGCACTTCAATAATAAGTTAAAATGACACACACCCTCCCTCTCTCAACGTCGCTATGTGCTTATCATGTTGGATGACTGTATAACTTGATAATGCTTCTCTGTAAATTTCTGGGCAGGTCTACGGATGCCTAATGCAGTGGCCAGTGCAGATTGATGGATCTTAAAGTTTGTTAAGAATGATAGACCATGGTCACTGCATTCTTTTTCCAGGTATCTCTGGGATCCATTCTGTGATCTACCTTGTATCATTCCAACAACTGGCATAAGGAAAAAAAAAACATGTTATGCCTTGTCATCTTCTTTGTCAATAGAAATGTCTGCCAGCTTAGTATGTCATTCTCCTGTACCGTAAATTTCTTGCATGGCAAGTGGCTACTGGCATGCCATTGATGTCACTTAGTTTTGGGTTCAGTGATCCCTTGTTCACAGTTTTCTTTCTTTTGCTTTTGTTGCTAAAAGAATAAAAGTTTCTTAATTTTCAGCCCCAATAGCACTCGGTACAGAAAAATAGGTTGAACTTTTTTATAGCCTTGACAGTTACCGGAGGGCTTAAACAACAGCTCTTGTTGCATCTTGAACACTCCAGTCCAAATGTTGCTCATTCTGGTTTCCTTGTGGCATAAGGGGAGGGACAAAAAAGATAAGACTTTTACGATAATATTCCTTATCTCAGACATTCATCATGGTATTCTCTGACAAATTGGGACCATGGAAGGGATAGATGGGTCACCCATTTAGAATTTGAATGCAAGTAATTTGCGGTAAACAGTAGTTTTAAATTTAGTTGGATGTAATTGCTGGGGAGTTATGGCACCTGCCTTTACTCTTTAATAGCTAGTTTATTGCTAGATTCCAATTAATGGATTTTCACTCATAATCAAGTTAGTATATAAGTCTTGATGTAATAATGAAATTATTTTATTGTAATATGGAGGTCACAAGGAGTCACAGGAATGGTCTCTATAAGAATAAGAGTGAGAGGGTGTACAATTGATTTTTCTCCGGACTCCTAAAATACTAGAGCATTGTGTATCGTGACACCTTTTAAATCAAGTTAGTATGCCATATGTTAGATTATGCTTGAAAACGTGGATTGATTGAGATTACCAAGTGACTCTGAATTGATATGTTAGGTTGGCGAAAGAAGATAGTTGAAGTGCTGAATTATTATTAGTGTTGTTATTATTATTACTGTTTATTTTTCTTATCGTTGTGTGGAGGCAATGTGATCTGTCACTTAGACCATAAATATTTGCCAAAAGGGAAACGTGGATCTTACGGCTGTTGATTTTCTGAGTTACTTGCCTACTCATACCGGAGGAGAGAACCTCTGGTAAATACATTTTACGAAACGCGAGATTTGGGCTCTGGTTGAATCAAGAAATGAAAAGCTCAAGGAAAACTCGAATGATTTTTACGACCGAAGTTGCGAAATAATTCAAATTTTGTTTATATTATTGACTAAATATATAACAAAGTTCTATGCAGTCAATTGTATCGTGCAATAATTATTATTTAAATACGAGTTTCGCTGACCTGTCTACCATTTGGGTAAAATAGTTGATGTTGGAAAAGAAGAGGGCGCAAGGGTTGACAGAGCAGGGGTATAATGTGTAATCACGAAAAGATAAAAGGGTAAAAGCGGAAAGCGATGGCGGAAGTTTCAAGAAAAAAAAAATTTAAAAAAAGGTATAAGGGCAAAATAGGGGCAGTTCTAGTCACGGGACGGTATTTTTCTCCTCCTCCATCACGCCTCTATTTTTTTATTTTTAATAAAAAAAATAAATAAATAAATAAATATATATATATATATATATATTGGAGCTTGAAAATAGTTAGTGTTTAGCAAGAAAGGAGAGACTGTAAAGTCACGTAGTGGCGATGGTGTAGGCGATTAAAGTTGAAAGGAAACAGCCTCAAAAGGCGTGTGGCGGTAACAAATTGAAATTCAGTGAACGGACTGTAATTTCATTAACAATTAATTTTAACTACAATTATAACCCTTAATTAGTTAGTTGAGATGCCATAAAATTATATTATAAAATAACATAAGAAAAAGAGAAAAAATTTCTCTCAAAGTCAATCTACAACTAAATCTATATTAATCAGAGTGTTAAATTTCAATTCATTTTAATAAGTGTATTTAAATTTTTGAATTTAAATTCATTTTTTAAATTTTTATCTTTTTAGATCATGAATTTTTAATTATTAAAATATTTTCACAAAAAAATAATATTATTAGTAAACATATTAGAAATATGAATGTAAAATTTATAAAAATAAAAAAATAATATTTTTTATAATTTAATTTATAATTTAATAAATAATTTAAGAAACAAATATTAATATCATTAAAAATATTTCCTCACTCTCATTAAAAAGTATTATCTTACGTCATAACTATGAGTTATGAGTTTCGGTAGTAGTCCTATCACTTTTTGGGAGTGGCAACAGTGCCACTCTGTCTACTTAGAAGGGAATAACCATCCTCTCCGCGTCAACATTAATTAATGCCAGTCCCTAATGTGTAAATCCAGGTATTTAGATTTAAAATTTTAAATTTGATATACTGTGGGAAATTTATTTAGAATTATTATTATTTAAGTGATAATTTTTTTATTAAGAATTAAATAAAAACAATAGATAATAAATAACTTTTTACTTAAATTTATAAAAATAATAATCAACATCTTTATCATACCTTTTGTTTTTATTACTTACCAAAAAAAAAAAAATCACGTGCACCTTTGAATTTAAGACAAATAGATTACACTAGATGCAGTAATTAATCCGAGAGATTTTCTACAGGAAACGTTTTTCACATGTTTGTTGGGCCGGCGTTGCCTGAGAATTGCTTACCCTTATAGCCTACAAATACCTCGTAATGTTTGGGGCTGCATTTACCTCTCGCTAGTAAAGCAAAAGACAACACAACGACTTTGCTTTAAATCTTTTCCTTAGAGATGGCCAATCCCTCATTCGCTCGGTTCTTCCTTGTTTGCCTTATTGCATTCTCAGGTTTGCTCATTAATCCATCATTTGCCAATATCGAAGATGTTGCACCCTGTCAATATAATGCAAAAAGTAATGAATGATCGTCTATTGAGCCATATATGCATCACTCATAACATATCTTTTCGTATCCCAAGCGCCTGATTAGAGATCTTTTTTTTTTTTATTAATTTTTAATATATAACAAAATAAAAGCAACAAACCCCACAAAAAGTATGCATTCATGATTGAGCTAACTAGTCCTCTCATGAATTATTTTTATTAGTTGTTCTCCCTTTTACACTTCGTATATATATATATATATATATATATATATATATATACTTTTTTATTTTATTATTATTATTTTTTTTGTGGCAGTGGCAACATGTGTGCCCCAAGTGCTCGCACAAAAGAGATGCCAAGAGTTGTTATATCCAAGCGGCTGCACGCTCGGTGATTGCGGCCAAAAGTGCTATGCAAAGAACCGTACGGGAACGTGCGCAGGAATTGCTTGCTATTGCGAGTGGAATTGCGGGGACTAATTGAGTCTACAATTACACATGGGTTGCTCTGAGATCCCCCATAACTCAAATTGTGCCCCGCCCCTTTCAAATTTCACCATATTTGTCGTAGTTCCGTGTAAAAGAAAGAACGCGTGCTCGTTCTTGGTTTCTTTCATCAATGAAAAGCAAACACACTCCGTTTTAATACAGATTGTGGTTTGTTTGATCCGTTATTCCAGAGCAATTTTAAATACGTAACTGTAAAATTAGATCACTTAAGTTCAACGACGATGTCAAATTATTTTCCTTTTTCTTTCGATCAATCATAAAGTCCAGGGGATCACGGACTTCCCTTCATTTCCTTTCGTTGTTTTTCTTCTATCGCCCGTGATCAATCATAAGGCTGTTCTGAACCTATTTCTAGATAAAACACAATTAGCTAAAATCCTCCAGGGTCTAGATCTGAGCTTCTGAGCAATAATACAAAGGACAGGGGAATTCCGGTGACAGAAGCAAAACGAAGGGGCTCTCCTGGCTACGATTCTTTCTTAAAAGCATGTAAAGTGGATCTAATAGCCAGAGAGATACAGCATCGTTTTCAGTCATGAGATGGTCAGTTTGAGCAACCCATGCATGATTTTCAGGTGAATAGAAATCTTGAGGTCCAATGATCAGCTGAACTTGGCTTTTCTTGACAACCTACACTTACAAAAACGCAGTCCCTGTTGGCCCTTAGTCCTTTCACGTTGTCAGGATACGAGAATGTGAACATAAGATTTGATTCTCACCCATCTTCATTTATCAAAAAGAGGGAGGGGGGGTTTGATTCTCTTGCTGCTAACTATAATCCCCGACGACACTCCAGCTGCTTGGTGTTCTCCATCAAAACCTGCCGACAAGACCATTGAACAATCCCAGTAAATCTATAAGGAAGATATGCAATTTAATTCCTCAGATCAAACAGAAAAGATAAGATATGTGACATGGTTTTCATCAATTGTGGAGCAAGTGTATGCCTCATTCAATTATTACTTTCAAATGCAATTAGAATCATATAGCATACTTCTCGGATATAATTTGCGATTGCCTTGCAGCCTTCAACAGCAAGTTGCATAACATTTTCTAAGGTATCAATTGGCAACTTAGCATCCATCTGCATTAAAAGAACAAGAAGAAAATGAATGGTCTTGACAATTGCAAAATCAGGTAAGAAAATCATCTAATTTCATATCTGCCAAGTAGAAATAAAAAACAACGAGAGTCAATGACTGAAAAGGATAAAGTTTTATGATCCAAAACGTTTAACTTGCATAAGAGAAAATAACAGAAGTTATTCTAAGGAAGCAGACTCCATATGCCCCTCCAGAAGTCACAGATAAACTGATTAAGCCTCTCCATAATGCTCTCTCTCTCTCTCTCTCTCTCTCACACACACACACACACACACACACATTAACAATGACAATTGGATGAAAACAAAGAATTTCATATAAAACCTGAAGAAGAGTCACTTTGTCCAACTTAGGCAGTATCCCCACAGTGACATCAGGACCCCCTGCACTGTCTTCGACATAATTTAGATCTGCGCCCAAATTCTCAATGTCAATTTCAAATGTCATGGATGCAAATTCAGATTCAAAAACGTAAATCCAAATAAATAAATAAAAAAGTGCAATTCAATAATTTACCAAGCAGAGGAGTACTATTGAGGTATCCAGCACTGCATGAAGTAACGAGATCATGCATGGGGATTCCAGCATCTGCTAGGGACAATGTTGCTGCATTGATACAGGCAGATCTGGTTCCTGCAGACAATATATAGCCAAATGAAGAGCAGACTTTTGGAAGGAGCACAAGTATCAACAAAACTACTTATCGAGAAAAGAAAAACACAACAATATTATTAAAAGAGCCAAAATGTAGACCAGAATTCCTAATCAATTTGAATTTACCTCCATCTGCTTGTAGAACTTGCAAATAGATATCTATCTGCAAATTTACAACAAATGGATTAAAAAAGGAAATAACCACATTTGAATTATGTAAGGATGGTCTCAGCAAATTATAATAGGACCTGAGAACGAGGCATCAAGTGTGTCATTATGCATGCTTCCATTGTCTGACGAATTACTAGAGATATCTCTGTCGATCGCCTTCGTGTAACCAAAAGTTTAAAAAGAAAACAGAAGAAACCAAAGTCACTTGTGAAGAATTAAAAGATCCATCTCAGTATACTTTCACATAAATCAGATATTCAAAAAATAATGCAATGCCAAGAACCAACAATAACAATTGGAAGACACATCCCAACAGGATAAAACCATTCATAGAATGAACAAAACCTTGCCATCGACGAAAATAGTAGGCTAAACAGTGCACAGAACCCAAAAGAGGTGCCAAATACACATAATCAGTGCTTCAAGAGTATACTGACTGCTGGCAAAGACATTACTACAAAGTATAGATAATCCCTTAAATGTCTAAATACGCACCGGTTCAAACTATAAAACACGGAATCTATTTTAGATGTTAAACAATCACAATTAACACTGCATTATCTCACCAAAGAAGGAAAAGACTCTATCAACTATCTGAGCAGAGGTTTCTCACCTGTCACCCTTTGGCTTTCTCATGCGATCTCCTGTACTGAAATTAGCCATGCTGTACTCACAGCGCACCTAAGTCATCCACACAAGTAAAGTAGCTTTCAAGAACAACAATGGTATGTACAATACAAACTATGCACTGCAAGTGAAAATAATGAAGGAGTGTATATACCAATGCCTGGTCACTGATCTGCTGGCTCCTATTCTGGACCTGCCCAGGAAGAAGAGTCTCACCAAACACAAGAGAAAACCAAGAAGAAGAAACCAAATTTCAAATTTCAAAAGAAATTTATGAATACCTCTCTAGGTCCATAAACAGCGGCTATTACCTTGGTGTTACCCATCTCGAAAACAGCAGAACTAACAATTAAAAGATCAAAAGTACGGTTTACACTTCAATATTTTTTCTTACAATCAAGCCAAGAAAAACAAAACTTTGATGATTAGAAAAGGATACCCGTCTGCTCCGGCCACCGCACCAAGCTGTGCTCGAAGTTGCCTCATCTGCAATTTCATTATCAGAATCAATAAAGTCAATTAACCACACTTGCAGAATCAGCCATATATATATATAGAGAGAGAGAGAGCGAGAGAGAGAGAGAGAGAGAGAGAGCATACTTCCATGGGGCGGCGGCCATCGAGACGGAGGCCTTCGGGGCTGACGTACTCCATCGCCTGCCGACTATTGAGCAAGCCACGGATGATCAAAGAAGAGGTAACGGAGGCGACCGAATCAGCGGTAAGGGCGTCTGTGTGGTGTGCTACTGGAAGGGATGTCGTCTTTGCTATCGGGATGTCGTTTCAAAGCGCTAGTTTGAATAACTGTTTGGGCCTTCTCTCGGAGTCAGAAAGTCTAGTCTTGATAGCCCAAATTAATTCCCGCAAGTAGAGCCCAAGTCAGGCCCAAATCTCGACCCAAGAAAGAAACAACCCTGACATCTTTGCAATTACACAAAGCCTAATCTCACTTTGATTCCCAGCAAGCCACTGGCAACATTGTTCGCTACTTATTTTTAAGTACAAAGAATAGCAAAATAATTTTTTATTTTAAATTTTATTTATTTATATTAGCAAAAAATATAATTAATTTATATTTATTTATATTTGTCATGCACCGCTATAAATATCGCTACTTAATATTACAAGGGAGGAAAACTCCGATAGCATTTAGCTGACCGCAGTGGAAACAAGATCGGCCCAAAGGGAAATCACCTCCACGCGTCTAGAACTAAATTAAACACCCACCATCAGAACCATAAACCCTCGCACATCCAATTCTCACACCACAATCCCCATAAGCCCTGTAACCCTAATTCCTAAAAAGCCAACTATAAATAGCGACGCATTAGGGTTTTTACATCTTCTCATGATCGCCTGTGAGGGTCCCCCTAGCTCAGCCGTCTGCTCCTCTCGCTGCCTCTCGGCTTGCTCTCACCATTTGCAGGTTGAGCATCGATCCCTTATCTATCTATGTTTCTCTCGCATTATCGCTCTGAAATCAGAAAAATATTCTCTCACTATGTGTACACGTTGCTTGTTCGTTCGTGTGTGTATAGGTAAGCAATGGCAGCTACTGCTGTGGCCGTGCCGCCGGATCCTACGCAGCCTGCCAACGAAGTGAAGTTGTTCAATCGCTGGTCTTTTGACGAAGTTGAGGTGTCAAATCTCCGCTCCGCTTTTCGGGTGTCTTATATATAATTGCTTCTCTCGCAAAATGTGCACGTTGGCATTATCTGTTTTTGTTTGATTGAATTCTGTGTAGTTATAGCCTTTTGGTTTTGTACTTGATCTGCTGTCTTGTGCTTCGAACGATGAGTACTTGTTGCCATTCTTGGCTGCTTTGTGGTATACCGGCATTGCGCCTTTGTTTGGGATTATGGACTATTTTGTTTAATGGGTTTATGAGTACATGTGAACACGGTTCTGATTTACAGTTAGTTTTAGGGAGATAGGATTATTAGAATTAGTTTTTTGGTGATTCAGGAGTGGGGAATTGTCTCATGCCTCTGGTTCATTTGTGTTAAATTTTGTGGCCTAATTGAAATAGTGGCTAGACAGAGAATTGATGTGAGTTTTTTTTTTTTTTTGGTCGTTTTTTGGGTATGGAGGATTTACTAAGAATCTCGGAATTATTTGGCTTTCTCAGTGATGAGCTAAGATTTGTTCCAACATTTTCAGGGATATAAAGAATGAGGTGAACTTATCATATTGTTCAGGTCTTTGAACCTATCATATTGATCAGATCTTTGAACCTTTCATATTTGTCTTTGCCACAATTGAATGTGTATCTTCACTTTTGAATTGTTAGTACATTGGAAAAGAGAGGTTCTTCTATTAAAATGTCTGATCATCTTTGATGTTACTTGGATATATCCTTTACCCTAGTTATCTGAAAAGATTTTCTCTTCTACATTGTGCGTTGACTTCTTTTTTCCCTCTGGAACAGGTCAGTGACATTTCTCTGTCTGATTACATTGGTGTCCAACCTTCCAAGCATGCTACCTATGTCCCACACACAGCTGGGAGGTACTCAGTTAAGCGCTTCAGGAAGGCCCAGTGCCCGATTGTAGAGAGACTTACAAACTCTCTGATGATGCATGGAAGAAACAATGGGAAGAAGTTGATGGCAGTTAAGATTGTGAAGCATGCAATGGAGATTATTAGCCTTCTTACAGATCAAAACCCCATTCAAGTTATTGTTGATGCTGTGATCAACAGGTGTTTTAATTGAAAATCTGATGTTGGAGTATTTACTTATATGGAGGTTTATGTGAGCCTTCATGTCTTCCTACAAAGACATTTTGCTGTTGGGTTGGCCACCTATGATTTTGTTCTGACCATTTTTCATTGATTGCAGTGGGCCTCGTGAGGATGCTACTCGTATTGGTTCTGCCGGTGTTGTCCGGCGTCAGGCAGTAGATATTTCTCCTTTGAGACGCGTTAACCAGGCTATCTATCTCCTCACCACTGGTGCTCGTGAGTCTGCTTTCAGGAATATTAAGACTATTGCAGAATGTTTGGCCGATGAGCTTATTAATGCGGCAAAAGGCTCTTCTAACAGGTTTCTTTTTTTCCCATCATCCATTTGCCCTTTTAGGAAGTTCTTTTCTGTGTACCCAATCTGTCTCTTTTCCTCCCTCCAGCTATGCCATCAAAAAGAAGGATGAGATCGAAAGAGTTGCCAAGGCCAATCGTTGAGGAATTGATAAATGGGGGCAGAAGAGAAATTCAATCACTGGATATTTTCCTGTTTTTTTTCTGTTTTAGACCTTTCAACATGCTTATGATGTTTGGTTGATGGTAAAATCTTCTGCAAAGATTTTCCATTTTTGAGTGGATTGCCATTGTAGTCTCTAGATACTTAATGACTCATACAGCTTCAATTTTGATACTCATGGTATCTGGGTATTGTCGAGAGAGAGCTCTACCTCGAAAATTTATTTTGATTAATTTGGCTCTAATCCTAAAACTTGGGTTGAAAATTGTGGTTCTGATTTTTAACACGGTTGGTACATGTTTTTAGCCTTTGGCGCCGTCCTCAAAGCAGGCTAATTATTTGCGGCCGATACAATACATTTCCTTGCAGGCTAGTTCAATTATGCTCGAGGAACCATAAGCACGTCACTTAATTGAGTACAATCCACATAACAAATATGATTTTTACTCTGAAAAAAAAAACAAACAAAAAGAGTCTATGCCAATCTGCATTATCATTTTTTATCCCCACGAAAAAATTGAAAAAAAAAAGGATAAAACAAGTCAATTCGCTATCCTAAAGCTCGCGCACACTATCCTGGCTCCCAAACACACGCTTCCCCATTTGTCTCGATCCACATCTGCTGTACCAAACATATACTGTCCCTAACGGACACTGCGCCGGCGATGAGGTAAACGCTTCCAGAAATGGAGGAGGAGATGGAAAGGCCAGACAAGGACGGCGTTTATATCGAGGAGGACGACCCGCCAATGCTGAGCTCACACGCTCTGGCGGCTTTGAAAGAGTTTCTAGAAGAAAAGCAGCAGTCAGTCGGTGACCGAACCACAAAAAATGCAGAAAGAGGAGCCGGAGAGAAAGTTGCTTTAGTAGATGAAGATTGGAGGCTCAGCCAGTTCTGGTACGATCCTCTAACTGCAGAAACCATAGCCGAGGAGGTCGTCGTCGCTTTGTGCAAAAATACTGCTGCTGGCGGCGGCGGCGGCAATCCCAATTGCATTTCCAATGCCCGCGTCGCTTGCGTCGCTTGCCCAACTCTCTACTCGTATATCAAGGTACTAAAGTTTCCTACTAGTAAATGCCAGAAAAGAACGGAAAAGAAAAATAACCTGTAGATTTATGTTTGTTTTTGGGCAGAAAATTGATTCGGATGCGCGGGTACAATTGCTGGAATACGACAAGAGATTTGAGCAATACGGCAGCGATTTCACCTTCTACGATTATAATCAACCGGAAGATCTGCCCGCTGAGTTTAAGCATGCATTTCAAGTTGTGGTTGCTGATCCTCCATATCTGGTTAGCCAATTTTTTTGGTATTTCTTTTAATTTTTTTTCCTCTCTTGCTGTGATTAAATATGTTGGGGTTTTCATTTCGGTTGATTAAAATCGAAAATCCATTATAATTTCATAGTAAGTCAAGCTAGTGTTTTTATGGTGGCAGAGTAAAGAATGTTTAGAAAAGATTGCTCAAACAATTTCTTTTCTAGCGGCACCAGGAAAATCTTATTTGCTTCTAATTACAGGTACAGATTTATTTTCCCTCTCCTTGTGGAATTATCGATTTTGATCTTCTCTTACTTGTTCACATATTCTCGGAGTTTCTTCAGTATATGTAACATTATGTCGATGAAGATCTGTTGTACTTTTCTTTGAGAAACTTGATGGTAAAAATGATGGACTGCATTTTGTGTGGCTTGTTAGGAGAGTTGCAAAAGGATAGTGCTGCCAAGCTCTTGGGGTTGTATGCATGTGGTTTTAGGCCACAGCACTCTAGCAAACTGGGAAATGAATTCAGATTGTTCACAAACTATGATCCTGGGGCGAGATTGGGAGGATGGGAGCTATAGACATAAGTGGCTCTCTGTCTTTTCTAATCACTGGTGAGTCCACTTGATTGTGGAATTGTCAATATGCTTTGTTATGATCCTTTTGCCAGTTCCGCTGTTTGTAATTTTAGATGCTGCGAACATTTTCACTTGTGCTAAAGCGGCTAGAAGGTTAAATATCTAAATTCAATGGCTTGTCTCTCATGTTTCACCTTATATCAGCAAACTCGGGACCACAGATTTGATGCTGAACTTGCTATTGCTAGGAGAGATTATTTGCCGAGCTCTCTGGTTGCAGCAACCCAAAGTTGGGGAAGCTTGATGTAGTATTCGTGAATACCTGAATGCCTTTGAGTTTTGTTTCATAATGTTTTTGTTTTACCTTACTGCTTTGCCCTTTAAAGATGGCTTTTTTGGCTTCCATTGCTCCGCGGCCGTGTATTTTCGGTTGTCATGTTGAGCTTCAAATTAATATTGGGCAAAATATCAAGGCCGAAGATGTGAGCATTTGAGTTACAAGCCCCGAAGACTCAGATTTCACAGGATTTGTGTGTGTGTGTGTGTGTGTGTGTGTGTGAAGAATCTTTGGATGGCTTACTATTTGTCACCAACCGTGGGGGAAAAGCCAACTGAAATTTCCATAATAAATCGGCGGTGGCTTAAAATTGTTCCATGAAAACATGGACGACGAAGGCAAGAAGAAAGGTTCGTAGAGATTATTATACTGACTACTAACCCTGAGAAGTTGATTTGCATCTCTGTTTCTGCTAAAAAAAATATACACACGTAACTGTTTTGTTAAAATGTTGACCATTTCGGTATCTTAGGATTTTACCCAACTTCCAGTTTTTGTATTTCTCCCATCTCCATTTCGTCATCTCTCCCTCTCTCTCTCTCTATCTCCATATACTTGCTTCCTTTTTCCCAAGTTTCCCTTTGGGTAGTCGTCACGATTGAGTATGGATTCAAACGGGAAACTTTGTAGACCTGAACAACGACAGGGATTTTTACTTAAAAAGAGTTAAATAATTTATATATTTTAAATAATTATTTAAATTGTATAAATAAGTTTAAATTTAAATAATATTAAATAATAATAATAATAATTAGTTTATTTTACTAACTTATTCAGTAATTTTTATTTTTTCGAAAAGGATTTACTGTACCCGCGTTCTCAGGGAGTAAAATTAGTGAGCACAGAGCAATAATAATACAAATACAAGACGTCAGCATTATTTGTCCGAGAGATTTTTAGGGTACAAAAAAAATTTGAGATTGCCCGAAGTTGCAGCATAGAAGGTTGAAAACTGCTGAATGTGTCCCAATCCTAATAAAAGGCACACGCGTGTTCTGCCTACAAATTGTGAGAAGCAGTGTAGGAATTAAACTTACACAAAAACGGATTGCGAACCATCCCAATTTTTCCGCCTCGTAAATCTAATTACTAGAACTACCCACTCCGTCTGAACGAAGAGATATTATAAACTAGAAATGGTCTTCTATGCTTTTTTTTTTGTTTGTTTAATTATTTATAGTTTCCGATTGATTGTTGAAGACCGCGTTTCCATATAGAGTCGAAACTGTTTAATTTTAACCGCGTTTTCTTTATATTAATATGAAAACAAGAAGAACCTAATGACAACTACGCGTTACAAATAAAAGAAAAATATTTTGCGTACAAATAAATCTTAGTTTTTGAATAGGAACACATAAATTAATCTTACAGATGTATTAATATGAGTTAATGATTTGATTGACGAGATATCTATTTGTGTGATAGTTTTTATGGAATTTTCTAGCATAAAGCTAACATTATCTCAAATTAAATTACAAGTAAAGCATTTTGACCCGGGTACCTGATTAGGCGGTTAGATCGGGATCCGAAAACAAGTAACCGACAAAGCCAGAGCGAAAGGGCAGGGCGTATGCATAGACCCCGATTGTCGGCTCCTCCTGGCTACAGCTTTCTGAAAGACCGCGTGACTGAAGATTTGAAGCTGAGGCTGGGAAATGAGACCCAACATTGTTACCGAGGTACTTTTCATTTTTCCATCGCTTTATTGTTGATCTCTCTCTTCTTCTTCTTCTTCTTCTATATATATATATATATATATATAATATTTGTTTCGATTTTGTCTGGTCGCTTCAATCTACTGCTTAGTGTTAGGGTTTGTTGATCTCTTGCGATCGCTGATTTTGGAAAGCGAGCTCGGCTGCCCAGAGAGAGCGGGGAACTAGAGGAAAATGCAGACATTGGGTTTTCTATTTCTGCTTTATATCAAACAGTGCTAGGAAGAGACTCCGGTTGACTCTGTTAGTTACTAATGGTGGACTTCGGTTTGAATATTTCTGTTTTGGGGATTTTGTGGAGTATACTTTTTATCTTATTTAAGCAACCAAACAGAGGATTTGAGAGTACATTTCATGTCCCTGATATAAGAGAATGTGAAAGCAAAGCACCTGTAGTTCTTTATTGCAATTATGTGCAGTTGGTTTATTAAGTTCCTTCATTGTAGGTTGTGTCGGCATTCTGAAAGTTGTTGATATCCCTGGTGATCTGTGGGTAAAAAAAAAAAAAAATGAAAGGGTTTTTGGAAAACAGAAATGCTTTCTGATATTAAGCTCGTGCACTATCAGCAATTAGACATAATGAAACTGAGTGTGATTGAAAATGGAATTGAAATCATGTTAGGTCATTCTGAGCTAATATGGAATTAGTGATGGATGGTACTGTTGTGCTTCTCTTTATGCAGTGAAATAACTTTGGCTTGTATGGTTGCTTAAAGTATATGTGTTGTACTAGCTCACAAGACTGAAGGGAGTAATTGATGTTGTGATAAGTCCTTGTCTGCCAGCCCATTGTTTCAGTGCAAAATTGATTAGTTAAGAGTTTAAGGTTTTCATTTATACTTGTTTACAGGCGAGTATTCCTACCAGAGTGGGGCAATGGTGGGATAGCATTCCATTCTTGACTTCTGCGGTGGTTATTGTTTGTGGAACTATATACTTGGTCTGCCTATTGCTTGGATATGACTCGTTCTATGAGATATGCTTCCTACCATCTGCAGTTGTATCACGATTTCAAGGTAAACTTATCGTCAGCAGTGTGTTATGTTAGGAAGTTGTGAAGAATGATTATTATGCTTGTCCTGCATATTTAGTCTTTTAAAATTCTTGTTTACGAGACTTATGTCCCAGAGGGCAGAAATATTCTGAATATTGTTCTGGGCCTCCACTCATATAGCCATTTTGTTCCAAGAATGCTCATTGACTCTCTAAACTATGAAGTTGAGGCCCGCCTTATACACATAATCAGTCCACTGAAGCCTACCAGAAATTTCAGGTCATCCATAAAGACTTCAGACAGGATGAACTTCAGCTAGATGATTGTTGTCTGATGACTATTTAGTTGTTTTACAGCAGAATAGGAGACTTAAAATAATTTATTTAAAATAATAGGTACACTTCATCAAGACTTAAAATCAATTTTTTAATGTTATCAATGAAAATGAGTTAAGATATAGTTCAGATTTGTACTACCAATCAGAAACAGGTTCTCTATTGACTCTGATCTTTCCCTCTTTTCATTTAACTTCCTTAAATGGCTTGCTTGTTGTCTTCATGATAATGATCATGCCAGGATTTTGGCCATTAACTTTGCACTTATTTTGTGCAGTTTACAGGATCTATACCTCCATTGTCTTTCATGGTTCACTTCTTCATGTCCTGTTCAACATGTTGGCTTTGGTACCATTGGGTTCTGAACTGGAGAGAATCATGGGATCTATCCGCTTGTTGTACGTTATTGTCTTGTTGGCTACTAGCAATGCCATATTTCACCTTCTAATTGCATTGCTAGTAGGGAATAATCCTTTTCACTCATTCCCATATCTGATGAATGAGTGCGCAATAGGCTTCTCTGGAATCTTATTCTCTATGATCGTTATAGAGACAAGCTTGAGTGGAGTCCAGTCTAGGAGGTTGGTTTGTACCTTTTTTAATTACCAAATAATATCTTGCAAAATGATTGTCATTTTTTATTCTGCAATGTCTGCAAACTTTCCAATCCTTCCTGCAGAGATTTTTGGATGTGCAGGTCTACATTTGGGAAAGCTTGCCACATGTAGACAGATGCATATAGTGACGAGCCCATTTTTTTTATTCTCTGATTTGATCCTTACTGGATCTGTAAGCTTTCTGATTATAGTTGATGCTCCTGTGTTTGGCTTAGGATACTTTCTTGACTGATGGACGTATTTTGCTTCATTTTGCAGTGTCTTTGGTCTCTTTAATGTTCCAGCTAAGTGGTAATTCTCAGCTACTTCAATCTATATGTATTTTGTGTGTTTCATTTTCTTTTCTTTCCTTTCTTACTATTGTGCATTTATGTGAAGATGTGATGTGGTTGATTAAAACACATGTTTCAGGTATGCATTTATCTTGTTGGTGGTATTCCAGCTGCTCATGACAAACGTATCTTTACTTGGACACCTATGTGGCATTTTGTCTGGATTTGCATGTATGACTTCTTGTTTTGATTTTGAAGTTTTTCGTCTTGCTCTAGTCATTTATATTTTGTTCTGTAGAAGTGATTGAAGTTGTGTGATAATTTGCATTTTCAGATACCTATGGCCTGTTCAACTTTCTTATACCAGGAACATCATTCTATTCTGCCATTGAGGCCTCCTCTTGGCTCGTAAGTATGTTGGTGGGACTGGCTTGGTATGCCAGATTGACTTCCTTGGACCATTCATATGTTATTCTGCTACTGCAAATATGGCCATTCAATGGCTTAGGATCTCTTAGGTCTAAGTTTATTGACATGTACATTTTGCATGGTTGTGGGCTTCTTTTCAGTCAAGGTCATGACTAACTGTAAGTAAATTATTCAATAACTAATAGATTTGTACAAGGTAAAATCAAGAAAATGATCTTTGTATCACTCTGAACATTTTTGTCACTTTTTGTGAAGATTTGTGTTTTAACTTCTTAAGGTGGCCCAAGCCAAATATTCTTCCTGTGTAACTTCATGTTGAGCCTTGGCCATTGATTCTACAAGTTACAATCACGAGGGACTCTGACATTATGCCTTCTCTCACAATCAAGAAAAACTTCTTGATTGCCTGTTTCTTATTTCTGTTGCATTTTTAAACTGTCTTTGACTGCATTAATACACATTTTAATCTTGAAATTCCTGCAGTACCTGGCACGCTTTGCTTTTCTTTGTTCTTCAGTAAATCCGGATTAACTTTTGCAAACCAATACTTTTGCAACGATTATGCTGCAAACAATTAACTGTACAATGCTGATTTCTTTCCATCAGCCATCTTTCTTTTAGTTATGGTTTACACCTCACAGTTTACAGTCCCAAGTGATTCTGATCTTCTCAATTATCAATTTCAGTCCTCTTGTGTCAGGCGGCCAAAATTTATTTTGTGCACTGGCGGGAATCCTCCAGTATATTTTCCCACTTATTCAAGCCAGAATACTAACTCCAGGTAAATACTGCTTGTTGCATTGAAATTCTTACACTCCAGAACATCTGATTATTGATAAATTTCTCTTATAGTGGATTATTATCTGGCAATATATGGGGAAGATTGTCTTCATGGATGCCACAGCGGGAAACTCCTGTTCAGGTACTGAGATATCTGGCTTTGTCAAGTCTGTGTTTTTTTTTCTTTTAAAATATTTATTTATTTATTTATTTATTTATTATATTAGTTTTGCTCATTGTAGTTACTAACTGTCATCAGTGAGTGCCGTTCTGTTTTCTGCTTGGCTTAGACAGAAGTTATTTTTTGGATAGAACAGAGAGAATGTATGATGCATCCCGTTGATTTTCTTTAACATTGCATCTTCAGTCTTATAGCTTAAATTGTTAGGCTGATGTGGTATACGCCCTAATATCTTATTGTTTATATATACAGTCAACACAAGACAGTAGATTTCCTGGACAGGGAAGGTCTCTTGGTTCCAGACAAAGTCAAACTGTTCCTGATGGAAATCCAGATTCAAACCTGCAGGCTCGACTCTTGGACAATCACAGCCTGGTTCATCCATCAGTCTTGACTGGTGCCAGTGTAGAAGGGCATCTATTGGATGACAGGTATCAGAAAGATTTCTTTCCTTAATTATGCCAGACAAATTTAGAGAACAATAGGACCTGAGTGTGGCAAGTTATTTTGTTGAACATCTTCATCACTTGTTGAATGCCTTATTGTACAGAGTTTGGACTGAGCATTTTCATGGAAAGTGTAAAAGACTTATTACTTGGTTTTTGGCCTTTACTTGGCCACCATTCTCATCATAACTCAACCCAATTTTTCTTACAAAGTACTGTTGAGTCTAAGCCTATTAATAGTGGAAATTAGATGTTCTCTTGAATTAATTTGTGGTAGGTAAATTAACAACTGAGAATCTAGCATATAAGACATCGTCAAATCATATATCCCATATCCCAAGGTTTACTGCAAGAATACACATTTATACTTGTGCACAATGCAGCAACATGCTACATTTCACCAAGTGATCTAAGAAAGGCCAACCATATTATGCAGACCATACCTGCTGACTTCAGGGTTGTATGTACTGTAATGTTCCATGTGTTACATGATGGATCTGTTTGCCATTTAATGGATTGGTTCAATCATTTTGGTTGCTGCATATGAAAGGAAATTTGTTTATTCTTGTTGTTTAGGAGGTTGAGAGTAGATAATGCAGTTGCAGCAGCTGCAAGGGGCACTGCACCCCCCCGTCAGGTGTGTTGTTTCATCAGTTAAAAAGAGTTTTTAATCTCTTATATTCTTATTGTATGTCTGGGTCTTGAACATCCTTCTTGTTCTATGGTCTATTGCATGCAGGGTTCAGTTGCTTCTGATGAACAAATACAAAAACTAGTTTCTATGGGATTTGAAAAGGTAAGATTGCCCATGGGCCTCATACATAATGTATTTCCTTGCTAATGTTTCATAAGATTTAGTGCTTGCAACTTGAAGGACAACATTAGGGGGAGGGGACGAGATAGAGAGGGGTGGAGGTATAGGGGCAAAATGTTAAATGTATTTTAAGAGAAATGGTGGGTTGTTTGAAATAAAAGTGGAAAGAGTCCTGATAATGAGTCTGTTGCCGATGAAACTGCATCTGGGTCAATTCAGACACAGGTTGAAGTAGCTCTGGCAGCTGCTGACGGGGATCTCAATGTTGCAGTGGAAATTCTTATGAGCCAGCAGGTATGTCTTCTGGAGTTGTTCTTTAGTATAGATGTTGATGTGGCTTGTTCCATTCCTAATCAGATGGCTAAAATTATTTTGCAGGGATAATCTGCAAGGCAATCACTTGTATGAGTCATGAAATATGACACATCCTTCCATGTTCAGTTCAAATAGATACATATGGGCTCCATTTACTTCTGTTAACTTCGGCTTGTTGATAGAGAGTGATTCAATTACTAGTCCGACAAAATTAAATGACACGGAAATTTTCTTTTGAACATGTAAATACCGCACTAATTTCTTACAGGAAGTACGAGAATGAACAATGTTCACCAAAACCATGAAAATCCGATAGAAAAAGAAAAGAGAGAAAAAAAAAAAAAAACTGCTCTTAAATTCAGTTTCTTTTATTTGTCGCCGGATGGTCGAACAAACTTGTTTATCGAGGAGTCCGAGGCAAGGCCTTCGGAAGTGAAAATTTCTGCAACTGTCTCCAAAGAAATAAAATAATCTTCATTAAACTAAATTATGCATGACTTGGGTTTGACATTCAGGGCAACAAGATATGGTTAGAAGCCGAATTTAACCCGAAAGTCTTCGCAGCGCAGAGCGGAAAGGCTAATCGAAATTGGCGCAATTTACGAATGGAGGCCTTCACTAAGTCATATTCATCCCGCAACTGGCCAGGGGCACTATCCTTGTATGTTACGAGATTGCCAACGTCTTCTAGTCTCAATAGGACAATAACATACTTAACATGTCTTTGCGCGAACCGGCATTCTCTACTTTCTACACGTGGGTCTGAGCATTCCCGGTGGAAAAGTCCCCGACGAACTACTGTAATCGAAGTACCCATTAAGGATGCAAATGACAATTATATGGTGACATTTGAATTATGAAGGATGCAAATGTGTGTGACTCTGAAGCAAGAAGTGAATAAGCTGGACTGAAATGATTTCTTTAGAATGCAAATGATAATTCATATAATTATTTATTTTTTATAGAACAGACTTCAGTTATTTATTTATACATGCAAATTGAAAGCTTGCAGCGCCAAGTATCCTGAGGTCTCATTTGGTCTTCTCCTCTCGTTCTCCTCTGGTCTTCTTATCGCTGTTCTCCTTCAGTGGCTTGACAACAAGGATGGGACATTACGAATGGTGTGCACAGTAGTCACTCACACTACCTAAGAACGCTCTGTACGGCCAGTCCACGTATGCCCATGAGCGGCCAACGATCAATACATATAAGAACAGGGGAACAGCCAACAGGTCGTAAATTAGTACCGCAAAGAAAGAAACCACATTCCTTCGTGAAGTGAGTCTGTCGTGAGCCTATGCAAAGTTGATGTTCACGTTTGGTTATATTGACTTACTTTAGCTGAGAAACTGAGAACTTTCAAGGAAAATCTTTGGAAATGGAAACATTTGGAGAATACGAACTGATTGAAGGGTTTTGAATTAAAATTTGTGTCTATTTCCCAATCCAATCTGTATATTCGCATGATAGGCCTTCTGGAGACCAAGATATGTATTATTATGTAGCCTATAAATATCTACATGAAGCCATCTCGAACAATAATCTATGTGCATGCACATTTATACATGTACATCCAAGGCCGCGACTGCCTGCAACCAGGAGATCAACGTCCATTCGTTCGGTAGCTCGACATCATATTTCTTTGGGGTCCCCCTCAAGGATCAGAGTTTCTGCTTTGATCTGTGAAGAGATTGATGTAGCAGTAATGCCATAGCAAAAGATGTAAACTATGGATTCTCCAACTTTTATTTTCAATTTTGAAGTCTTTTTTAATTAAAGGAGATCGAAAATAATTACCATCCTGTCTGGGCACATCTTCAATGCATGGGAGAGTAACATTGCAGCATCTTCTGCTCGTGCTTTCCTCACGGTATCCAATATGACAGATGTTGAATAAAAAGCCGCGTTAAAGCAAGTGTTTAAATTGGTCTTCCTAAGAGAAGCTAGAACGATCATCACAAACGTAACTATGGAAATGCGGCCTTGAAGAAGCTTAATTTGTAATTATAGCGGATAGCTGAACAAACCTGCTGCTCCCGGACCAGCAGGGTAGAAATTGTACTGAAAGGGCTCTTGAACATGCACAACCGTGACCGTGCCCATTTCCTCTTCACCTTTCACTCTCAATTTTGTCGACAACTTTGTCTATGTCTACAAGAATGCTATCAATTTACTCGTTGATTAGATACATATGTATAGGCAAGTACATGTGGCTGCACACTTGAAAAGGTGAGCTGTTACGTGGATTTTTATTTTATTAAAATTGGGACATATGTTGTTCATGCAAGTGCAAAGATCCAAATGTAGCATGCAATTCAACACAAAAGGGAAAGCCCCATTATTTAATTCCAAGGACTTTCATGCTCTAATTTATGCTTGGTTGTCAGTATTCAGTTGCCCTCTTGTCAATGTCCCTCGTGTTAGCGTCCGCAGTCCAGTCCCTTTTCGGCGTGTGCAGTGGCAGACAATGAATACTTGAAATAGGGGAGGGATGATTCTACACATCCTATAATAGTTCAATGGGTAACAAGTAAACAAGCCAAAGGGATCATATTTCGCTTATAGTCAATTGAAACTAACGGCAATATCAAGTTCTTTTGTATTTCACGTATTTTCTTAGTTTTTATCAAATTATTTTTGTTCTCTAAAGTGAAATATGATGAAGGTTGGCCAATGCGGCTGGTCCACGTGTATGGATAAGCGAATAATAGGACCGAAGTATGCGCTCGAAATGAGTTTAATTTCACAGGGTTAGATTTTGAATGTGTTAATTTGTGTGATACTTAATTGATCTTGTGAACGAAGATAAACTAAGTGCCGAGTGGCATTGTAACGTCAAGCTCTCTTTAGCTCATCGAAACCTCCAAAGGTTTTAAGATCTATTTTGTGGCCATACTGTCTCACACTCGCTTGGCCTGAAATGGGAGCCGATTGGCCAACTTTCTTTTCTTGGGCCAGTTCCATGAACAAAAAAGGAGAGGAAAAACACAAACATTTTGGGTATGATTTTTTCCCCTTCTCTCGAGTCCGATGATTTTATGAGTCATGGCAAGAGGGTTGATGACCTTTTCACTAAGGGTTTTTTTTTTTCCCCCCTTTTTTGAACAGTTTTTACTGAGTTTGACTAGGCGTGTAACATGTATGCACAATCTTATATTTATGTTACCTATACAGATAAATTTTAGATTTGATACGTGATAATTTGGCGGCAAAGTTCCTCATCAATTAGTTAAGAAAGATTAATAGTGCTAAAGTTCTTTTAACTTTATTTTACTTGTCATTTTTTACCATGTTAAATAAATAGTAGGCCATGCTATACTACACAAATCTACATTCTTTCCTTTAATATCAATAAAAAGGTATAATTTTACTTCCCATAAATTTTAAGCTCACTCACAATAATAATAATAATAATAATAATAATAATAAAGAAAGAAAGAAGCTTATATTGATTATGATAATTTGTACCATAGAGCATTCAAAAAGTAATTTTTGCCGTTGATTGTACACACCTAGCTTTGTAAAAGTTGACTTGCTTGAAATTTGATTCGGACAAGAATGTCGACAAGGTTGATGGCGTGCATATAATTAATGTTCAGATTTGTACCATGTGCTATCTTTTTCTACAGAAAGAACAATCAAAATGGAACTCCTCTACGGTTTCATTCTCCCACTCCTATTTCTGATGCTCTTCGTTAAAGGCCCCCTCGCTTGGTTAAACCTCAGAAAAGTTCCAAAATCAAAGCGACCTCTAGGGAAAACAAAAATTCTGCGCACTTTCACTAGCTGGTCTACGCAGCTACTTTGAGCTTGGAAGGCTCTATATAATTTATAAGGCCTCGGTTGGTCTAAGAGAACAACTATTATTATTATTATTATTTTTCAAGTAATCATAGCTAGAATTTAGAGTATTCGCCATTGACTCATATAAACATAGACCTATATGCTCCTGAACTTGGCACAATAGCAAACGGTGCAGTAGACCTCCAAGATTGATGGGGTCGAATGTTAGAAAGATAAAGATAATTCAAAGCACAAAAATAAGTAATACAAGCTCACCTAACAAAGATTGGAAGCAAATTTTATAAGCTCTTAAACCGACCTTCCATGTCCCTTGTGCCTTGATGGGTGCCTATCTAGAGAGATAAATAAATTCATTGAATTTCATGCCACAAATTAATAAAATTTCAATAAATTTTATCTCAATTATCGAGTTTAAACTCTGATTTAAATTAATTGATAAATAATAATAATAATAATAATAATAACTATAAAACTATGAGGTAAAAAAGTTATATCCATGCGTTATACAGCATGCACATCCACGATTCTTGCAATCTTGCTTGTACACAGAACGGCGTGTATTTCTCGTGATTCGTATATGGTTGTTTTTTTCTTTTTTTTTTATTATATTTACATCTACGTACGAATCTGCAACAAGTATTAGGACCTTAATGGAATAAATCTGAAACTTAGGGGCCCGTATAAGAAGTTTCGACAAATTTAAGGGGCTTGCGACATTTTTTTCGCGGTGCAACTTGCAAGAAGAAAAGCAGTGGAAGTCGTCGCCAAACACGACGCGCACGTGAGCAACCATTCAAATTCGTTGCCACGTCACCAACTCGCTCGGTCGTTCGGAAAAATCATTCTCACACGTGCCACTCTCCCATTGGGTCCTCCCAATCCCGAAGTCTCAAGCCGCCCAAGTCTAACGTTTGGCACGCCAAACAGTTTCATTATTTCCGGTACTGCCCCTGACTATTAGTCAAAATGACATTAATACCCTCCAGCTCCGAAAGCCGACTCTTTTTTTTTTTTTCTCTGTAGCCCAAAGTTCCTTCTCGCAGAAACACACAGCTCTGCTCTCGCTTTGCTTTCCTTTGTTTCTTTTTTTATTTTTTATCTTCTAACTCTCTTTCCATTTTCTTCTTCGGCTATTTTTGAAATTTCTTTCGTTCGCGGATCGGGCGAAACGATCTCTGTTCACCCATGACTGTGATGACTCCTCCTCCGTTGGATGTAAATACCGCCTCTCTCTTCCTCTATATCTCTCTGACTTTCCACATTTGTTTACGCGACCGCGGTTTTGATTTTTCTTTGCGTTAGTCGGTTTGTTTTGATCGTCTAGGGTTTCTGAATGCATTTTAAGGTTGCGAATTGGATAATACTTTTCCTTTTCTTTTTTTTTTTTTGGTTTGTTAATGTTTGGTGTGTCTAGGGTTTTGATTAGGTGCGGCGGGGCCCGGCTTTTGCTCGATCACAGTTTCTGGTTTTTTGATATTTGTTTCTTCGTTGTGGATTCGCAGCAAGAAGAGGAAGAGATGCTTGTGCCACATACGGATTTAGTCGAGGGTCCTCAGCCTATGGAAGGTCAGAACCTTGATTTTATCGTTCAATTCTTTTCCTCGACGATCGTGATCAAATGGATCCAGAGTTTGCTTGTGTTTCTGTATGATGACAGTTTTTTAGGTTTTAAGTGGCTTTTTGGGTTTTTGAGAATTATATTTTAATTGTGTGTGAATTGGCTTTGTAAATGCCTTAGCAGTAGCACAAGCGGAGGCCAACAATACGGTGGAGAATCCAGCACTGGATGATCCTCCATCCATGAAGTTCCCGTGGACAATTCCAAATTTCTCTAGGTTGAACACAAAGAGGCATTATTCGGATGTATTCGTGGTTGGTGGCTACAAATGGTTAGTTCAATGATTCACCTTTTCTTCTCCAATTGAACTTGTTTATGAGCTGCTATGTGTACAAGGGTGGCCTGCATGCAATTAATTTTGTGGTTTTGATGGTTTTGTCTTTTTGTTTGCAGGCGGATACTTATTTTTCCCAAAGGAAACAATGTGGACCATTTGTCCATGTATTTAGATGTTGCTGATTCTGCTACGTTGCCATATGGATGGAGTAGGTACGCCCAGTTTAGCTTGACCGTGGTCAATCAAGGCCATCAAAAGTACTCAATTAGAAAGGGTATCTTCTTTGCTCTTTCAATTTGTCTTTACATGTCATTGAGATTGCATATTTAAAGCCATCAATTTGTTGCCAGTAATCTAAATCAAGAGTGTTCAGGGGATGAAGTTTGATATCATATCATCATGTGGGTGCTTTGATCCAGCACATAATTACATGCTTTGTAGAACACATGTTATCAATTGTGATTGGTAACTGATTATCCTTTTCCATAATTATTTTATTTGTTTAGCATCAGTAGTTGACCTAACTTGCTTTATGAGAGTTTCTTAGCCAATTGATAAGTTATTGCCTTATTAGTAATGAAGTAGGATTTTCTTCATTTTCCAAATTTCGTTTCTTTTTGTGGTGGGAAAACGGGCATATTAATGTTGCAGATATGCGGCAATGAAAATATGAAGTTGTTAAGGCCACTTCTGCTGGACCCGTCATCTACGGTTGCTCTTGAGAGTGGCTTTGACCTTAAGTTCAAAGAACTGGTAGGGTTATAAACTTATAGTGTATTGTGGACCTAGTTTGATGGTCCTTGCTGTCTTATTTAGTGAAAAGGTAGGATGAAGTTTGATTGTCCTGTTTATATGTAATTCAAGTATCTGGTGGGAAATAGCCTCCTGTGTGACAGTGAAAGTGAAATCACCATCCTTTTTTATGATGTTCTATATAACTTATTATTACTGGGAAAAAAATTGCAGAGACACAACATCAGTTCAATGCAAGAGAGAGTGACTGGGGTTTCACATCATTTATGCCCCTTAGTGATCTGTATGATCCTGCAAGAGGGTACCTTGTTAATGACACAGTTATTGTTGAAGCTGAAGTTATTGTCCGCAAGGTTCTGGATTACTGGTCGTATGACTCAAAAAAGGAGACTGGTTATGTAGGGCTTAAGAACCAAGGAGCAACATGCTACATGAACTCTCTCCTACAAACACTTTACCATATTCCTTATTTCAGAAAGGTCGGTATATTTTCATCTTCTTGAGGTCATAATGGTTATTGCAAATATATCATGCACGGAGAAATACCTATTTTCGAATGAATATTTTCAGGCTGTGTACCACATGCCAACAACCGAGAATGACATGCCTACAGGAAGCATTCCTTTGGCTCTCCAGAGTTTATTTTATAAGCTTCAATACAATGACACCAGTGTTGCAACAAAGGAATTGACCAGATCTTTTGGGTGGGATACATATGATTCCTTCATGCAACATGATGTGCAGGAATTAAACAGAGTCCTGTGTGAGAAGCTAGAAGATAAGATGAAGGTATTTAAGGTGAGCAATCTTGATATTTTTTTAATTGGCTTAATTAATTGTATTTTTTGGTGGTGGTCCAGGGGACAGTCGTTGAAGGGATGATACAACAATTGTTTGAGGGTCACCATATGAACTATATTGAGTGCATTAATGTGGACTATAAATCTACAAGAAAGGAATCATTTTATGGCAAGTCCTACTTGGCGTACTTGAAATTCTGTAGTTACCAATATATTCATAGAATACTAAAATCATGATATTTTATGACAGATCTCCAGCTTGATGTGAAAGGTTGTCGAGATGTTTATGCTTCTTTTGACAAGTATGTTGAAGTTGAACGACTTGAAGGTGATAACAAATACCATGCGGAAAATCATGGTCTGCAGGTTAGTTACTGCTTACTGCAAAATGAGTCCTGAACATTAAATTTTTTTTCAGTGAAAGTGAATTTTTTAGCTAATGTAAAGTTTTATGTGCTACTCACACTTATGTATTCTGTGATTTTTTTTTTGGGTGGGTTGGGGGCGGGTCCACAAATTGTTTGAAATTGTTTGGTATCATTGGCCTCAAATAGAGCAAAAAGAAAGGGAATGAGTCTATGGTGGAATTGAGAGATCTATAGTTTATAAGAATGAAGTTTTAGGTTTTTGGGATGAGAAAATTGTGCAAATTCCTGTCTTGTCTGTTTCATCAAAGGAAGAACATTTGACCATTCTCCAGGAAATTGAAATGCCTTAAACATGTGGGATCTGACAACATGTAGAAGACATGGATTTTCCCCAGTTTTTTTGGAGAAGGATGTAAGCCATTTGTTCCCTTAGTAACCTCAAACTTAGTTAATTTTCACTATATCTGTCCAATAAATACTTAAAGTTAGTGTAGTATGGATGAAATGGAACTGATTTTGAAATGCCAAGGAATTTGGTCTGGTTCAACCGAACAATTGAATTTCTAATTTCATGGGAATTGAATTGTGCACTCAATGAAGAATCTTCCGTTACTTGGATTTTGCCATCCCAAGGACTTTAAATCCTTGGAGGAGTTTCTATACCGAAAAATCACAAGTTGATTGACTTATATGCTTTACTGATATTTAAATGGGAATTTGTTGTTGCAACTTGAATTGTAAGATTGTTGTGGACTTAATTGCAAATGTATCACTCTATAGGCAGGTTTCTTCATTATACCCTGTGGCTCCCTTTTTGTTATAGTGCTTCCCTTGTCAATTGAGCACTCATGTCACTGATATTGAAAATTAATGGAGCTTTTTAAGATGGTTCTCAAGGCATGCACCATGAATTTTTTTTTTTCTGTTGTTCTTTTTAACAGGATGCAAAGAAGGGTGTCTTATTTATTGACTTTCCTCCTGTGCTTCAACTTCAATTAAAACGATTTGAATATGATTTTATGCGGGACACCATGGTCAAGGTCAGTTTTTATTGTGTCAAACAGAGAACAATAAACTGCTGATTCTAATTATGTAATTTTCCATGTATTGATAACATGCTTTCCTTTTGTAGATCAATGACCGATATGAATTCCCTCTTCAACTTGATCTTGATAGAGACAATGGAAAATATCTATCCCCTGAGGCAGACAGGAGTGTTCGCAACCTTTACACACTTCATAGGTAAAATTCACCACTTCTATTCAAATACCTAATCTGATCAGCTTGAATTAGATTGCCTAGACAATATTCTTGAACTTTTTAATTGGGCTCACCATTGGCATGCTTGATCTATCCACTGATGTTATTAATTTTTTGTTTTATGCAGTGTCTTAGTACATAGTGGAGGAGTGCATGGTGGACATTATTACGCCTTCATTAGGCCAACCCTCTCTGATCAGTGGTATGTGTTACAGATCTTGAAAGATGGTGGGCTTATTTCTGTTTTTGCTGTTCTTGTTCCCGCCCTTACTCTGTCTCTCTCTCACAGCAAAATTTTCATTTCTATAACTTATCTTATTCTATTAAGTTCTCATAAAATGCACACTCATCTTATTCATTGTAAAGAAGATGTGCATAATCATATCCTTATGAGGTAGAAATGAAGGAAATAAATAAAGCAAAGAAGTAAATGACTATTGAGGAAGGAAATGAGAAATAGTTTAGTTTTCTGGGAAAAATTGAAGCAAATTTTAGAAAATGGTCAGGGACTACTGATTGTTCAGTTGTTCTCTCTCTCTCTCTCTCTTTCACACACACAAGAACACCTGTGCTCATGTGCCCACATACACAAACACACCCATATGCATTCCCACACATTGTTTGCCTTTCATTTAACCATGCATAATTTAGCTGCTAAATTGGACTTACATGTGTAAGATATGCATAGTACAAGTGTCCACTTGCTGTCAAACACTCTGCATCTATAGCTGTATGTGCATAGAGTTGATGGTTTGTTCTTAAAAGATATCACCAAGTTCTTTGTTGTAGGTACAAATTTGATGATGAAAGGGTGACAAAAGAAGATGTGAAGAGGGCATTGGAAGAACAGTATGGTGGTGAAGAAGAGGTAACGCTTTGGAAACCATTATTTGAAATTCTAACACAATGTACATAATGACAGTGAACTGACCTTTTCTGTTTCATTTTGCTGCATACACCAGCTGCCCCAGAATAATCCTGGATTTAATAACACTCCATTCAAATTCACAAAGTACTCAAATGCCTACATGCTTGTGTATATACGTGAAAGCGATAAGGAGAAGATAATTTGCAATGTTGATGAGAAGGACATTGCTGAGCACTTGAGGGTAAACTGCTTGGTTTTACTTGTCTTGGGGATCTCTTCTATGTAATTGAGCATGCATGTGTGTCTATTAGTCACTGAGTAATATATTCAAATTCTACTTCATATCCCAGATGAGGTTGAAGAAGGAGCAAGAAGAGAAAGAAGACAAGAGAAGATACAAAGCACAAGCTCACCTCTATACCATTATCAAGGTTTTTGTTTTCTTCCCTTGTTACATTTTTCAGTGTATGATTGTCAGTCACTGGCAACTAAAGCCATTGATGTTTTCACCTAGGTTGCACGAGATGAGGACCTCAAAGAGCAGATTGGAAGGGATATATATTTTGATCTCGTGGATCACGACAAAGTCAGTAGCTTCCGCATTCAGAAACAGACACCATTCAATCTTTTCAAGGTATTCTCAGCTGGTATAAGTTTCATTACAGATGGATGAATATAAATATTGATCTGTTCCACCTTCTGGCCTCCACTTTAGCCTTTTTTTTTTTTTGTTTTCTTTCTTGCCTCGTTCTTTTTCTTCTCTTTTCTATGGTGGAGCTGCTGGTATTGCTTGAAAGTGTAAACTTTTGAGTTTTTCTTTCTAAATTTTGATTCTGTTGTCAAGTTTTTTGATGTGTATTATTGAGGTAATTTACAGGAGGATGTGGCCAAGGAATTCGGTATTCCAGTTCAATATCAGCGATTTTGGATATGGGCAAAGCGTCAGAACCATACATATCGTCCTAATCGACCACTGACACTCCAGGAGGAAACACAATCAGTAAATCCTCTGTCTAAAGTATTAAGTCGTATAGCCATTTTATCACTATTTTTTCCTCTGATAATCAGGATAATATTTGGTTTCATTGATTGGCATTACATGTAGTGTTCCTTCTGTTTGCAAGTGGTTGAGTGTCATGAGTAACAAAATAGTTTTGGCGTACAATTCAGTTGTGGTTTCTCCTTGTAATTGGGTCTTAAGCAGGAATTCTTGACAAAAGTTTGGAATGATGCTTTTATTCCATTTAATCTTCATTGAAGTGCTTAAATCTCTTTAGAGGAATATTTTGCACTCTATCAACAAATCTTTTGATATCATTAGGTTGGACAGCTGAAGGAGGCTTCAAATAAGACACAAAATGCAGAACTAAAGCTGTTTTTGGAAGTAGAGCTTGGGATGGTAATGCTTCTTTACAATGATTGAAATTTCGATACCAGCTCTTTTGCATGGCTGTATGGTGAAATTTTATGACTACTGATGCCGGGTGATACTACAGGATTTACGCTTGATTGCTCCACCTGAAAAAACTAAAGAAGATATTCTCCTTTTCTTCAAGCTTTATGACCCTGAAAAAGGAGAATTAAGGTGCCTAACAATTTCCATATCCCATGTTTCCAGTCTTTTCCTATTGTTTCCAAATTGTTGACATCAGACGTTTTTTATGCTAGATATGTTGGTAGGCTCTTTGTTAAGAGTTCTGGTAAGCCAATAGAAATTGTAGGAAAGCTTAATCAAATGGTTGGCTTTGCACCTGATGAAGAAATTGAGCTTTACGAGGTTTGTCTTATTTATATGTTTATTATTCTTTCAGTGATTTTTTGACTGAATTATTTTTCTTACTTGTTCTATGAGTTTCAGGAAATAAAGTTTGAGCCTTGTGTCATGTGTGAGCGCCTTGATAAGAGGACCTCATTTCGAATGAGTCAGGTATACTTATTTTGCTGCATCATTTTTCATTTTTGGTTGAATCGTCATTTTTTGTCAGACTGTAATTAACCTTTCATATCTTTACATTCAGATTGAAGATGGGGACATAATTTGCTTCCAAAAATCTCCTCTTCTTGAAAGTGAAGAAGAATACCGATATCCAGAATTGCCGTCATTTTTAGAGTATGTGCACAACAGGCAGGTACGTTCTCAAAACATTAATCTGCCACTGCCAGAAGTCTGATTAGTCACATTTAAGAGTGTGTGTGGGCATATGCATATAACAATTGATTTCAGGGATCAAATAAAATTAAAATGACAAACAATTTATTCAGAGGACTTGCTACCAAGAAATGGTAGACTGGCTAAGGTACCTTGGGCACACAACAGGGAAAATATAGGCACCTCCTTATGTTCCATTGAACTGAAAAATTCTTTTGACTCTTAACCAAATGAGCATTGGAAATCCTTTGGGTAAAGTGAATGAAAAGGGATTCTGTGTGTCTTAAGGATGATTTTCTCATGAGAATGTATGACATCCTTGGATTCCACCTTTGTTCCTGAAACCAAGATAGCAAAATAGCACAATAGTCTTGTTGACGGTTCTACACTAACACCACAATTAGATTGAATCAGGAAAACTTGAAACTTGTTTGAATTTGAATATTTCCCAATCATATTTGATCTTTTCTTGTGTCTCGATTTGGTTATTTGAAATCACCAACCTTGTTGTAAAATGGGTGTAATGGTTGTGACCTTGTAAAAAGAACATGCATTTCACACGTTGATGATATGGATTTAGGGTTTAAGGTTAGGGAAATTCTTCTCTTCAATGATTGTAACACCATATTATTTGAAAGTTACTTTATCTTGGTGAGAAATTGTTTAGTTCATGAAACCAAGAAACATCTAGGGTGTAGGGAATGTCTTCACTTCATGGTATGTAGCATGATATTATTCGAAAAAGTTACTTCAAATAAGTGAGAAATTCACTTTCATGGTATGTCTTCACTTTCACACTCAATTTATCACTACTTTGCAACTTCATTTTAACATAGTTTTCGCACATTTTCTTTGCCCTGAAGTAATGTGGGACCGTGGGGAATGAAAGAACCATGAAGCAAAGTAAGGAATGTGAGAGAAGTTTATAGTAAATTAGAGGAGATCTGCAGAAGAGCAGAAGAAAGTGGGGAGAAATCGAAAAAAAGGAGAGAAACCCAGTAATATCGAGAACAAATAGTTAACCCAAAAATAATTAAACCAACAACTGTGCAGCAAAATAATGATGGCCTATTTGTTGGCACCCTAAAGAAACCTTAAAAGACAAGCTTTATTAAAATAAATTTTGATAAAAATACAACTAACATAGAGGTCTGATATAAAACTTAACTTTAATTAACATGAAGTCTTAATATAATTGTGATGTCATTCTCCGTCATCAAGGTTTTTAGGTGTGGGATAGTGCTCCAACAGCTCTTAAATGAGTGAAATTCTGGACTAAGAATTGCATATCTGCATCAGCAGTCATTGTTGTGAACTTGTCCCTACTTCATAACAGCAAAATTTTCATAAGAATTGTTTATCAATTTTATTTTCACTATTATCTGGTGATAAGTGTCTCTTGAATTACAGTGAAAGTTTTAAGAACTAAGTGCTCTGTTCTTTTGAGTTCCTATCTCATGGCATTAAACTTTTCCCAATTTTGTGGTGATTTAAGTATATTATTTACATTGGAGTTTTTCCTTGCAAGTTAAATTTGAACTTGATTCATTCACATGATTGGTTTTGTGTAGATAGTTCACTTTAGATCTTTGGAGAAATCAAAGGAGGACGATTTTTGTTTGGAGTTGTAAGCACCCTGCTGATTCATTATGTGGCTTTATTGAAAGTTTAGTTCACTTACAGGCATTTATGATCTACAATTGATGATTTTTAAGGTCAAAATCACATACTTATGATGACGTGGTGGAAAAGGTGGCTGAACATATTGGTTTGGATGATCCATCCAAAATTAGATTAACAACTCATAACTGCTACTCTCAGACACCTAAGCCCCAACCAGTTAAGTATCGAGGAGTGGATCATTTGTCAGATATGTTAGTACACTACAATCAGGTATATATCTCATCATTGAAACCTCTTATGTGGTTCACTACAATTGACTGTTTTGCCATTAACTTGGCTATTTTCATGTTGTTACAGACTACTGATATTTTGTACTATGAGGTTCTGGACATTCCTCTTCCAGAATTGCAAGGCCTAAAAAATCTGAAAGTTGCCTTCCACCATGCTAATAAAGATGAAGTGAGTGTGGAATCTCTGCTCAATGAGTTTCTATAGATCATCCTTGAGATTTTCTTTCTGATTTTATTTCCAATTATTTTCAGGCAGTAATTCATAATATTAGATTGCCTAAACAGAGCACAGTGGGTGATGTTATCAATGAACTGAAGACAAAGGTAAGACCATTCTGACTTGAAATTTGCTATTCATTAAGGATGTTTCGAGAGTATGGTGACTTCTGAAACATCCATCAAATATGTGCATTGTATCACCTAAATGCTATGATAGTTTAGGGAGTTGAAGAAAATGAGGAGGGCAGTAATAGATCAATAGAAAACCCAAAATGTTATTTTAAAAATGAGGAGGGCAGTAATAGATTGACAGAAAACCTAAAATGTTATTTTCCGGCCTTGAGTAGCTTGTACACATACATTTATATCTAGATTCTTATGTACAAGCTTTTTCTTGAGACTATTAACTCATGTATATCTTTCTACATTTGTAGCTTTTTCCTTAGAGATTCAATTATCTAGTTACCCCTAATAAGTTTACTAATGCCTGGCTCATTTTGACACAGGTAGAGTTGTCTCACCCAAATGCAGAACTTCGACTACTGGAAGTCTTCTACCACAAGATTTATAAGGTAAAGACCCCATTTTCGTCATTCATGCATGCGTTTGTGAAGTACTTGGATCTGACATGAAATTCATTTATCCTTGGTGATGCTTTTGATTTTGACTTTTTGACAACATTTGTTTGTGACTTTGTACCTTGAATTTAACAATATGTCTGCCACATCGATCTTGCAGATATTTCCACCAAGTGAAAAAATTGAGAATATAAATGACCAGTACTGGACACTTCGTGCAGAGGAGGCAGGGACAGTTTATTTCTCCTTCCGTCTTTTTTCTCTGAGGATGTGTTTTTGTCCTTGTCACTTGTTTTATCATCTTGAATCGTGGCTGCATACAACTACCTATGGCTGATGGCCACATGTGTCATAGATATGACTTCAAATTTTGTTTGGCCTTAAAATTGTGGATGCAAGCAGTGCATGGATGTGCTCTGTCCACTTATACATCTGCATGCACACCTGTATAGTCTTATATATATTATAAGCTTTCCATACATCTGGTGAGCAGAAACTTTTTGTCCTGAACTCTGATAAATCAATAAAAGTTGTTTTCTTAGGTAATTAAGAAGCTCGGAGATCTTGTGTGCAAGTTCTCTCCAAGTGACCATTCGATCTTCCAATTGACCTTGTTATGTGTGGGGTTATGACATCAGCTGCCCTTATTGTGTAGCTATCCCATTTGATCTCCCAATTGACCAAGCACCTAAATTAAGCAAAAACTTTGGGGCTGGACTAGGCATGTAACTTGCTCTGATGCACCTTGTCTAAGTACTTCTTTTCAAGCTTTAAATGTGTCTATAAATCATGTTTACCTTGCTCAACTTTCTGCAGATAGAGAGCATTATTCTTTTTTATTTTATTTTATTTTTTTATCTTGTAGCATTGAAAGGCAAGAATTTATCATTGTAACAATAAAAGCACATATCCTGGCCAATTTTGGCCTTTGTTGCAGCATGAACATGGTTTTCAGTACCATTCTGAGCTCAAATGTCTGATAGTCAAGGTCAACATGTAGGAAATGTATTAAGTGCATGTGCACGCACGCACACACAAAAGGTTGTGCATAATAGATTTCTGTAGTTGCCGACATGCACAAAATATTGATTGCTAGTTCTTGAAACATACTGGGGAAACTGTATGCATGTTTCTTTCTCTGTCTTTGAGATAAAGCTATCCCCTCTCTTTTCTTGCAGATCCCCGAGGAAGAGAAAAATCTTGGTCCACATGATCGCTTGATTCATGTTTACCACTTCACAAAAGAGTCTGCACAGAATCAAATGGTATTGGAAGAGGGTGACTAGATTACTAAGCTTTAACAAACTACTGATTGCTAGACAGTATCTGTTAAATTGCATAAAGAATTGTGTAGGTTCTTACATGGTTATTCATTTGGTGTCTTCAACAGCAAGTACAAAATTTTGGAGAACCCTTCTTCTTGGTTATTCATGAGGGTGAAACTCTAGCTGAAGTGAAAGTCCGTATTCAGAAGAAACTACAAGTTCCTGATGAGGAGTTTGCCAAGGTATTCTCTTTCACCCCCCTCAATTGCCCTTTTTCAACGTGCTGGATTGTGAATTTCCTCTTTTGCTTTCTCCTATATGATAGTTTACTTTTGAACTATGAATTAGATTTTCATTTTCCTTCTCTCATTTGGTTGGTCAGTGGAAATTTGCCTTTTTGTCACTGGGTCGCCCTGAATACCTTCAGGATTCTGATGTTGTTTTCACTCGTTTTCAGGTGCTCGAATTTTTTTGCCCTCGTTGTTTTCTTTCTTATTTCCTTGCTTATGTTTTGTCCCTGAATTTTGAATATGTTATCAATTTCTTACAGAGGAGAGATGTTTATGGCGCTTGGGAGCAATATCTTGGGTTGGAGCATGCGGATAATACGCCCAAAAGATCATATGCAGTAAACCAGGCATGTATTAGTTTCATACTTCTACCCTGATTAGCGTAGAGTTATATTATTTTGTTTGTCCTTTTGCTTTAAATAATAGTAGTTTCTAACAAAGTTGAAGCAACTTTATGGAATGAAAATGGCAGAATTTTTTACCACGTTTTGATAAAATACATTCATTAGCAGGGCATGGCCCAATGTATGTAGTTCTTCCATGTGACTCATATTTATGTCTCTAGTGTTTTAAATTGACTGGCCTCAAAATGTTGCAGAACCGGCACACGTTCGAGAAGCCAGTTAAAATATACAATTAGCAAAGCGCTGATGATTCTTTACAAGCACAGAGAGCTGTATTAGATGTTCTTGCTGCCATTTATTGCAAAAATGAAAAGGATGCAAATGAGTGGATATTTGAAGCAGGAACTGAAGATGCTGGAATCAAAGTGATTTCTGTAGGTTTTGTTAATTTGTTTTGTAAGCTAGGCATGTTTCTATCATGCAGTACAGGGAGAGGTAGCCTTGCCCTCTGTTCCATTGTCGATGTGCCCTCCTTCTCCTGTCCTTTACCCTGGCTTTCTCCTAATGAAGGCACCTTGCAATCAGAGGCCTGGTAGTTTGACCTTTCGCAGCTCCAGTGTAATCTAGAAGTACATAAGGAGATTTTTTTACTGGCAAAGTATACCAGTATAGGTGCGTGGGTTTGATAATTCTTTTCCTAATATATTCCTTTGGCGTTGGGGGAGGATGGGTTTGTAAAATGGTTGGTTGAGATTTTCAGTTGCTGTGCCTAGTATCGTGTACAAGAACTGGACTGCTCTGCAGTCCAGATTGGCTTTTATAGTTCATCTTTTCGAATATTCATAAAGCTCATCAGAACTGGTTATAGCGCAAGGAGCTCCGATTTTCCGCTGCAATCTCCAGTTTTGTTAGTCACTTCGAAGCCACAGGCCCCTCTGATTCGGTTACTTGTTCCCTTCCGTCCACCCGTGCATTCGATGCCAGGTACCATAGGCATTCTTTCACCTTCGGTGGTGTGGGCATTCATTTTTTGCTTTCGCCAAGACGTGGCACAAAATACCGCCAAATAGCAACGGTTATATAATAATCATAGCTGATAATTCTGATTATCATCGCCGAATTCGAGTCTTTCAGGCCTTCATTTTGATGCGCATAGGGATGATTGCTCTCGGATAAATTGTACATTTAAAACTTTATGAACCAGCAATAACTATCGATCGGGCAAATGATTCGATTGTTCGAAGCTCACGGCTGGTCTTCTGTAATAAATGCCAAATGTAGACATGCACATTACATAGAAATGCATCTCAGATGTCTGAAATAAATACAACGCGTAAATTTCTTGGGAAAGGTTAAGAGTTGAAACCCCAACTACCTTAATTCTCCATAAAAAGTAAATTTAAATTCGGATGTCTAGGGGAAAAAGAACTATCATCTCCTGAATTTCAAAGCACTGCGTTCCTGAAGTCTTGAACTTTCTCTGTTTGTCCTTAATTCGGATGTACAAGGTTATGTAACTTATTTACAAAACCTTGTAAGATATCAAACCATCAATTGTCTGAACGACCAGTTGATTCATGCGCACGAGTAGTAGCAAGTAAGTTCTTGCTTTAGGCCCTGTCACAGCAAAACATCACCAAAGCCACCCGTGAGATGGTAGAAACAAGACTTATTGTCACGGCGTCAGGTTTTGACACTAAGTACTACTAAGCGTGGGCCGCAGAGGAGTACCAAAGGGAGTCAGCTTTAATCTTTATGCTCAATTCCATGAGAAATTACTTGGTAGGAGTAAGCGCATCGCGCAACAAACAGGCCAACTAGAAATCATCCTTTATATTTGGTTTCGTGAATTTTTTTCCTCTCATCAGTTTTATGAACCCCAACATATCGCAAACTCGGTATCATGGGCTGTTATATAGAGTAGGGACTGATGAACCGTGATAAAGACTCCTTGTTCCTAGCATATGTCGGAGAAGTTAAATGGCATAATTAGCGGTGAGATAGACATACCCAAACCCAAAGATGCAATCTCATCTTGATAGAAATAATCAATTCCCTGTGTTTTCTCCCTTTTCTTCAGGCTTGAGTTGATTTTCTCAACAGCTGTAAGTAGATCCTGAAAGATCAAGCACAGCGAGATATTAAAGCAATAATTATGATACATGCACTCAATTCAACATAAAAAGGCAAATTAATTCCCCTCTATCCCCAATCAGAAATCTCCTAAAAGACACATTCCAGGAAATATGTTTTCGTGTGGTCCACAGGTTGATAACTAAGAAACAGAGTGTTCATACCTCCCATGATGTTAGACTTTTCAAGTAGGACGGAAGTTTTTCAAAATCATCCTTTACCACCTCTAGAATGCGGCTTGTGGGTTCAGCTGGTTTCAGATCACCTTCCGTTTTCCCAGAAGTCTCTAAAAAATTAGTCATACAATGATCTGGCCTTCATATTGAATTATTCATGAAGTTCTTGAATTGAATGCCAACAAGCTCAATATTAATAATTGCTTTCTACCTTCACATGCTTCTGGAATCTGTGTCTTGTGTAATTTGTCGTAGTAATAATACCTGAAAAGTGGAACATTTTAAAACAAATGAAATTTCCTTGTGCAACATAGATGAATCAAGTTTCAGAATTAATCTCCATACTTCATTGGTTTCCCACAAGATGCATCCGGAACATCATCTTTAGTATGATCTGCAGGGAGCAAAGAAATGAAATCAGAAGAAAGGACAAATTGGTCATTATCCGTCATGTTCGGCAAAACAACATCATCATCTTGAGTATGATCTGCAGAGAATAAAGGAAGTAAAATGATAAGGAATCAACGGTATCCATCCATTAGAAAATAGCAAGGCTTACCTCCAGATGCTAGAGTAGCAAGACAAATGTCTGAAAGGCCACGACTTTTTAGACTCAAGGAATCGTCCATTCTACCACGATTAAAGGAACACAAAAATTTCGTCGAACTGCAATTTGTGGACGGGAATGGTTTGCAGCCTACCGCGATCAATTTTCAATGAACAAAATTATTGGTTTGCTCCTTCATGCACAACACAAAGGTTCCAATCTGCATTACCTTCCGCTTATTAACAATATCCAAATAATTCGGTTACTCTATTCCGCTCATTTTAGCCAAGTCTTTTAACACACTAAAATCAGGCATATGCAGGTTATTAACAAACAAACAAGCAAATGAAACAAGGAAACCAATAGATTAAAATTAGGATACAGTGGATCTTGATCCAAACTGTTCATGATTGAACGCCCGCTGTAAGAAGAAGGATGATCGTCCGATCCTTCCTTTGAGTCCAAGGCACCACCCTCGTCTTCGCTATCAATCTCAACATCTAAAGCTCAAAATATCTCATAAGAAGAAAAACTAACACATTCACAAACAAAGAATAGAAGAAAAAAGATAATAAAAAATAAAGGAAAGATTGAATTTACTATCTTTTTTTTTTTTTTTCCCGCTGGATTACTGAAATTTTAATAATTTTGAGAATTTTCTCAGCAACCAGACAGCTAAGAGAATAAAAATTGAGCGAGAAAATGAAATTATTGGAATTACCGTGTGTATGACCCAAGTCCCTGAGATAGTCCTGTAATTTCAGGAGATCGGTCCGGTTCTTCTTGAAAACCTCACTGCAATGACCTAACAGCTCCTCGAAGGACACGGTGCCGAAGGACATCGACTCCAGGAGGTTTAGATCCTCGGCGGCGCTCGACGCGCGCCGGTTCAGCGACTGAATGAATGTCGACGACGCCGAATCTGACATTCCCGAGTCACCAAAACCAGGAAAAGCGTAAATTTGTTATTATTATTATTTTCTTTTTTGCTGTTAACTGACTGGTACTAGTCTATTATTAGGTATTTTGACTCAAAACGGCTGGCCATTGAACCAGAGTGAAGATAAGCACATACCGAGAGGGATGGGACGGCGGTCGACGGACTGCTTCAGGGCGGCGCAGCTGTTCTGCAGGTGGTTGCAGAACCACCCTAGACTTTTTCCGAAGGCGGAGATTGATTCTTCCATCTCTCTCAAGTTGATTTATTATTATTATTATTATTATTATTATTTATCGGATTAATTAGAGATCAAAATAGAGGTCCCTACCAATCGAATTTTGGAAAAAGCAATCGCTGCTCTCGCGAGAAACGTGGATACCGACCGCGACCGTGGCTGCCTTTTGCTTTCCCGCTCTTATTTCAATTCATAAAAATAAAAAGCAAAAAGGAAAAGGACCAAAGGCTCAGCGCCGCGTCGAGTGAGTGGATTAAAATTTTTATTATTTTTATTATCTTGGGCTTTTTCCTCCTTAAGGGCCGGAGCCCGGAGGGAAGGGTCCCCGAATAAAAATAAAAATTAAAAAGCCTGAGATAATAATAATAATATTATTATTACACTTATACGACGACAATAATAATAATAATAATAATAATAATAATAATAATTACAGACCTTATTCTTCCAGATGTTTGCATCAAATAATATTTTTATAAATCTCGAATTTATCTAAAAGTTCAAAAGCCAAATAATAAGGAAAAGAGAGTGTGAGCCTTTGATACAAGAGAAGGAATATGCGCAAAAATAAAAAAGAAGAAAAGAGAGCAAAACTGTAACAAGAAGTCGGACATTACATAACAGATGTTCGGGGGTGGGTAATTTTTTTTTTACCGTCGACTGTCAACTGAGTTGGCCTTTAAGAGCAGTGGCGGCTCTTTCAATGGCCCTGCCAACTCTCCATATCTCATGCTGAATTGCGACCTGCCGATCTCGTTGACTCATGCTTTTGGTTTGAGAAATCGCATCCGCCACTCCGGGGAAGAAATTGAGTTTGCTCTCGTAGTCACTCGGCGGACCGTAAACCTATAAAAAGATCACAGCATCAGCGGATCATTCCTCAAGCTTCTGTACTCAACAGTAGAAGCATGTGGTTCTAGACAAATATTGCTTCATTAAGCAATGATGCCGAGTATATTGCGGAAGCAATTATGAGAATGGTATGGCGTAACCGGCGTGTCATGAACCATCGAAAACGGAATACTTACAAGATGCTTGAACCACTGCCGTCCTTTAAGCCCATTGTCATCCAGGAAGCCTCTTTCGGCGAGCATCAGTCGATCGTTCAATGCTCGCACCTTCAAAGCGACAAACTCTCCCCTACTTTCTTGCCCTCTCAGTCGCTGCATCGAAAAATAATAAACACAACGGAATCATTACTGGGCTGGAATAAGGCAAGTGAATCACAGTATCACGATAGTCTGTTGTTGTCATCCGTCAGTCCCCCAACACGATACAGGGTTTTACCTCAGCCTCATTCTCAGCTTCTTTAGCAGCAGCAGCAAAACCTTGAATTGAACCAGCTAACGAGTGAAGAGAAATGCTCTCGTCCACAAAGTTGCTCAAGACCTTTCTATGCCGCTGCCAAAAGGGGAACACAGATGTCACTAGTCTGTACGAAAAATTGTAGGAAGTATAGGTTCCCAGTGAACAGGACTATATCGAACAATGACTTCATTTGTACCGCTCAGATTCGCCCACTTAGGTTTTTTTTTTTTTTTTTTTTCCTTCTCATCTTATTGTTCATTATCAGCGTCTTGACTGCTTTTATGAAATCTTACCTCTTTTCTCAATGTCAAAAACCAGCAACCAAATCATTTAACTGCCACTCTATTTGGGATATTTTAGTTCTAGATGATATAGCAAAGAAACCAGAGACACACCTCTAGCTGGTCTGCATAAGAGAGGTAATTGAACGGAAGAATATAGTCATCAGCAAGGTGAAGGGCTAGAAGTCCCCAAACTCCAGCAACTGAAGCAAAGTGCAAATAGAAGAGCAGTGTCACGCCACAGTTGTGATGATTGACCTTCTGCTTTTGTCTGTTAAGTCAGTAACAAATTATGCTTTGCATGCAAGACAACAGAAAAGATGACTAACCAGCCACATGGCGATGAAACAAGGGATCTGCATAATTTTTCATCCAATCGTAGGAGTCAAAGGCCGTGTGATAGACAGGAAAATCTGAACACATGGAAATTCGTTAAATCACCAGGCTGAAGTCCATTATGCCACCAGAATCACAGAGATGTTTAGATTATCAAAGAAAGATTCTCAAGAAATGAGCACCCAAAAACCATGAGTAAAGAATATCAGAAATCTTATGTCACAACTAGGAACTGTTCAAAAATACGGGGAAACAGTTTACCCCAGCAAACTAACAACAAAGACACACTGTCTCTCACAAGTAGCTAACAAAGGAGCAGTACAAAATGAGTGCCATAATCTCATAATCAGACTAATCTTAGCAAAATATAAAATGAAAAAACCATTAGTCTACTAGCACATCTAGCTAAAAAGTGTGAGCATTTCCATATCCTTGATCCAGTCTATTTGCGCAGCTCACAATAAAGTATGAATTATGTTAAATCCCCCAAAAGGCATCATTTAGAGCCCAATAATATGCATACATAGTAAGTACTCAGATCTCAACTTTAGACTTACACAAACATCCATGCACATAAATTCAAGTTGCACCTGATTCAAGAAATATATCCTGATGAGCTACTCCAACTCAATTAAGGCCAGCATATTATTAAACTTTTGGTGTCATATACCTTGTCCATAATATATATCAACACAAGGAACCCCTGCATGGTGGAGAAATGGAGCAAAATCAGAATCCACACCACTCAGTCTCTGAATCTGCAATCCATCCATGAGAATCCCAATTAAGTACAGACATCCACAAATCTTCAAGAAGCCACAGTATATGATACATTGGGGTATGATTGCAGACGTATGAGTCACCAAAACAGTGATTGTTAATTTTAAACTGAAAAGAAAATAACAGTATTCCTGTAATTATTTCAGTTATTATTAGACCTCTTTCTTTTCCTAAAAAATTATAAACCTAAGTAATCTAGCATTTTTGGAAAACAGAGGATGAAAGCTGGAAAACAAATGGCATAAGTAAACACAATTGTTAGAACTTGGAAAGCAATAACTGGCCTAAGAAGGTGCCAGCTATGCCTGCAATTATCCACTACTTGTTATACACCTAAATCTATATACCTTGAACCATGTGAACATCATTAACTTTCTATAGATGTAATATATACAAAGAAAAAAGTTTATGAAGGCTAACACCAAAAACTTGGTTCATGGTGGTCCACTTCTCATATAATGTTGTGCCCATCGAGTCAGGGTCTTCAACCTGCAAGTGTTTTGCTGACCATGGATCAGAACTTCTGCTCGGGTAACCATTCTTTCAAACTATTTCACATCCATTAAGACTAATCAAACCATTTTGAAAAATGAAAACTTCTTTATTCTGTTTACCTTCTTCATAACCTCAAGAAGAACATCATCTAGCTGCGCCGTTGCACCAGCAAAGAATCCAGGCCCTTGAACTGCACAATCTACATTAAGGTAGGCCACTGCTTTGGCCCCAAGATTGACAAGGTTTTGTTCAACCCACTCTGTAGACCCTACAACAGATCAGTAACAAAACATTATCAGAATCTTTGATACAGAAATAGTCTTATTCTAAATTCTAAAAGTAGTCTTGGACAATATAAAAATCTGAAAAAAGGAAACCATAAAGCTGGCTGAACAATAGTTCTGATGCCATGGAAAGACTATTGATGCACATAGCAATGTGTTGCAACTGTGTACAGAGACCAAATAAATAAAAGAACAAGTAAATGCAACACTTGACTTCTATAGAGATACTGCAATTGCCAGCCCGTCAATGACCATTGAAGATAAAAGGACCTCAGCTGCTACAAGATACATTTTCTCTTATACAAAAACTGTGGACAAGATTATGCATCGTTGCCAACATAAAACCCATAATGAAATGGTAATCATAGCCATAGATGCAGAAGCAAATATATATGTCACATATATAAAACGAAAATGCATACGGAGTTCAGGTAGACACTCATGTTTAATTAGGTTCTCTAGCTGCAAAGCAATAGGAGCTTCAGTCTCAATTCAGCCAAATGCCATTTCTGCTGAATAAGTCATGTCATCAATGACTGGACATCATGTTATCAAACAAGAGATTGACATCATGCTCTCTGCCCATGGCAATTATGGGGATCAACGACCAATGAAATCGGAGTATTACCTACCATCCCGAACTCTTCTGCATCCCAGCTACAGAGGATAATTGTCCTCTGAGGTTTCCACCCCTTTTGAATCAAAAGAGCATATCTTCGGGAAATGTCAAGCAATGCAGCAGTTCCACTGTTGGGGTCAACAGCTCCATAAGTCCATGCATCTCTATGATTACCCAGGAGCACATAGCGGTCAGGTTCTTCTAATCCTCGTATGCTAGCAAAAACATTGCGAATTGTCACCACTTTCTTCTCCCCCTAAAAAAAATAGGAAGTTTTATGTGCAGCTGCAAAGAATTTTTCACATAACTAGCTTCAAAGGAAATTTTTCTTCACATGCTGCTTTCCTTAATTTTCTTGTCTTAAAAAAGTTGCCAAAAACTTTGTGCTTGTGTGTGTGTGTGTGTGCATGTGTGTGTGAGAGAGAGAGAGCAAAAGAAAGAGAGAGAGAGAGAGAGAGAGAGCTCTAGAGCAGTGCAATCTCATGGACAATGAAGCACTTTGAATGGAGATTGATTACAATTAAAACATATAATGAAGATCACACCAAAACATAAAAAAAAAAAATCATTGGTAAGGGATTATGGAGCTCAAATTATGCAGATAATATTGTCCACAAAATAATTAGTTTATGTCAAACTAAGAAAAGCTGCTCGACTCATTCAACAATAAGGTAAAACATCGATGCGATTGCATGTCAAAATATCCAGATACATCAAGTCCATCAAGTAAAATCAGCCACATGCTGAATAAAGACATCCGTCTCAGATAGTATGATCCAAGACAAGGCTATGAGAAATGAATGGTCTTCCAAACATTCCTCAAATAAGGTTATTTCCAGAGCCAACTATGACTGACCCTACTCAATTGCATAAAAAGCAACAAAATCATATTCTGATTGGTCTTAGTAGATCCAGTTTTGGAATCTCGTATCAGCTTGGAAACTATCCACAATTATCTTTTGAAGAAAAAACGTGTCTAATTTGTAAGACAAGGCAAGGGAATATAAGAGGCGAGCCAGTGTTCCCGGGTTGTTCTACCCAAAAATGTTGAACGTGGAGGGCCCAAGTGTGCCAAGCCAACGGAAAGCCTTTCTCCGGACCAGACTGAAACACCTGAGCTTCCTGTGGAAAGCCTTTCCAACACAAACCATTTCCTACTTCCTAATTCTTTTCATCAGATTCAAAAATTTCAGGTTCTCCACTAACCTATAACCCCATGAATGAAAAGCACAAAACAAGTAAAAAGTCACATCCAGATTCATTATTATTCTACATCAAAAACAAACCATACCCAACTCCCGTTTGTCCAAACTTTGAATAATGAACTAAGCGGTAAAGTAACCAACTGACGTACATCGTACGCACAGGTAGGCAGTCCAGAATTTCTCTTTAGAAGCGCCAAGTCGAAGAGGTTTTTTTTTTCTTTCCGTGACATTAACACCAGTTACCAAACCAATGAACAAAACTATGAAAGGAAACAACAGAGACAAACCTGGTAAGTTAAGTTGACTATGGTCGGGCCGGGCCCAACCTGCCGGACCTTAGTCTGACCCGAATCCCTCCAATTCAGTGGGGCCATGGGGCCGCCCAGGGACCTTATGATGACGTCAGCATTCTCCTCAGACAAGGGCATAGATGGAATTTTGGGGAATCTCTCCCGGACCTCGCTGTCTTCCAGCCCCAACTTCTCGCCTCCCTGCACCGCCGCCCACCCGGGGCTCAGTGGGTCCCCCACGCCCCTCATGACGGTCCCCCTCTCCACGCTTTCGTGCCTTCCTCCTCTCAACGTATCCCGCTCGGCGTACAATAGCACCGCCACCGCACCTTTAGTCTCCGCTATCTTAACCACTCCTGCTCTACTCAAACCGCCACCTTTCCTCGCCAGAACCACGCACCCGCTGACGTTCACCCCCAGCGCCTCCAGCGCACCATAGTCCTCCTCCCGCCCGTGATCAACAAAAACCACCTCAGCATGGGCCGCACCGGACGGAGAATACGCATGGTACGGACGCACGACGTTCCCGGAGCTATCCGTCAAGGAAAAATCGACGGCCCCGCCGTCGCTAAAACGCGCAACGAGCGATGAGCGAGTAGGATAAGAGAGTAGCACCTCGTACTCCGCCCTGCGGGTCTCCAAACCGAGGCGCTTGAAATGGGAGTGGACGTAGTTGGCGGTGTCGAGCGAGGGAGGTGTTCCGGCTAGGTGAGGGTGCAGGGTGAGGGCGCGGAGGTAGGAGGAGACGGTGGAGTTGGAGGAAGACGAGAGGAAGAGGTGGCGGTAGCGGTAGAGGACGGCAGACTGGGGGCTGCGGAAGTCCGGTTTAGAGCGGTTAGTTTGGTGGTGGAGCAGAGTATAAAACCCCAGAATGCAGAGGATCAGAAGAAAGAGCAGAGTGCAAAGAGGTGATGGTGGTTTTGGAGCCGCGCTGAGCACGGACGCAGTGGGCTTGCTTAGCGGTGGAAACATTTCCAGTGAAAGCGGAAGACAAAAACAATGAGTCCCAGCGCCTCTCTGTGTGCGGATGTGTGTGTCTGTGTTTGTGCGTCTGTGTGTTGGTAATTAAAGGAGAGATTAATGTAATAATAATAATAATCGCCAGTCGATGGTGATGGTCGCTGGTTATAATTTAGAATGGGATGGGGAGAGGCCTTGCGTGCGGGCGGGCGGGCGTGCGTTTGTGTGATAGACAGCAGAGTATGCGTGTTCTGTGGGGGGTTTTTGGCGTGGACCAATGATGCATGGGGGATGTGGACCTCCGGGGGGGGGTGTGTGTGCGTGCGCGCCCGCGCGCGCGCGCCGAGGGAGGGTGGGCCTGTCTTGGGGGGTTCACCTGAAATGGTGAAAAATTTTTTAAAAGCTGCCAGCTCTGAAACTGTCCCTTTCAGGGACATTATAGCGGGGGAGACAGTGTGCTGGATGGCTCCACAACGAGTCTTTCTTTTATGCATACACAGACAAAAAGCAAGGTGGAGAATCAAAAATATTTCTGCATTAAAAAATTGAAAATTTACTAATAAATATGATGAGTTGGATCTATTTTACATGCACAATTTTTCTAATATCTTATTATTATTATTATTATTTACTCATTTATGAATCAACTTGCTTACACTCTTGCACCAAATGCAAAAATATTTAAAATATTTATGCTTTTCTAAAATTTAAAAATATTAAAATATAATATTAATATTACAAACAATTTTGTAAAATACATTATGATCTTAAAATATCATCCATTAATTAATGTACGTTTATTAATGTATTCAATATAAATGTAAAATTACTTAACACCGATAAAGTAGCTATTAAAAATAAGTAAATATTAAAAAAATAGTAGTATGAATAAAAACAAAAATTTTTATATAAAAAAAATGTTGTGGGATATTATTATCTAACATTGTCAGCTTCGATCTTCTCAATGAAATAAAAAATAAAAAATTGATATCCCTGCCTGCCCTGCCTGCCTGTGTCAGTCGAGAAAAAAAAATCCCCCGAACATCAACCGTTTGCAAAAGCCCGTCAATATGAGAGTTGAACGAAAAACCTTGCACCAATGGAGGTTTAGGTTGGCTTGGCTTTTAAAAAAAAGTAGGTGAGTTTTTAGTTTGGAGAATTTCTTATAAAAGATATATATAAGAAAGAAATTTGGAAGCTAGAATTTAGGAAAGATATCATGAATACATTGATTATTATTCATCTCTTTAGTTTGTATCTTTAATTGAATATTAATTTCATATTAAATCTTAGTATTATTATTGTGGTAAGTTACAAAAAAGTAAGAATGCTAAGTTTGTTTTTTTTTTTTTTGTTTTCTTAACAATTTATAAACAAGTGATGAGTGTAATTGAACAAAATTAGGGAAGAAAAGTAGGAAAAATCATTGAATTTCTATTAAAGAAAATATTTTAAATAGATTTAAAAGAAAAGAGAAATTTACCATTTGATATTCTTGTGTCATAGACTTAATACATACTAAGACTTAACCCACGCCTCGCACGAGTTTGATTTTTATTTTTTATTTTTTACATAAATATCATTAAATTTATATCATTTTTAAAATTTAACTTCTTTGACTTTTGAAAGAAATCTTTATATTGTCAAGTTCACCCTGTTTAACCTTTGAGTTTTTTTTTGTTTTGTTTTAAATAATGCGACGGTTGTTTTTAATGATTTATTATTGGTTTTTTGGCCTTTTCAAGTAAAATCTTCCCTGCTTTGCCCTTTCATAACGGGCTACAATTACCGGGAAAATTTCTCCTAACGGGCTAGCAATCATACGAACTACAAAGTAATTTGAAATTAATGACAATATCTTAAACGGTTAATTGTAGGATTTGATAACGAATATATTGGTTTTTTTTTTACTAACTTTTTCAATAACACATAAAATGATTTATTTATAATTGACAAAGATTTTGGTGTACTAAATTTAGGTAATGATACAATGTACTAATATAAGGTTTTTTTTGGGGGGGGGAAAATTAATATGTAGCAATAATCTAGTGTACTAATTTATGTTGTTCTTTTTGCATGAGAAATTAATGGGCAATAAGCAGATTACTTTTTTTTTTTTTTTAAGTTAAATCATGTTTTTAATGCTAATTTTTGGAAATGTTAAGTATCAAAGTTGTTAAGAAAAAATTAATCCCACATATTGAGAATTTTAATTAATAAAAAGAATAAAATAAGGGGAATTATCTATATATATCATTGTAATAAGATATATAGATAGAGATACTATAAATCTGCATTATGATAGTACACTTGAATTTGTGCCTAATATAAATGACAATGGGGCGGGACAAGAGTGAGGAATATCATCTCAATTCCTATTTTTATTTTATAATTAATTTTTATCCTCGTATCTATTCTTTATTTTTATTTTTTGATAAAAAATAAAAATTTTTAGAATAAATTTTATATTAAAAGTAATCAAAATATAATTTTTTTAAATTCATTACTTATATTAAAAAGAGTTACTTTATTTCAAATGAGTTTATAATTTAATTTTTTATGAAAGAAAGTGACAAAAACTAATAAGTTAACAATAAAGTAAAAGGCAGATATAAAAATTAAAAATAAATTAGTAATTTTTTAAAATAAAACATTCTTTATAAAAATATGAAAAAAAAGTAAAAAAATGAGAATAAGTACCTAAATAGAGTTATGATTAATATGTTATTTTTTGGATTGTTTTATACACAAAATGTTATATAATTATTATATTTTATAAAAACAATATTTTAATTTAATAATATAGGATGGATGCTTAAGTTGAAATAAAGAATATAAATATTAATAAAATTTTATTTTCAATTAAAAATTTTAAAATGAAAACGAGATTCTTGATCTTTAATTATTTTCTTTTTGTCTTAATTTTTATTTGAACGAGACAAGGATCATGGCCGTCTCTAATGTCTAGAATACTTTAAAATGACTACATACCTTTATCGTCAAAACTGTATGGGAGGAGATGTGACCATAAACGACGATTTGTTTAGGCATATGCGATGACAATTTGACCATATTTTAGTTCATTTTATTGTCGCTTCAAATATGGGCATGCATGAATCTCCTTTACGCAGGCCCGATTCTGTTTGTTGTTTCATGCGTGTAAATAAGCCTCATCCGCGGTTCTTATGCCGATCAGACTAAGGAGGTATTGCAAGGATACAAGAGAAGGTAAGGTGCACGTAATAATTTTTGTTTAATAACGTGATTTTCAAGTTGATATAAGTTTACAAGGTAATTGCGATTTCACAATGTTAAGATTTAACGTGTGATTTATATTTTGAGTCTCAATTAAAAGGTTAAACTTTTAAATCAATTAACTTTTTTGAGCATAACACGAGAACTTTTGTGATTGAAAAGTATTGAAGAGTGATGGGAATGGAGATGTGAGCGATCTTTAGGTAAGTCATTTTACAGTGTGCGGCGTGGAGGAGTAATTTCAATAATTATTATAATTATAAAAGTACTGACCCACCCCCCTCATCAGTGGCTTTATTCTGAGCGACATCTTTATTCAGATACTAAGAATGCCAAATTTTGTGGCTGTGAATGAACACGAGAGAACTTGTTTGGCCTTTGCTTTGGAAAGAGACATCATGCCTTTCGTTTTAGTTTTTAAAAGAAAATGAGATCTTGTCGTTTTGTCTCCATATTTCACTTTCACCCTGTGATTATGTTGGGATTAAATACTTATTATTATACTAAAAATTTATTATGTTATTAGTTAGTTAAGATATAATTTTATTTTCAAATGTTTTTTTAGAACCGCATCTAATATTAAAAGACTGCTTTTTATTACAATAGAGAACGTCGATAATATTAATTACTGATCTCTTTCGGCGTAACTTGAAGGATTCCAGCTTAGTGCTTGTCCTTGATATCAATTGTTATTTTTGGTGTGATGGCGTGATTTCAACATATTCTCCAAGAATAATTATAAAAAAAAAAAAGAAAAGCTTTTTTTTGGGATTTTTTTTTTTCCCCTTAGAAAGGTAAAATGAGAATCTGTCTCATTGCCCCCCCCACTTCACTTTCACTTGTGTCTCGAAGGAAAAAGAAAGGAAAAGAATGTGTACACACGCATTTGCTCTCTTTCTCCCTTTGGGTGTGTCTGTGCCTGAAGTGGATGCCCATTGCTTATAAGTGGGGAGGGCATTAGCTTTAATGCATCCAAAATGGCTCAGGCCTGAAAAAGGATACATACATGCTAACGAGTAATGCAAATCATTCGTGATGCTCTTTCAAAAGGGATACCATTTTGGGTAGACAGAGGGTCCCAGAAAGATTTTCAGGGCCCAACTTTATTGTATTCCAGACGTGGATATCTCTTGATTTTTTTGGATGCTTTGGTAATCATTTTTTGCTTTAATGACATTATTTTTCAGGGTCATTCATGATGTATTCCTGACTCGTGAAAACTTTTTAACTCTATTTTTTATCACCTTTGCTCATTCTCTGGCATAATATTTTATGGTCCCCCTGGTCTTATGCCAGGTTTGCACCCTGCTTCTGGCTTTACACCTCTCCAGAATGTACAATGAGCATATACTTTCAAGTCCTTTTCCCTGAAAGTAGAAAAGGACATTTTAGTATTGGTGTGCAAGAGTAATGCTTGCTGCAACACCTATCCAGTTAGGAATGTTTGGGAGAGCTAGGCTGAACTAATGGAATGGCGCTCGGAAACACTCGGAATACATTTGGTAGGAATGTAATTGATCGCAAAATGTAATGGGTTAAATTTTCTTAAAAGTTCTTGTGGGTTATTGGTAATCCATGAAAAATGAGAGCTAAATGTCACGAGGACCCTACTTCAGCAATCCCATCCAGCATCATCTTTAAAGGTAGGGTTAGGTCAGATTGATTGAGTCTCTACAGGCTGGCACTCTTGTTCAGCCTTTTTGGCTGCCCAACACAGAGGTCTAACTCCGTAACATCAAACTCCGGATCTGAAAGGAGAAGCAGCTCAAATTCCCCTGGCATTTTGTTTCTATTCATAGATTCAGTGTTGATGGTCCGAAGCAAACGTTAGCAATTTGACCAAGAATGTTGGAGCAATCTTACCTCACAGTGAATTGATTGTGAATACCTACGGCAATCATCATAAGCGGTGTTGCGGGAGCAGAATAAAAAAGTGTCATCAATCAAGAGAATCAAATCGTAACTTTTGAAGATGATACGGAACTTTTCTTTTGCTTGGGGGAGAGAGAATTAGTTATGAACGATGTCTGTGGTTTCGGAGAACTTTTCGTTTCTTCCCCCGAGTAAGTAAGAAGAAATTTGTAAGATGGGACATATCGAGTAATTGTTTGAAAAAAATAAAAATTAAAAAAAAAAAAAACACCAAATTAACATCACGTTGGAGAAAGGCCTGCAGCCACTACTAAAAACATAGCTTGACCTGATTTCAGTTCCCAAAGAGTACTCGGACGACACGTATTTATTTGCCTGTTCCTAACAAATCTCTCTCTCCGAAGCTACTGACTCTCATGTCCACGATCTAGGCTAGAAAAAAGGGGAGTCCCAGGTTCAAAGCCCATCAAATTCCAACAATGCTAGTGTAAGTACCATAAGTAGCAAAAAGTAATCCACATGCTAAGAGGCAATAATCCACAGATCTCTGCCAGAAATTCAAAGACGGACCCACTAGCTTCAGGTGAAATGTGGCTGGCAAAACAAATGTGAGTAGAGCACACACAGTGCTCCCCACAAGCGAGGCAAATACGCCAAATCCAGGGATGAACGATGCGGTGACTGCCAAAGCAACAATCAAAAGTACGCGACTCAGATGTATTGCATACTTTCCCATCTTTGTTGAGGTCCCATCATCATTGTAGCAGAGCTTTTGAAACCATTCACAATTTTTCAGCTTCTCTTCAACAATCTCATGCATTGGATGCAACATGATGGGACAGGTGAAAACTAGCCCCAAGCACAATCCAATCTGTTGAAATTAGCACAGAATTAAGGATGGCTCTCAGATGTAATTGTCTGATAGACAGCATAGAAGATACAGTGATATCGCAATAGCCAAGGATTGAACCAAATTACCAAGACAACTTCAGCGTGGCTCCCACAGTTTTCAGGTCGACTGTCACAGATTATATCTTAGAGTAAGAGTTGCAAAATAGAAGTTCAGGTAGTCAAAAAAGCCTTCTAAAATAACAAAGGTTGTTATTTCACGGGGCGCCAATAGTAAAACAGGGAAATTTTTTTAGGAATGGAATCTCTAACAAGTGCATTTACATACCTATGCATATGGATCTGTGTCCACTAATTTACATATCAGCATTATACACTTTAGAATAAAGATTATATGCAGAAGAGACTTTGCTCCAATTTGAGGTGGTGATAGTGAGTTACAATATCATAAAACGACAAAGCGGGCAGGTAGGCAGCGCATATGCGATGTGTTGTGGCAGGACAAATGGGTATAAAGAATCTAAGCTCGAAAGCCAGCCCTATGTTAATTGTTACAATTAGTGCTCATAGGGGTGGGGAAGAAGTCTTTCAGAAAAGATAAGTTAATGAAGCCATGTCCAAATCACAACACAGAAAAGAAAAGAGCAAGCCACTATCCTTTGGCAAGCACAAGTGTGTTCTGTGAGATACAGAAGTAAAGCAAGCACACACTAGTGACAATATACTATGCTGGGCGCAAGGGGATGGCATGCTACCTGAACAGCAATAGCGGACCAGTTGCGGGGCAGATTGAAAGTAATGATATCTTTGGTTTCATCACCATAAGCCATATAACCATAAAATCCAAACGACAGATACACAAAAGTTATCCCAGCGAATGCTTTTGCCAGTAAACTTGGGAATCTACCCCTCTCTCTCATTGATGCCTCCAGTGCCAATGTCATCCCAAAACCCTCAAAACAGAACAAAGCCATCCCTCCAGCAAGTGGCAATCCTCCTATGTTAGAAGCGATTGCCTTTCTATCACTAAACTTAAATTCACCACTCAACACCTTCTCTATGTCGTCTTTAACCACTATTGCCATCGCTAACACATTGCATACATTGGCAAAAATGCTAAAAGGTGCTAAAGCAGATAAAGAACCACTCCAGGAAAGAGCAATTTGGAGAGGAACTAACAAGAACACGAAAGATGAGAAACTAAGGCCGCAGCCTCTGAATATGGATGACAGGTTTTGACCAATAAAGACCAAGTATGCAACGGTTGCTCCACACTGGGAAATGAAAATTATAGATTCTGTTATGTAACGCCCTGTGTTACCCAGGGATTTATACCCCAGGTCACCATATGTTGTTTCCTGTGTTAATCCTTGGGAAGCCAGCGTTTGTCTGCATCGAACCTGTGGACCCAGAAAAGCAAAACAGAAACCCGTCAATTATTCTTAAAAGTGGGGAAAAGATGATCAATATCAAACATTTTCAAGGGAAAATATACAAGACAAGACAAAACGAAAAGGAAGATGCAATTAAAGAGGAACCTGAAAGGAGAATTAGAAGGAAAACGGTTGAGAAAATATTTTTCTGCAAACCAAACAATTGACTTGTTTCTGCCACAAAACTGGCAGACGGCACATAAGTCTGGTTATCAATCATCTAAAGGACTCGAAAGAATCTTCAATATATCAAACCAAAAAGGACTCGAGAGAGCTAAGAAAATGAAGAAAGAGGAGTGAACTGACAAGGAGAACCATGCAATAGTAAGTGGCAGCTCCGGCTATGACAACACCGAGCGACCCAGCAAACCAACCGGCCATTTTAAAAGCGAAAGGGAGGCCCAAAATGCCCGTGCCAACTATGGACACAAGTATATTCCCGAGTGTCTGAAATGAAGAAGCTGTTCCTCCTCCTCCTGTCCTTGATGATGGGGAAGGTTCAAGTAGAGGACCTTCTGCTGAATGCTTGAACTCATCTTCCATTTTTCCAAGGTTTGCCTAAAATCTCTCTTTTCTCTTCTCTTTGCCTCGTCTCTTGCTTGTATCCGCCCGTCAAAGCTGCGGTGGATTCTGGAGTCTTGCTTGGGTCAGCTTGGCGTTATTGCAGTCGATTGAATGTGTTGCCAACTCCAAGCGAAGTTTGTTTTCTCTCAGATTGCCAACCAAGATATAATGTACCTTTGGTGCAAATGCAACGTGGGAAAATCTTCTTGGATTCATGTGCAGTTAATTTATTGAATCTGCCTAGGGGATGCAAAACAAGACTAATTAGACGGATACAAATCTGCCAATAACATGCGAACTTCAATCATGTAATTGTGTTTGAAAAAATATATTTTAGTGAGCAAAATATATTTTATATTATATTTTCACATTTTAATATTATTGAATGGAGTATAAAATATTAAAATGTAATATAAATTTTTTATATATATTTTAATTAGTTACAAAATTTATATCTATATAATAATTTCTAATTTTTTAAAATAAAAAGAGGTACATTATTTTATAAATTTAAATTATATTTCACTTATTATTAATTTAATTTAATTTTTTTATCAAATAATTTATTATTTAAATAATAATGACTCTAAGCAAATCTCTACGTTGAATTTTAGGGAGCAGTGATGAAGAATTAAAATTTGAGTTGAATTTAAAAGATATACATCTGATTATTATCAAATTTTTACATTAGATAACTTAATTATGTTATTGTTACCATGGCTAAGAAAAAACAAAATTTTGTATTAATTTTTTTTTTTGGGTGGATATGGTTGTTTATTTATTTTTTATGTTATTTTGAGATTATATCTACCTAATGATATCACGAGAAGACCTAAGGCTAAAGATCTGCCCACAAAGGCTCAATGTTGTTTAACGTTTCGTTTGAGTGCTATTAGATTTTTATTTGACTGTCTATTCATTTGGGTTTTCCTCTGACAATATTCCCTTCCAATCGCTGTCATTTTCTACATTCTTTATCAACAATGAGTTTCGGCTGCTCATTGTTATTGCAACTTTTTCCGTGTTATTCGCTCTCAGTCAATGGCAGGTCACTACGGGTGAAATGATTCACGCATTAATCAATTTCAAGATTTCTGAAGAAAATACGAAATCCAATCTTCAATAAATTACCTCGATTACAGCCGTTTTGCAAGAAATGTAATGCCGCTACCACCTAATTCAGCATAAACCCATGTGATTTTTCACTACTATGTTCCGAGAAAATTTCACATGCACACCTCCTGATTTGCCTGATGCCTGAAGCATTCAACGGGCCTCAAAGCAGTACGGCTGGCAAATGCAGTCAATAGCATGCATTAACTTTCTCCGGGGACCGACTGCATTTGCACCCATATCCTTCAGCTTCTTCATGGTCAGATTCACCAGCTGAAACTTGTCGACACTTTTTCCACGAAAAATCGTCACAAACTGGCCCAATCCAAGTGATGCTAACCACCTGCTCAACCCACCGGCTTTCTGAAGTTTCCTCTCAAGTAGCGATGCCCTCAAACTCTGATGTGGTACCATGCTCCCATCAAGGAAATTACTTGGTCCGTGCCAGAGTTTGGGCTGCTTAATCATTTTTGAGATATTTGATACTCCAAGCATATTGTGGGACTTAAAAGTACCAGGATAGTCTTCGTTTTCAGATTCCCTTGTTGCATTTAGTCTCGGTAGCTTGTGTGGGGCTGGAAGGTGCTGTGCAGGAGCTTCTACAGTCGTTTGAATACCTTCATTAAGAGCCACTGCATTGATCACCTCTTGCTCATCTACAGAAGGCCTCCTGGTACAATTTTCTGTTGGGACTGTTGATATATTCTTTTCTGGTTCCACAAGCATGGCTTCTGGCTTGCTTAGACCTGACTTTGGCATTGTGGCTTTTCTCACAAGAGGTAGGGGAGGTATCAGAATGGTAACTTTCTGCTTTTTAACAATCACCCAACTATCTTCACCATGGAAACTCAAATCACTAGATGCATCATTCTTGCTTGCAGGAATTGCCA